>VZTH01009532.1:68621-249934 GCA_013397815.1 Aleadryas rufinucha | reverse complement strand
TATATATAAGTAAAGAACTGTTATTCCTATTCCTCATACATTTGCCTGAAAGCCCCTTAATTTCAAAATTATAATAATCTGAAGGGAAGGGGGTTGCATTTTCCATTCCAAGGGAGGTTCCCGCCTTCCTTACAGACACCTGTCTTTTAAAACCAAGACACTGGGCTTCTGGAAGAAACTTACCAGTCAAAGATAGTACTCCATTTAAAGCTGCTGCAACATTAATGTTGCAGCTTGTCTCCATTTTTCAGCTAAATAGAGGTTTTCTTTTTCACATCACATAGAGTCTTCAACCAGCTCAGGCCTACTAATAAATTGCTAACTCTGTTAGAGTATATCTTCTATTATGCTGCTTGTTACTCTAGTAAAGACAGGAAATTAAAGCAATAAAACACTTCCAAAATGATAGGGCACACTCAGGCAGTCATTTTTCTTATGTTCCAGTATTATTGTTCAAAAGACCTTTTATGATACTAATAATAAATTCTTTGAAGTCTGAAGAATCTGGTAAAAGTGTTGAATTTCTAAGATATAAAGCTCAAATATTGCATCTACTCATGCATTTATTAAAACTGGGAATGTGGGATGGAATTAAAAAAAAGCACAAAATGCAATGCAGCTAAATAATATATGACCTGATATATTTTAGATCCACATTAGAGAGTACAATGTGTGGAAATTTGATTTAATGCTAAGGAAAATCTATTTTGCTTTTGTCTCACCTTACGTGGCCAAATGCACACCAGATGTGGTCATTCATATAAAAGGTTGGTAACTGCACACTGAAGCACAGAAAACGAGACAAATACGTCAATGGTCACTTATTCAGCATTTCCTTATTCACATTAAGGAAATTGAATCAAGCTCATGAAACTATGCATTCTTTATTAACCCCATAGAAGAAGGTCATATTGACTGCTCTTCTAATGGAATGCACACTAAAAAGATTGAAAGACATCATGTGAAAGAAAAACGCAGAAAATGCTAAGTCTCCTGATGAAACATTTCTAAAATGAAACTAATAAAAATGTTGAAGGATTTGTCTCATTGTTAAGAACTAAATACACATAATCGCATATGTTTGGAGAAACAAAAGGAAAAAGAGGAAAGGGAAGAGGAAAAAGGAAAAGAAAAATAAAAGAAAGAAAATTAAAAAGACAGAAAGAAAAAAGAATGAAGGAAAAATAAAACTAAGCTAAGCTACCAAAGCTTATACTCAATGTTTGTTAAGTATTAAAGATTGGACTCGATGACCTTAAGAGTTCTTTTCCAACCTAAACAATTTTATGATTCTGTATTCATTATAATGCCAAATATATAGTAGAAGTAGATTCCTTACTCACTAAGTGGGCAGAATGAAGGTGTTCAATTAGGAAGCCTAAGAGAGGAGTGAATATTCACTATGTGAATCCTGATTTCTCTGTGATTTAAAGTTCTATATTCATTTTCCATTTCACTGTAGCTATCAATTACTTTTCCAGTTTCATTTGATCTATTTTATAGAGATTTTAAACAACCTTTGTTGGCGGTTTTGATTTAGTACATGGACTATTTCATTAAGCAGTAGGTAACAATATACTGTTAGAAGGTACAATGTTGCCATTCTGATTGAAATTTACTGGTTCAAATTAAAAATAAGTCTTCTACTTCTTCTGTACACTAAAACAGTGGAAATGAAGTGTATCTACTAAAGGCTATTTTCTCAATTTAATTTAGTTCTGCAATGTCCACATTTTCCTTATTTAGCAAATTATTTCATTTTCTTTTCATGTATGTTTGGCTAGAAATTTAGTGGGCTAAATCTAAGATAAAACTACTCAATAACTTATGTTTCCTTTCTCATTTTTGACACATTTCTTCCCTGTTGGAATTCCAAAGCAATCAACTACCTGGGGATATATACTTCTTCAGAGATCTCTTCTCCACTATATCAATTAACTCAAAAGCAATTTTGGATACCTTCCAATGCACTACCACCATCTGGTCTCCCTTAAGCCTCACAAGCTGGAGTAGACTTGAATTGGTCTAAATGATGGTAATTTTCTAAATTATTAACAAATTAGGCATGTTCCTACTCTGTTTCCTTTCTTTGATTTGTTAAGAAATTTCCTAGTGACCTAAAGAATCCTTGGGAATATTTATAACATTTAAAAGAAACCTTCGAGACTGCATGGGGATCACCTGACTCACTGCAATGTGATACCCTTCAGGAGCATGTCCCTTACGATTGTGATGAAGTAAACTGTGAAAAATGCATTTCAGCTTTCACCTAATATGTGAATCTACCTGTCATTTTTATGTAAAACAAGCCCATGGAGCAAAAAGTCAACTCATTGGTCTCCTTCGATATAGAAATGAGAAATGGCTGGGCGACATGACAGGTGTAAAGAAATGGAAGGTGCTTCTAGACTCAGTAATGTGGAAACACCCATGAAAGAAATTTTTCAGGATTACAGAGTGGTCCACCTCCACAGTTAGTAAAATTACAGCTTTTTTCTCTTTTTTTTTTTTTTTTTTCAATCAAGACAACATAGATTTTTTCCTCTGTTTAGATTTTATAATGTTTACCACTTGGTAGGTAAAGAAATGTGACTGAACTATGTCATGTGCTAGATGTTTTTCTTTCTCTGCCCAGGAAAACAAGTCTTCTCAAGACAGAAGCCCTTTTTTGTTTATGCGAGGGGAGGAAAGAAGAAAAGTAGAAGTGTTCTTACTTTATTCTATATTCCATTAAGACATTTTTGTTTAAGATGGCAAGGAAATGTTGCATGCCACAGACTGACCTTGTGTACTTCCCTATCTGTTCCCAGATGACTCTAGGTTGTTGTCCTTTAGCTTTTACCCCTTATTTTTGCCTCTTCCTACTGTCATGTATAATAGATTAGGAATCTCTTCATAATTACCAATCCCTCAAGGCCAGTGTGTCTTCTACCACCAGATCTGAAAACTGCACTTTAATTATGCATTCAGAATTGGAAAAACAACTGTGACTATAACAGCACCAGTAAAATTATGGCATAAAAGAGCTATGAGAAAAATTTGCTCTCCCATAGCTTGGGCTCTAAATTCTAACAGCTTCAGCATATGAACTTTTACAAGTACACTTCTAGCACTGGGAATTTCGTTAGCAAGAGGGAAGACTCTGCTATAGGGAATTATTGTAAACCCTGTAGCTTGGAAACCCAACAGACTCACTGCTAGAAGGCACAGAACTTTGACAGATTCTGTCATTGGCCAGAAGCCTTATGGCTTGGTGCTGGGGAAACAAAATCTGGGAGCCTTTCTTCTTAAAATATGGTATAATCATTGACCATTACATAAAACTTCAGTTTTAAAAACCAATATTGTGCATGAGTACAGGTGTGCAAATATACATGTACAAATATGTGTGTGTGTGTGTGTACATGCAGATGGTAATATTTACTAGTAAGTGTCACAAATTATGAAAAATCATATTCTGGGGATGTTATTTTATGATAGGTCTTTTTGACAATCCCTTATAAGAACTGAGCACTGAAGAAGTTATCCATTGCTAAATAGGAAGATATATTAAAAAGAAGACTGATTTGTTAATGTTATTATATACCACATTGCATGAAAAGATAAATCTTAGATGAAATATGAAGCCAAAGATGGATTTGTGTTATATGTCCAAAAATAGGAGGGACTAGGAAAAAGTATCTCTGAAAATCTGAACAAAAAAAGGGAATGAAAACCATTAGAAATAAACTAAGTGTGAGCTATGCCCCTCATTTTGCTGGGGTGACATGAAGGCAGTGAGGCTTCCTGTTTAGAGCAAATGGCTGTGAGCAAGAGGATTCTTGGTTCTAATCCCCAGTGAGCCAACCTCAAGCAAGTCATTCAGCTTTCCTTTACTTCAGTCAATCCAGTTTAAAACCACAAAAAGCAGGTCCTCAGTGAAACCAGATTCTGCAACTATGCCAAGATATCTCTCGGGCAAATAGAGAGGGAAAAAAAATGTAAGAAGAAAACTACATAAAGAAGGGGAAAAAAGCGTTCTTAATGGTTTGCAAGAGGTTGAACAGAGGCCAAATACACCACCATGCTGACACGAAACATTTCCTAGCAGAATTTGAGAAGTTATACTAAAGTGGGTACATTTTCTATTGGTATTTTTCGATTTATGGTAGTGTACCCTGCATAAATATTTACCGTACTTTGATAATAATTTACTCATTTGCCATCAGGAATTAGGACCCTTCCAGAGTTACAAATATTGGAACAATACATTAGTAACTTAAGACATTAGAATTTTTAAAACACAGGGATAACTTCTCACATAAAGTGAATCAATAATTAAGTTGTTCAGGAAATTTCCCTCTGCCTCCAAACATTTTACTAGAAAGATGAATATGAGAATAGAATCGACAGCTTTAGGGTGTGATACACAAATAAAAGATAATGAAAACTAGAATTAAATTCATGGGCTGCATTTGTTTTCTCTGCATGCTTAATAGAGTCTCCCATTGTTAAGGACTCTGTAAGTAATCATAGATTTCTTATTTAGTCTACTGGAAGAAAAAAATGAGGTACTATGAGGATTAAAATGACACAAATTATAAAATAGATAAAATATACATGCATGGGCTACTCAGTTGGTATTTTTTCTGCCAGCATGTAAAAAAATTATAGATGCAGTAAATATTTGAGAAATCATTCTCTTTACAGCATTATGCATGGAGTTGTCAGTTTTCACCACTGAGCTTTGTTGATTTATATCAAATACCTAATTTAAATATAAAAGGAATAGTTACATTTACAGCACACTTGAGTATTTAGGAATACCTACTGATACTGCAGCACTTCTTTTTTTATTCATATAAAAGTAATCCATACAAATAAATAGGAGCAATGCTAATCAGCAGAGGAAACAATGGCCATTTTTTTTCTTTTCTATCAGATTTCATTGCAGGCTGTAAATAAACAGAGTAGCCAATGTACTGCAGGGTATTCATTCTAAACATATACTCTAATTGTCCTGATGAAGAAACCATCAGGTGAGACTGTTCTATCATATGCATAACTTTGGCACACATAATCATCCCCGTGTTTCTTCTAACTTGAGAAAATATTCTTAAACTCAGCACACCTGTGCTGCAGTTTACTTAATGAAAATGTATTAAAAGGTATTATTCTGCCACATAGTGCAAATAAAACTTTGAATTGCTGCATTTTCAGTGAAGAATGAGATTAATTACAATACTGATAAGACACCTTTGCACTAGGGGTCCAAGGATTCCTCATGCTTTGGATTCCTTTTTCTCTTGTCTGTTGGAAGATCAGTGTAGGTCAGTCATGCAAACTGCACATATTTTTCTCCCAAGGAGAGCAGTGGGGAAAACGAAAAAATAGTTGAGCTGTCCTATGACACTGTAGTGGGGGCAACAGGTTTGGAAGGAAAGGATGTGAAAAACTGAAGTGTGGACGAAACAGTTATGCTCCCACCAGCACGGCTCTATGGGAACACATCATGTTGACAGCTGGCATAGACTTTCATCCCTGACTTGAGAGTCAAGTGAATGAAATATAACCAGAGATCATCTAAAAGAAAAGTCATCTGTCATCTAAAAGAAAAATAAATACACTAAAATATATGTGTCATTTTGTGTACTTAGAAGTCTGCTAGCAAAAGTAAGAACTTGAATAACTTAATTCAGGACCCAGTAACAGGTCATACAAAATCTCTGCCTCTGCTCCTTAATCTGTAAACAGGTGCAAGAAGAAACTTCATCCATTTCTTCATGTCAAGTCATTATGGGATTTTGAAAAAAGTGTAGAGCCAAAGAACTGAGAACCAACATTGCTTACTCACAACAGACAAGAAAAAACAGTTTTGCAGCTGGAAATTAGGAAATGTCATGCCTGCCAGATATTCTTTGGTCCTTCAGCAAGTCCCAAATCAGTGAATCCCAAAGAAACCTAATAGCTTTGAAAAAAGTTTGCTAGAGTTTAATCCTAGGGTTTAATCCTTCACAGCAAGAAAACTTCATGCTAGAAATTTTTAAGTGCTTTATTAATGCTGTATAAATTATTCCACCACTTCTCTAATATTCAATATTGTACATAATTTAAAATTCAAGTTTTGACATTCTCTTCTTTTTTATTTTTTCTATTTTAAATGCAGGGCTATACTAAATCAGGTCATACGAAACAAGAACTGCTTTTGGAAAGCTGTCTTAACAGATGTGGTTCCACAGTCCTACTCCAGGTTTAAAAACTAATCAGTCTCTCACACTGTTCTGTGTCAAGTCAGAGTTTTGGGGGTAATATATACCTCAAGTTGTGCTTTCAGGAGGCACTTAATAATACCTTGATTTGGTGTACCCTAGTGCTGCCCCAAAAATATGGCAAAAAAGTATTCTGGTAAATGTATATTACAATTAGAATATATTTCAGTAATAAAATGTATAAAATATGAAACAATTGTTTGGTAAGTGACATAACACAAAGGAAAGGTAGTTTTCTTTCCCTCTCCTCATTTTAAACTGAAAGCAATCCAGAATAGAATTACTGGTGAGGATGAAGAAATATGCTCACGTCTGCTAAAGATGCCACATGCAGGCATCTGGAACTGCTTAATTATCTTCCATTCTGGATTGGACTAGATAGGACTAAAAGTAAATTTTCTCTTCCTAAATCAAATCTGTTCAGACATGCCACATGAACTTGTTCTCATCAAGGATTAAGTGCATGACAAGCTTGAACTTTTAACACCAAATATGTCTGAGATATCGGAGAGCAAAAAAAGGTCACAACAATTCTGTAAAACTGAAACATGTAAATTTTTCACAACACTGTCACTCAGAATTGATTCCCCTTATTTTCTTCGATTTTTCCAAAATAAACCACCATTGATCTAAGAATAAGAATGAGAAATAACAAACTGAATATGCATTTCCTCCCCTTGGAATTTAAAATGGGTGAAAATAAGTCTTGGAATACAGTACCTCGTGTTACCTTCCCTTGTGAGCTGTTGGCCAAACTACAGTGCAATAGCATCTAACCTGAATTCAGAGGCAACAGCCAGACATCATCCAAGAATAAAATCACATGTTTCAGAAAAATAAAAAGCAAGCTACCTGCTTTTCTAGTTCCTTGCAGAAGCTGGATGTACCACTGCTAGCAGGTAGGGATTCTTTTTGTCAAATGAAATACAATGGTGACCAAGAGGCTAGGGGTAAAAAAGCATAAGTAAATTTATCGATCCTGAACCACAAATAGGAGGTTTTTACAAAAAGATGTCTCTATTGAAAATTAATCAAATTTTCAATTTATTCAATTTTCTATGATGCTTTTTTTCAGGTATAATACTAGCTGTTAAATAGTAAGAAAACATACAGCTGGATAAACACTTGAAACAAAAGGAATTAATATTTTAAAAATTCAGTAATAATAAAAGCCTGCATTAAAAAAACCCCCAAAAGTCCAGACTTTCAGGAATTCTTGGCTTGATCCAGAGCACTCCATTTCCCCTATGCCCCTATATTACCTTGCTGTAGACTACCACAGAATGGCTCGTCATTGTGATTCTCACTTTCAAAACAACTTTTTGTCCACTTTCCTTTTTTAAGTTTTCTATCCCCACAGAAAAAAGAAGAAGAAATATGGACATGAACATTAATTAGCCCATCTTTTCCTGTTGAATAATATGGTAGACACCAACTTTTAGACTGAATGAAATGAAATAATGAATGAAAGAAAATGGTCACTTGAAGCCAAGGTGGATGTAGTAGTTCAAACTTTCAACTTTTCCGAAGAGTTCTAACTTTACCAAAATGAGCTCTAATGAACTATTAATCCTGTAATTGTACAACATTTTCAATGATAACCTAACAGGGTGATTAACTTGCATTCTGCATTTGAACAAAACAAAAAAAAAAAAAAAGAAAAGAAGGAAAAACAACTTTGCAGGATCACAAAAGACTGATGACTTGGTAGAATAACTGAACAAAGTCTGTGAATTATGTGTGGGGGCGCCAGAGATAAAAAGCTCAGTAGAAGTTGGATTGAAACATGCTATGATTTTGGTAAAGTTTTTACTGAATTCATTTAACTGCAGCCATCAAACTTTCTACCAGAAATCAGCTAGCAATATTTTATGGACTTTTTCTCAGACACACGTGCCCATTCCCCTACTTCTTCAGAGGTGAAAGACTTTCTTTCCCCAACTTGCAGCACCCTAATGTAAATCCCCTACTGCATGCACTCATAATAAACTTCTACTTTTCTCTGTTTAGTGTCACAGAACACTTTTTGCACTGCAATTAAGATCTTCCATGACCAGGGCAGTAGGAGTAGGGGCTCCTCTTCCAGAGCTGCCCCACAGTCCCCTGGCCTGAGGCCAGGAGTGCCAGGCCAGGGCTGAGAAAATACTGCTATCATCAATTCCCTGCCTGGACATCCATCCATGCCTGCTTGCCACAGGTGCAGCCCAGGAGCTGAAAGGGAAAATCCTCTCCTTACCTCCCTGCAGTTTCCTGTGTGTTCAGAGGGATGGCAGAGTGGGAAGGCAGGGCCTGGGTACCCGCGGGGTCCTGCAGAGCCCTCTCCCCAGTGCTGCCTGCAGCAGCACCGTGTGTCAGCCCTCTGGGCAGGCAGAGACCCTGGTTCTGTACTCATCTGCAATTTGGATGTTTTAATAAAACACATCCTGAGAGAACAGAAGTTTCCTGGGATGCTTTTTTTGTGCCCACTGTAAAAAAAGTGGGTGGGCATTGGGATTACCCCATTTTAGAGCTGTCATGACTCATGTTTTCGACCGGGCATACGCATGTTTTGCAATAGTTTTTTTATTTTAATGTCTCTTGTTTATGGAGGTACTGCTGAATGTCTCTGATCACTGTTTCTAAATCTGCTGAAGGACAGAGTATCACTCATTGTCTTTCTTCTGCTTTGCATTTGGATTTAAGTAGTGCAAGTGTTCACGTCATGAATGACAGATAAAAATCATCAGCTTCCATCTTCTCACTGTTTTTTATATTCATGTTGTTATAGCAAGCATGTGATAGGTAATTAACTGTAAGCATAACAACAAGAAAATATTACAACACCAATTCATCAATGTACAAAACCGAACACATAACCAAACTTCCTCCAGTTTTTCTTAAACTCATTTATACAGCTAGAACAACTTCAAGAAAATCTGCTCCCCAGCAGCTCTCACTTAGATCTTCAGCAGTTATCAGCTCCTTTTTCTAGCTGACATCCTCCCTACACAGAATTAGATACCAAGCTTTCTCAGGACTGACTGTATTCATAATTTATATGAAAGGTATTGTTACTTTATATGAAAGGGACAGAAGAGTGACTTAACTTTTTCAAATAATGGAGTGACAACTCAAATTTGAAGGACAGCCCACCTGGCAACATTCTCTAAACTGACTCTTGAAATTATATGGATAGGTCAAAGAAAGCATTCTCTTTAACTATATGCATGAAGTCAGTGCACAGAAAGTTTTCCTTTGTGCTTCCTTCCCAGTTCTAGTGCCCCTTAATTCTAAAACAAAAATATAGCAAGTAGCACTGGAAGAGCTCCATCTTTCATACACTGGGAGTTTACAGAAGGACAGTTTCTGTTCTGACTGTTTCAAAGGGAATATTTTCTGCAAGATTTCTGGTTTTGTTCATGTTCAGTGATGTTCATTTTGATAAGCTTTTATAGCTGTCAGCATACTGATTGTTCACACTGACAAAAGGTTTACACAAACAGCAAATAAGAGCGACCAGTATATGAAGAAAATATAGCTGTTAGATTACAATCAAAATATTATGAAATTAGTCAATATTTATTTAGGTATTATAATAACTTCTGACTATCCAAGTTTTAGAATGGAAAGTTCTGAGGGAGCTCGGCCTGTTCAGCCTCAAGAAGAGATGGGACCTCATTAACACGTATAAATATCTAAAGGGGGAGTGTCAAGAGGATGGAGCCAGGCTCTTCTTGGTGGTGCCAACCAACAGAACAAGAGGCAATGGACAGAAAATGATGCCCAGAAATTTCCACTTGAACATGAGGAAGAACTTCTTAACTGTGAGAGTGACCAAGCACTGGAACAAATTGTCCAGAGAGGTTGTGGAGTCTCCTGCACTGGCGATATTCAAGAATTGCCTGGTTCTTCATTTCGTGCAATGTGCTCTAGAATTTTTCTGCTTTAGGTAGGTTGGACCAGATGCCCACTATGGTTCCTTCCAACCTGACCCATTCCGTAATGTGCTCTAAAAATATCACTACATAGAAATTTAAAAAAATCCTGGTCAAGAGACAAGACTACAGAGTAAATTTACAATACATGCTGAGAGTAAAGTGCATAATTATCTGTGAATAAGTAATAATTGGAATGCCAGTTTATAAAAATAATCAGTTAAATGTATAGTTCTTTCAAATTATTGTTTTAATGTGACCATAAGATCACTAGAGATCTGCATAATAACACCTTCTTTATTAGAACTATGAACTACTAATAACTGTCTGAAATAAAAAAAGCTAATATTTACTAAGGCTTAATGGATATTAATTTTGTGTTAGTTTGGATTGAAAGATAAAGGAGTACTTTCTAAGAAAAAACATGTCACATTGATTTTTCTTATCCATCATTGTAAAGATGTAAGTACCTTATGTCATTAAAGTGTTTGTAAGTAGAACTGGCACCTTTACCTGTGTATGCAGCTTCTCTTTTCAACAAATAGCTCAACTGCCTTTTGGTAATGTAAATTTAGCATCCTATCTGGCTCCTACCTCAGTGATACATACAGTATCCTGTAAATTTTGTATTTTTGGTTACAGAGGCAATCAACTTCAACTTGTGAAATTTCTCAAAGACACACTAGAATATAGGCTAAGAAGTCCTTGAATATCCTGGTGTATTTTCTGTGAGATAGCTCTAGGTATGTGCTTGGCACATAGGCTATCTCCTTGTGCAATACAAGTGTCTACCAGTTTCCATCCACTGTGTGGGTAGCTGAGACACTGCACTTAGTTGGCGCCAAGTTTAAGTGTCGTATTGTCTTAGTTAATCACCTAAAGTGATTTGTTTGGATATCGGTCAAAAGCTTGGGCTAATTTTCTTTTTGAGACAGACTGGACGAGTCACCTGTTTGCTAAACCTCCTTAAAATCCTGCAGAAAATTCTGTGCATGTTCTTATTGATAACCTGTGGCAGCAGATACAGATATGGGGGGAGATTGTAGTTATTACTTCCAAGGTGCTGGAGTGCTGTGGTAGATTTACTACAGGGTCACAAACAGTTTGAAAGCTAGTGGAAAGTGCCCAAGCTACAATTCTCCATCCCCTTTAACACGTATAGACTTGAAAAATTTGGATGAGGCCTTTACATGATGATACCATTTCTATCTAATATAAAAATAACTCATTTACCTAACTCAGCAACAGAAGACAATGCTGACTGCAGAAGAGAACATTGTTGCTTCTAAATAAAAGCTTAGAATTAAAATAAATCTGGCTTTTAAAATTTCTTTTTTCTTTTAATTTTGTGTATTTAACAAAATGAAGCTCATGAGAGCAGTCTCAGCTACAGCTTGAAGAAAAACTGATTTGTGTAAAAATGTGGTAAATGTCTTGGTTCCACTTGTTTTAAAATTTGTTGTACAGTGATCAGTTTGTTGACAGAACATCTGCTCATTTCATCCTTTGCAAGCTCAAATCTGTATTCCGCTTCTGCTCTGTTTTCAAGATAGAATATCTTGACATATTTTTGGCTCTACAGTCATATTCGGTGTCAAGAGAAAGATTTCCATATTTGTCTGTTGCTCCTATGAAGAAGCAGTCATGGAACTGCTCTTTCATCCATATTTTCCCCAGATGTCAATTCAAAAGTTGAACCATCCCAAATATGCACAGAACATCCAAATTAACTTGAAAAGTCATCGAAGACTTAGATTTTTCAACAGCAGGACATGGTTAGAAACCATTGCCACTTTGGGATGAGTTCTAAGGCTGTGCAGAACCAAGTCTTTGAAGTATCAAAGACTGCCTATACCACTTAATTAAACAGGGCCAGTGAGAAGTCTTAGGCTCTGAAGTTTACTAACATTGTTCACCTCCATCTAAAGAGTCTGTGCTCCTGAATAACTTTGCAGTCCCACATTGTGCTCATGTGATACTTTGACGTAATTGTGTTTCCTTTTCCAGCACAGAGGGTCTGTGAAGGCTGTATTGCTGCCCCTTGGAATGCTGCTCTGCCTGTAGGAGCCTGCGGCTGGTGCTGCTGGCACACAGCAGGGTTTCAAGGTGCCAGGCACACTGGAGTGGTGCTGTGGGGCTCTGTAAAGCAGTGGGAGCTGAACCCAGTGCAGTCTGTGCTCCCTGCTCACCAGGTCTGATCCCTGGTTACACAGTTGTGGGGCTGTGCACAGGCATTGTCGCACATTGTGCTGGCCCTGGGTTGAGGTCTCATTTTTCCCAATAAAGATAAGAAAAATGAAAGTGTGTAAATGATTAGAAAATGCAGTGTTTGAAGTGTTCTTTTATTTCTTAACTTGTCAAGAAAATACCATTTTATTGATATATTAACCTCTATGGGACTTATTAAAACCAAATAATAGTTTTTATAATTGCTTTTCTCTTCCACACGAATAGTTTAGATTTCTACATAATTTAGTAAATTTAATCTTTAAACAAAATGAGAAATTGAAATCTAATTTTTTCAATACCAGTTTTACGAAAATATTTGTGATAATGAAAATGTTCCAAAATTGCAAAATATTTATTTGTATTTATTTTAAATAAAAATTGAAATTTATAAAATAATCCCAATTTCAGTTTGTAAAATTTAAAAAATAATTTTAAAAGGAAAAATCAATACTATCAGAATCTTATTTTTTGATATTAAAGGCTTTCCTTGGCATCTCACCTTACTTTTCTATTTATGTTCAAAACATGTATTCTTGAACTGTCCTCAGTTTCATTATTAAATAGCCAGCATCCAAAAGGGAAAAAAAATTGTGCTAAGGATAGATCCCAACTTTGCCTGAAGGATCAAGCACTTCACTGAATATATTGAGTTTATAGACTTTTTCTAAATCTAAATGGATGATCTCCTCACATTGCTTTTTATTTAATAGCTCGCACTGCAAGATGATACAGCACAAAGATTCTATTTTGTCTTCTACCAAGGAGCTATCAAACCCACATCTCCTAAGATATCACTATCAATCTACTATGCTTTTTTTATACAAGGACTCTTAATCCTTCCTGTAGTAGCAATTCCACTGTATACAGAATAATCAAAAATTACAGTGATAGAAGTTAGAGTGAGAATACATTTCTAGCTTAATGGCTCAGCTCCTGAAAACGTTTCCACTATGGGGACTCATTAAAAAGTTCCATTTGGCAGTTATTAATTATTGGTAAAACGCATAAACAAATTTTGTGCTAAAAATTGCAACTAGCAGCTTCCCTCCCTGTACAGAAACTTTAGCCATTAGGATGGATGTTCATCCTCACACTCCTGCATTCTCTCTGAGCAAATTAATATGCAATTGTTTCATGCAAAGTAGATTGTCTGAAACAAGACAATGGGAGCATTTCTGTCTTATGATATTTCAGAGGCTGGTACTTAGACCACTGCACAGAGAGTGGAAGGCTCACACTTCCGTCTATCATCTTCTCAGAAGGTTTCTAATCATTGAATTTGCATACAGAAGGTTATGTGAGGCTTAAGCAGAAATGTAATTTCCAATTCCAGCTCTTCCTTATTGGAAGCTCAGAATATAGTTCAGAAAATTAATTCTATAAATTTTGACCATTTTTAAATCTATCTATGATGAGGCCCCTCACACTTCAGAGGAGACTGGAAATCTTTAAATAGTGACCCAAAGGAATAGAATATTTGACATGAACCAAATTACTCAGATTCAATTTTATCGGTATAAAAGATTTAAGAATATGAGAATATGCTTACCTTCAAATAATTATTGACTTAAAATAACTATTGACTTAAAATAACAGCATACATTATAAACAGTAACCTCAGGAATAAGGATATACCTTGGCTGCTCATACATCTCAGCTGGATATTAGATTTTTTGAACACATAATTAGTCTCTGAAAAGTCCTCCAAATCTATAAACCTTGAAGTGTTCTTAAAGTAATATTTTTGTGCTCCTCCTGCTAAAGATGGCAACCAGCGTCCCCAAAGTAGCCACTCTGAGCCACCTCCACTTTTTCTAACCAGAGAGAATGATGGGATCTTGTTTATTTCCTCCTCTGCATCTATGTTCATTGCTTGTAATAGAACACTGAAATACCACATTACTGTGGGAGATTAAGACATTATGCTTCTCTTCTTCCTTGAAGCTGCCTAATTAACATTTCTACCAAACTGTTTAATTTATCCTACCTGAGGTTGGCTTCCCCTATTGCAGCTTTCTAAACATGATGATAAAGCTTCATACATCATCCAATGAGAAATATTATATTCTCAGTCTCTTAACTAATTCAAAACTATCCCCTACCTAATCAATTTTTAAGATAAGTTAGGGTTGTTTATTTTTGGAAGGAATGGTCATGGACACTAACCTGTGAAGACAAACTTCAGAGCAGCAAATTCTGAAGAGTCTCTTATCCTTAAATACAATGTCTAGAGTCCTGCACAGTGTCAGATTTAGCATAATAAGTATTATGACATTTGTTTTCAAATGAGATCCTCAAACATTAGAATTTGTCGAAGGTGGATTTTTGCAGGATGACTTCTGTTGGCTCTCCATGCAGAACCTGTGAATTCTCTTTGGGAACATTTACCTCTGCATGGATCTGCACAGAGAATATACAATCTAGTCAAGCACAACAGAGAGGAAACAAAGCTTGAACAGGTGCTGAAAAGAGGATCAGAGTAATAGAGTGCCTATCATACAAAGGATGAGGAAAAGTGCTTATCCTCCTTAAGTTAGCAAAATAATGGCTAAGAAGACATACTGTAGTTAAGAAGACATCACTCTCTATAAATAATTATGTTTGGAAAATAATTATATACCATGAAAAGAGAAGGCCTATTTAAACTAAAGGGCACTGTTGGCAGAAGAAAAATGTTATAAATTGTCCATGAATAAAATTAGGCTGGAGATCAAAAGTATTCTTAATGATGAGACAGCAGTGACAATCTGGAACAGCCTCCCAATAGCAATAGAAGAGTGAAGAAAAATAAAGTACTCAGAAGCCAGTTCCCATTAAGATGGAGTCTGATCTGTTTATGAAAGTTATACAATTATATTGAGTAACAGAAATAGGCTCCAGTGAAAAAAGAGATGTATTTTCTATCCTATTTTTCTATTTCATCTAATTGCTCTGCTCTGGACTAAAAGTTCAGTATAGCAAGTCTCATTATATTAGTGCTTTAGTTCTTTTCTTGAGATGTCTCTCAGTGCATAAACAAGAATCTGTTTTACTAACAGTATTAGTTACACACATTTTCTCCCTCTAGCTGTAAAGATTTTGCATAAGGGAAGACTTTTCAACCTGATTTATTTACCCAGTTTGGCAAAATCCCAAGACTCCAAACATATTACTTAGGAATATATCTACTATCCCTTAATATGCCGGCTAATTATTTTATTGTTCTCTTAAAAAAAAAAAAAAGGAAAAAAAAAAAGCAGTTAAATGTCACAACTTTAAAAGGTAAAAATAAAAGTAGGCAGCTTTAAGCATGAAATGCTGTTAAATTAATTTTTTATGAGAACAGAAATATTGAAAAAGTGAGACCTAAATTTGTGGCCTCTGTGGCAGAAAATTAGCTCTTGGGAGCTGGAGAAGAGAATGGGGAGAGGAGGTAGAGTGGGATTTTTTTTTCTGCATTTTATATAAAGAGCTCTAACAAGAATTAACTGCCTAATTTGCATAAACCTTCCATAACTGAAGCTCAAGTAAGCCTTAAGCATTTAATTCTGAATTATCTTATTCGGTATTTTTTCAGCACCACATTTAGTCTTCAGTTCTCGCCCATTTTTTCCAGGCATACTGGTGGTAGTTATTTCCCTGTAACGCTGGTTAAGACTGTCCCTTATAAAGTTCTCTGGAGTGGCTGAGGTAAAAATAAAAATGTTCTGATATTTTCCCCTGGGAGACTGAGCAGTTCCTTTGGCTTAAATAGGCTTTAACTGCATCCCACAGAGTGATGCTTCATAGTGTATTATTAGTGTGATCAAAAAGAATGTTATGAGGAGAAGCTGAGCGCTAGCCAATGTTAAGCACTGCATGTATATTTCTCATCTATATTTTACAAATTCAGAAATTTCAAAGTGGAGTCTGTTTTTCACAACACTGTCCTCAGTATTTTTGCTGTTTTTGCCTTGTTGATTTTTTTTTTAATTACACATTTTCAATAGTCATGTGTAATATGTAAGGCTCACATATTAAATTTGCACACTAACAGAACCAGCTGCATGAATTTTCAGATTTTGTGTTAAAAAGGCCAGATATCTTCTGCAACTCAAACAGTGGGTCAGCTGCAAAGGATTTTGTTGTGATTTCTAGGACTGCTCAGTTTAACTCATTCTGAAGGAATATTTAAAATCTCCTAGGATAATAACTGTACATTATTTCTTAATAATGAAAATAAGTGTAACTTCCTAAAAAATCCAACAATTCTAGTGAATATTTGGAAATGATACTACAAATATTTTGAAAGCGTTCTAATTGTTTTAGATGCAAAACAATAAGAAGAAAGCTCTTTTTCTTCTTTTTTTTTAAGAAAAAAATGTGCCATGAGATTTGTATTTTGGGACTATGGAGATGACAAATGGGCATATTTCATTGCAAATCCTGGGCAATTCATCTGTCACCTAGTTTTCCACTGAGGCTCATTGCCACAGAGTAATCCTTCTTTTAGCAGTCATACAAAGTCTGATAATCCATTTTTCCTCATTATCAAGCTTGATTTCTTGTGGGATTAGTTTTCCTACATATTGTTTAGAGAACTGAATTCTAGTTGTAGCAATTATATGTAAAATTCTCTGGAATATCTGGAATCAAAATGCAGTGGGCCAAATTCATCCCTTGACCAGCTTTACTAGCATCACTGCTGTTAGGTGAAGAATTAATTTGACACTCTAGGAATAATACAAGCAATGTTACTACAAGTCCCAAATTATTGTTTGAAATAGCAATATAAACTGCTAATCATCCATTATTGATGCCTTTTATGCTTGTAGTAAAATCTTTGAAGTCATTTCCATTCACTGGAAGCCACAAAGGGTGACTGTTAGACCTCCCTTAAATACCTTAAGAAGTCCATATCTTTATAAAGAAATGCTACTCGGCTAATCAAGAAGATGCTGCTCTGTGGTGAGTACATCCGAGTTCTTCAGGAAATGAATACAAGAGCTACATGTTAGTGTTGGATGTAGACCTACGTGTTAGTGTTGTTATAAAGGAATGTCTGCTTTAAAAGAATTAAAACTTAACAGCATGATAGTAAATCATTCAACTGACTTTTTTGAATAAAACTTGAATTTCTGTTGAATTGCCTAGAAACATAAGGACGTTTAATTGTTTTGCAATAATTTCAGTTGCAAAATCTTACAAACAGAATATTAATGGATTAAGTATATTTTTTGCATTCTAGAGTTGTTGAATATGTTCTTCCCTCTTTATAAAATAATTTGAAATTAATATATCATATTGCAATCTAACCAAAATTTACAGAAGCAATTAATTAATTTTATTTTCTTCCTTCTGTTACTATCCTTCCAATTATGTTTCAGAATACTCCAGTTAAGTGGTCCAATATTGTATATACACTGGATGTTGGAAGAAAAAGACCTTCATCTTTTTATTAGGTTATACTTCTCCGGAGTGTCCCAATCACCATGTTCTAATTGAGTTGGACTTCTGAAGTCCTGAAGGAACCTGTGAACAAGCTACATAAATGGGGTCAATTTCAGCGTCGGGTGTTTCATCCTTAATATTGGTGAGGATATGAGATTTGCTGTATCCCACAGTATTAACATACTAAGTTAATAGTCTCACAAAGAAGGCATTAAGCTTCTTGTTAGGTAATTTTTTTCTCCCCTTATGTTTTGGTCCATTTTAAAATTAAGGTGTTTTTGCGGTACTTCATCCCATATATTCTTCACCTTTTTTTAGACTCATCTGCTGCATAGGTATTTTCAAGTCCAAACAATTTATACAGGACACCTTGTTAAGGTGTTGACATATAGTTAAAGCAGACATTTCTGAATTAAAGCTCTATGTATTTGTTTTCTAACTAAGATGAGATAAACAGGATGTATAGTGAGAAACTGAGGATTAAAACAAAAAATCAATCTCTTCTGAGACAAACCTAATAACTGGCTCCTAAAGCTTTCATAAATTATTAGCTTTGAAATCACTCAAAGTGTCTGAAACATTGTATGTGTAACTGACATACTTGAAGTTCACCTAAGTAACTGTATCATCAAAATGTGCCAACAAAAAGTGCCAGCAGCTATGCCACCTTGCAATCAATCACATATCTGTTTCAGAGTTAACAAGTGTCAGAGAATGTAATTTCATCTGTTTCTGCTGCATACATTTAAATGTTCATATTCTTCCTAAGGAAGGAAAAAGACTAAAAACATTTTTAAGTTCTGTTTTCCTCCAGCTGACTACCTTTTTTTTTTTCCCCATAAAGCTTATGCTTTCTTGTAAATTAATAAAATGCATACAAAGAAAAATATGTTTTACTTTCATGTGAATGTATGAGTTGTGCAACATTACTGTCTTTCAAGAAAGTTACATTGTCTGTATAGTCAATGAAGAAATAGAGAATGCCCGAATATCCAGGATATTGCACGGCTGAGTACAAGGAAGACTGGAAATATGGGATTGGTGATGAAAGCAAAGAAATACAATTGGACAAGTAGTGGAGATAAAGTTGAATGTGTCAAGTAAAAGCTACTCCTGCACTCCAAGGAAGGGTTCCACACTATTACAATGAATAACTATTTGGTATAAATTGTACTTGTTTCATCAAGCACACACAAAGGAAAAGCACATTTGTACTTGGAATTTGACATTGTATTAACCGTTGCCTAGTTAATGCATCCATAACAGTGCCAAAACTACAAAAATAAGAAATTGATTTTTCAGGAAATAGATGCCCCTCAGTTAATAGTAAGCATAATGCTTCATTTCTGTGCTCAGTAACAGGTGTTAGCAAATTATGCATCAAATTTCTCCTTCCTCTCTTCTCTCCTCTTTCTCTTTCTTTCTTTCTTTCTTTCTTTCTTTCTTTCTTTCTTCCTTTCTTCCTTTCTTCCTTTCTTCCTTTCTTCCTTTCTTTCTCTTTCTTTCCTTCTTTCCTTCTTTCCTTCTTTCCTTCTTTCCTTCTTTTCCTTCTTTCTCTCTCTCTTTCTTTTTCTTTCTTTCTTTTTTCTTTCTTTCTTTTCCTTCTTTCTCTCTTTCTCGCTCTCTTTTTCTCTTTCTCTCTCTTTCTCTTCATTTTTTCTTTCTTTCCTTTTCTCCCCATGGATTTTCTCCCTCCTCCCATGTCTCCCCATGAATACAGAGTACCAAAGTGCTTCCTGTTCTGAGCTACAGGACACATGCTGGGTGCAGCTCTTGAAGTTTGCTCAGCAAGGGCTAGAAGTAGGCAGCACAGTGAGTTAATGGAAGAATAATTTAAAGTGAGCTTGGGTGGTTGAAAAAAGGACCCACACATAGTGATAATAAGGCTTGCCTTTTTTGTTTCTGTTAGTAGCTGTTGATAATTTCACATCTTTTCTTTCAAAATCTATTTCCAATCAAATCTGGAACAACTAAGTCTCTTCAGCTCTTATCTGTCACTTTGATAATTTTTATTAACGTTACTCTATGCGTATTGATGATAACTATACAAAGAATAATTAAGTACAGTTAAGAACAGTAATTTGGGATATGTACATTTATTATTGTAGAGATTTCCATAAATTATTTCAACTTTTCTTCTGCAATAGAGAATAGTATATTCATTACAGCTCTCAAATAAATCCAAGGACTAATGTTATTTATTTTCTCTTTCTTTTAAAGAGACTTTTGACATTAGCCTTCTGTACTCCAAGCATATTTTAAGCATGAACGTTCTGATACAATAGTTAAGATGGCATATTCAATATTTCTGTGGTTAGGAATCCACAGATTCTGCTGATTTAGCATATCTTTTGCTTCACATAAACGGATACAGACTTCCATTTCAGAAAGTTATTGTTTTTGTATAGTCACTTAATAGCTCTAGTACAAAGAAACCCCCTTTCCTTAGTTGTTTATCCTTTGCTGCTACTCATCTACTGCCTTTTATTCTTCCTGAAGTCTTATTGCAGAAAAAACCCCTAAGTTATTTTGTAGTACAAAAACGATAGAACGGAAATTCAATTCTTGCAGGTGAGGATAGAGATGTGCAGCTTGAAAGAAAAAGAAGGCACCAAATGCAGAGATCTGGACAGGAAAATGTATCAATTAATCTGTGGCTACTACTCAGTGCACTCTTTCTCGGATGCATACAAGTTTACGATTCTGAAAAAAATCCACAATGTACAAAAAGCCTTCTCCTTTACCATGTTAAGCTGGGGGAAGTCAGCAATTATCAGGAAGAACCTGATGATAACGGTCTCAGAATTTTGCTGGTCTTGGGCAAAACAAACAAGAGAGTGCAGTCAAAAACTTTAGTTGTGAAGAAAAATTAAGGGGAAATTTCAGTCCTCCTGGTAAATTCTCTAACTTGCAACAAACTGTAAAAGGAAAAAAGCTATAAAGAAAGATATCTTTGGAAATTACTAGTCCAGTAGGTTAAAAATAGCTTTAACAATTTTCACAGAACAGGACATAATGTGTCGTCTTAGTAAGAAATGGAGAATGAAATTATCAAACTGCTAATGAGCAGGTAGAAGAGAGGTTGAGCTTTTTACATACTCTTGCAATAAACCAGCTCATTTCTTATATGAGAGAAGGACCATGCTTGAGACAGGAGATACTGAAGCTATTGACTATTTGTTTCTGTACTGAAGTTCCAACAGTGCTTTCACTTAGCACTAGCTTTTGCTGTCCTAAAGGAATGGCTGCTGCTCCCTAGGGATCTTGCTTGTGACTGGTTTCGGTCGTCAGTAGTCAACATGCTCGCATTACAGGATCCTTATGGCTCTCTTAAAAGGATTGATGTGACTCTTAACTGACAATGTTAAGATCATTTGCAAATACAGCCCAAGACAGGAAATATATGACTTTTTAACACTTGATGTAAAGAGGTGGAAGTGGGAATTCAGAACAATTTGCTGAAAGAAAATTTTGTGAATGAAAATGAGAAGACTGATTTTAAAAATTAACACCCAGGAAAGACTGGACAAGGTTTAACTTTTAGATTTAGAGTGAGGGTGGGCTTTTCTTACAGAGTTGGGTACTCAAAAAATGTGAGAATCAAACAAACAACATATTGATCTGAATCAGGATCAACTGAAATACAGGAATAAAAAAGAAATCAGCTTCCTTATTTGATTACATCAGCACTCGTTCTTTTTGAAGTTAACAGCTCTATTGTGTATATCATCATCTCAGACTTTGAAAGGGATCTACATCTGGTCTAATTAGCTGTGTTTTAGTTAAACATGTTATGTCTTTTACCTTGAAATTTCTGACATGCAGACTGCAGCAATTATTTCTCTAGGGCTTATTAAACCGAACAATTAGCATTTGCAATCACAGTCTTTACGCTCTGAGCTACATTATGCAAAGCATCAAATACTCCAATTGCACATTTAGTGTTTTATGCTATTTAATGTATGCTTTTTTATTTTGGTTCCATACAAAAAAAAAAAGAAAAGGATTTAAAACATCTTAATAGGAGGTGCTAATCCCAACTTGAGTAGGCTAAATCTTATCTCTAGACATATCCACACAAGTGGAAGAGATCATGGCTTTCAAGCCACAGGTTTTTGATAGGCAAAAACATCTAAAGAAATAGTGACATAGGAACAATCAGAATTCTAGATCCAGATTAAGGAACCAGGGCCCAAAGAGGTAATGAGTTATACCCATGCTTAAGTGTAAAGTATTTTCCAGTGATTTACTGGCTTTTTCATTTAATGTTCAAGTTCTCCAGGAAGGCTTTATAACTGAATTCTTCCAAAGAACATTGCATTTCAAGATAAACTTTTTCTGCTTGTGGTAATAGACACCAAATATCAATTTCCCTTTTATGTTATGAAAAACTATGCTTACATAGAAATGCTTTAAAAAAGCATAAAAAGAACTTAAAAACTTTGGTGCCATCTCAAAATGTATTGGTTATTTTTTGAATTATCAAACTGCCAGCTTTTTAAAGAGGTTTTTCTTAGCTCATAAGTATTGCTTGTTTGGCTTTCTATGAAACTGAAGAAGAAAATTATATAGAAGACATATGAACACTGCAAAGTTAGTACAACTTTAAGCAAAGTCTAAAATCTTCTCCTTCACTGTGTCAGCTTACTGATGAGAGATTACTTCCAAAGATCATTACTGGAAATAAATTCCCTAGTAAAAATTAATCTATTGATGCCCACACAGTACAAGATTTCAATTACTCAACCCTCTTATTTATTAGCTAAAATGCCATTTAGTCTTCTTGCTGTCCTTAAAGAGGAAATAATGTTTTAAAACACTTTGCCTTCATATTTAGGATGAAGCATTAGAAAACCCTAATCATTATTTAGTTCCTATCCAGTGGACAAATTAAGGAAACACCTATGTATAATGTTCTATATAACTTGCTGAGCTTTGTGAACTATTACAGAGAACAATGATTCTTGTACTAGGAAGACTGGATGAATGCAGTTCTTTCAGTTCCAGTACTGTAAACTCTTAAAAGTTTGCTTTTCAACCCTGTATGCTATTTGCCAAATTTTTATAGCTTTTGGGTCTCCCACTGGATTAGCTTGCCAACAGGAAATGAGGAATGTCAAGGTACATACAAAAGTATTGCAGGACAAAATTTACTAACTTTGTTGCTTTAACTTCAAGATAAGAGGAATGTCATTTTGCCCCTGGCAAAATTTTCTCCCCAGGGAGAAAATTAATGTTGTACAAACCCACTTTTTTCATCCTTATTCTTGTCATACTAAACTAGTATTAGATTAAAAGGAAATAGTAGTAAAATACTATTTATAAGGAAATTTGACTGTGATTCTACCATGTTTAGCACTACAGGTTCTTGTCCTGAACATCCAACCTTGGTAAAAGGGCCTCTAAGCAGTCAAGTATTAGTTTGGACTCTAAGATTTGAAGCTGCAGCAAGAATGATATAGATACAATATTTTTCCTACCAGTCAGCAACAATATTAAAAACTTTGAGTAAAAAGTCCTATACTGTTGGTATATCTGTTGGTCTTAAATCATTATACAATTTGATATCATCAGCAATGTGAATTATAATTTAAATTTACTCCGAAAAGAAAGCTGGAATTTTTTTCTGTATATCAGTACGAATAAATTTCACATTCACATTTGCTAACATTGGAGTAGTGGAAGAAACATACTCTTCAGAAGATATTTGACAAGCACTGTAAATGTGTGTGCTGGTTTTGTCTGTGATAGACAGTAGCTTCATGATAGCTAGTATGGCCTATGTTTTGGATTTGTGCTGGAAATAGTGTTGATAATACAGGGATGTTTTAGTTACTGCTGAGCAGACCTTACATAGTCAAGGATGTTTCTGCTTGTCACTCCACCCCTCCAAAAAATGCCTACTGCTTTTGGTTCCAGTTTTTTTTTTCCAGTTCCACATAATTTCCTTCTGCTAAAGGATGTTCTAGCTGTCCTTTTTACCAAGACTCTTTTCTACCTCCTTGTTTGAGGTTAAAAAGCATGGTTTGATCAGAGGACAGCAGTTATGCACAAGAGACTGTTCTATGCTAAATTAAAAGGTTTCTTATGCCTTGTATTCCTGAGTCTTGATTGGTAGTAACTGCATTTTGATTTATTATTTAGAATCATCGCTCTACTGTATGTGAAATCTACAGTCTTCAAAAATAAAAAATCAGTTTAATGTCATTTCAGTAAAAAAAATGGTGCACGTGTAGAAGTTCTGTGGCCATATTAATCTGAAAGGATCAACTAAACTTACTCTGTTCAAGGTACCAGTTTTCAATGTGTCAAAACAATTACTACATCTACTACTACAACTACTATATTAAGGTCAGAGTTCTCGATGTCTAGCATTCAGCCATTAGTGTTTCAATAAGAAAGCATAAAAAATGATGTGAAATTATTTTAAATTCAACCGGATAATTTGAAGCCCTTTAGTTACATACTTACAATTCAGACATCTGATAAAATCCTAAAATAAGTGACAATGTTTGGCTGACAAAAAAACCCAGTAGTGTAGTTTTTTATTTTGTAGTGTAGTTATTTTATTGTAGTTCCACATTAAAAATCCTTTAGATAAATATTTGAGCTGATTTAATTTCACCCAGCATAGGCTGGTGAATATACTGAGTATGATAGAATAGTGCTCAAACTTCCACACATCTAGTTTCAGACAAACACATCCTACTTCTCCAGTGCCTTAGTATTTTTTATTAATGATAACAAAGCATTGGATTCTGTGTATTTTGCTTTCAGGTCTACTCAAAGGCTGCATACCTTTCTGATTTTCTAAATGGTTTCAATATAAACAGCAGCAATCCGTGCAGTAATGTTTATTCTGATCTCACTTGCAATATTTTTACTGTTCAACTCTAATGGGTCTAATTTTCACTCTTAAAATCTTATTTTACTTAGAACAAGTTAATTCTGTTTGTACATTAGTAGTACACGAAGTACCTTTATACAAAAAGAAAGGGAGAGCTATAGTGCAAATAAGAATCATAGACTTCTGTATGGATTACTCCTAATGATGATTATTACAGATATAAAAGCAGTATCAGGCCAGTATTAGGTGACTCAGTACCAGACACTTCATATCACCTACAGAGGTTTGCATCAGAAAGAGAATTACAGAACTATTTTCTTAAAAAAAACCCAAACAAACCAAAATCCACAGGATTAATGACACAGAAAGAAGATACGCTTTTTTTTTTTTTTTTTTTAACAAAAAAGCAATGAATTTTAACAGAGCAGCTGGCCTTTCTGGACATGAATGTTGGAGATCCATGTTTGAAGAGTTTAAGAGGCAGCCTTGCAGCTCTGATAACAATAGTGGTCTGCCAAACTAAGTCACAGCAATTATCCACACACAATCAGTTACTTTTCAATTCTGCTACAAGTCAAGGGGCTACATGTTTCAACACTTTGCTTCCTGCTCTGTTTTCTCGTCTAAACCAATCTTTAATTAATGGCTCAAATCATTTATATTTGATGTGCTACAGAGAAATAGGCTTTATAAAAAACCCTGCACTATATGACTAGGATTACAAGGACCATATAAATTTAAAAATTAAACATCTGCTTTGGTAATATACTTCCTAACACATAAACTAGAGCTTTCTGAGCCACAGGAACAAAACACACCTTTCAAAGCCAAAATGAACACTGATAAACCTTCAAGGTTTGTTAGGTCTGCAGGGCTCCCTATCTGAACAGATGGATTGGTTGGTAGTAATTTAGGAGTTCTGCCTTTTTTTTTTTAACATTCTTTTTTTAACAGTATGCCCCCTACCCTGTAAACAAGCCTCTAAGCACAGAAAACAAAAAAATGTATTTAATGGCCCCCTGTTCTGTTTCATTATTTACACCCTTCAGATGTACTTTCCCAGCTGAGTAATGCTCTTTGATGATTATATCTCCAAAGAACATTGCTGTGATCACGTAATACGCTGTGGAACCATAGATAATCAATCCAAAGGACAGAAACAGAGAAAGCAACTTTCTGACTTTTAAAAAACTGATTTAGTTCTTATGAAAATGCAAAATTGACAGCTTTGGGATTGAAACAATCTTTCAAAAGATGAATACAAATTGTGCAAGTTATACAGTATTAAACCAATATGTTCTGCCCCTGAAGGGATCACTTTTATAAGCTGAAGATGTCTGTCTCCATAGTCCAGCTAGTCAAAGTCTTGATGAATTTCTTGATTGCTAGCATGGGAGCACCCCTGGGAGTGGTTTTGTGATACTGGCATTAGCAAACTGGGTGTTCTTGGAATACAAGACATCACCAATACATTTCATCTACTGTAAATCATGGGGGTTTTGAAATCTTGAAGCTGGTGAGATCAAAACTTGTGACCAACTGTCCTCAAGAGGTGAAAATACTTTTACCCCAAAAACATGATCTCATATGGCAATAAATACATTTGCAATTTGGTCTAGTTTAGCTTTGAGTTACAATTTATTTACATGAAGAATTTGTATTGCTACTACCAAAACTGATAACAAGGCTGTGAAAATGCATACCTTATAGGCTTATTGGATGAAACCCAGTATGAATCATGAGGATGATTCATCCTTATAACAATTTAAGTGTAAGAATAAAAATAAACATAAAAAGAAATTCACAGTGATGCTTCACATTAATTTAGTCATTACTATTGCCACTAAGACAATTTACAGAGTTTCATTTAGTAAGTATACTTCTGAATATTTCTAGTTATCAATGCCTGAATTTTATTTTTTTTCTTTTCTTTCTTTTTTCCACTCCCCGCCTTTAATTGTATTTTGTTCTTCATCTTGTCAGGAAGACTGAGAACTGAACAGCCACAGCTGCAGCTATTCACAATCCAAAATCAAAGTGGTATATTAACTGAGATTAACTTCTTCAAAGTTTCACTTGGTTTTAGTTTTTCTCCAGCTATTAACAGACATCTTAGCATAACTGGCAGTTTCAATAAAAGCCATGGATTTACAATTATGATAATGACACAAAATATTTTGGGGAAGCAGACCAATGCCTTTTTTTTTTTCCCAAATTAAACAATATAAAAGGTTCTAAGCATAGGACTTGAATTCAACCTTTTGGAACCTCATAAACAGATGGAATTTTGGGGCAGTGTTACTTGTCAAACCTGCTGGTCTTTGAAGCCAAAGGTCCCCAAGAGCCTAGATCTGTCAAGGTATGTTAGGGAATCAATGCTCATACAGTTTGAAATAATTTGTGATTAACAGAACCATCCCACATGAGATAAGAAAATGGACATTAATGGCAAAAATATTAATAACAAAAGTGTACAAAGGAGAGAGTACAGATCGCGACCTGGCCACAGCCACGGCACCCAAACTGCTCCCTATGGCTTAGGGCTGGAGCTGCCCCCCTGCTCTGTCCGCCACGCTTTCTCCATTGGAAGGACTGCCTCTCTCCTGGAAAGCAAGAGAGTTGATTTGCCCCTCCCCTGGGAATGATGTCTGTGTCCTAGCTACCACCACCTCCCAACCATGCTCCCTCCCAGCTACTGCAAAAGATTAACTTCGGTCCTGCACAGTACCACAGATGTTTGAGGTCCCGTAACCACCCGATGATAACTGAATCTAAGAGGCTGAATGACTATGGTATCATAGTAAATGTGTGTTTTCAGGCCAGCAATGTGCTCATCTTTATCACTGCAGATTTCACAGGACACACACTGATATAAAATCACAATCAATTATTAAGGTAAAAAGCAATCACCTCACCTCCCCTGCACTTCTTTGATAAATTAGGGAGTGAAAAGCATCGTGTTGGGAAGAGAACTGGCACAGAACTATGCTGCATGGACAATCTGAGCTCACTTCATATTTACTATTATCAGGTAACATGTATGACTGATTTTGCCTATTTAAAGTTGTAAAATTGTCATCTACGGCGTTAGGTTCTTTCCAGAGACGTTTTAAAAATGGAAATTAGCTTCTCTGGTAATATAATGTTTAGATGTTTTTGTACCAATGATAAAATAGATACCAAACAGATCGCGGTCAAAGCAATAAAACATCTTCTGTTCGGCTGACTTGTCAGTGAGTTTGCAATGTGAGTGGGATAAGAAAATAATTGATTATCTAATTAATCTGATAAGGGAATCACTAGAAAAAAGAAATTGGAAATTAGAAGTCTGAGTAGTGCTTATGCATGCAGAAGCCAATTGGAAGACAGGAAACATAAGGAATTTCTTAAATAAATATGACTTTAAATGCAAAATTCTCAAGATGGAGTACGCTTAGTATTAGGTGATTATTGTTTTTGTAATATATCTTGGTTATAGGAACTAAACTGAAACATATTTTGGTAAATTTTCTGGAACTTATCCAAAACTCAAATCTCTCCCTCTTTCCAGTATCTTGAAGAACGGAGATATAAAACCAGAACGGTCACAAAGCTTGCTAGCTCTGGAAAATCTCTATTATGTTACCTGGAAAGTGCTAGAGAAGGATGGATTGCACCCAGATGTCAGGAATAAACTCCATTTTGCAGGATCTAGTATCTCAGCAGACAGAATACATGTATGCCAGCCAGTGTGCCAGAGAAGCAGAAACAGAAATGGTGACAAGAGTCTGCACAGTTCCAGTGTACCTTAAAACACACAGGTGTGACATGATGAAATCTGTTCAATGCATTTGTGTCGCTGTCGACCACATTACCCTTTTATATTGGCTATTCAGCCAGTGTGAAATTCTGAGTGGGCATACTAACAGATCTTTTCATATCAGTTATCCATAAGAAGAAATATATTATGGTTGAGCAGAGTAGTGTGCCTACTTCAGTTTTCACCACTTGCATTTAAAGCACAGTACAGTTTATGAATATCAAAAATTTTGTATCCATTGTTTATGTGCTTTTTCTTTTTCCTGAAGAACAAAAACATTCTATGCAGCCTCTATTTTCTTTCATTGTGTCAGGTTTCTTTCCTTTTGAATCAGTATTTCAAAACATTATACAAAACCAATTTCAAATTACTTTTATTAGAAAAAAAAATCAAACTATTTCTATGTACAGTCAAGCAATACATACGTGGTTTGCAGAGTGGGTCACAACTAAATACTAAAACTATTTATGGTCTTTATAAGAGATTGTTGTTGAAAGTAGTAAGTGATATGACTGTCATATAGAAGAGTGAGAAAAAAACAAATGAAACCCCACTTGGCATAAGAAAAGCTGGTGAGTTACAATAGACACACACAAATGTAATTCACGGTAAGTCCTACAGGACATGGCTTGAGTGCTGTAGAGTCACTCAAGCAGTATATTACCAGGGTCAGAGACTCAAACAGATGAATCCTGCCTTAGCCCATGGCTGCTCAAATTGTGCCTTTTGATTGATTCTGAAGCATTCAGATAAAAGACCCTAGCGGCATATGCTTCCCATTGAAGAAACCTGTTTTTTTGAGCTGTTAAAAACTCCAGAGAGACATGAGTAAACATGGTTACACATGCAGCACAATTTGAAGTGTGACTTTAAGTTACGCTTTAAGAAAAAAGCTTTAAAACTTCCTGAGATGCCCAGGGCTTTCATGTTCAAAATGCACTGACATAAGTTCAGCATAAATGGAGTCTTTGGTGTGTGCAAATTGTCAATGTGACAAAACAAAAGGAAAGGTATTAACATTACATCATTTCCACAACATCTAGCTTTTGAGAAATAAACTTTAGCCTATGCGATTTTGCTTTACTCTTATCTTTGCTTTCTTGAGCTAACTGATACCATAATTTCTTTCCAGGGGTGAATTGCACTGTAGCCAGCTTCTCATCTGCTTTTAACTCAGTATGTATAAATTTAGTTGTGGCTGCTATTTTATCTGTACCTTTTTAGTTATCTGCTCTGTCATTCCACTGAATATTTGACCTTCTTCTAGGAACTGTTGTGGAGAAGTAGTTTCTTACTGGTAGAAACGTGCCAAAAAAGCCAGATGATAAAGTTGCAGATGAAAGTGAATAAGCATTTTCTCCATTTTGCTAACACTGCATAATATCAGTCTTTGTAGGCTGCAGTTACACACATCTTGTCTCAGCAGAGACAGCATTAAGAAAATCATAGAATCATAGAATCACAAAACATTCTGATTTGGAAGGGACCCATCCAGGACCATCAAAATTTAAGTCCTTGCCCTGCACAGGACACCCCAAAAGTCACACCATGTACCTGAGAGCATTGCCCAAACACTTCTTGAACTCTGTCAGGCTTGGTGCTGTGACCACTTCCCTGGGGAGCCTGTTCCAGTGCCCAACCACCCTCTGGGGGAGAAACTTTTTCCTGATATCCAGCCTAAACCTCCCTTGACTCAGCTTCATGCTCTTCCCTTGGGTTCTGTCACTGGCCATGAGAGTGAAGAGATTGGTACCTGTCCCTCCTCTTCCCCTCATGAGGATCCAGAAGACCACAATGACGTCTCCCCTCAGTCTTTTCTTCTCCATGCTGAACAAACCAAATGTTGTAGTTGTTTACAACTGTTAGATTCTGGGTTTTCAGGTGCTTCACTGAATCATTCTTCCTAAGGATGCCAACTGAATCAAGTCACGAAATAACGATATATGTTAGTATTCTTGTGGGGAAGTTGTCTTTCTGCCAAGTGGTAGCCAGTCATAAGAAAAAACTTTACCAACTCCTTCCTTTAAGAGACTCCTGTTCTAAGTGTTATACTCAGCCCATGCCTGGGTTTATATTTACATATATATCTACTCCATTCATTATTCGAATTGGTAATGCTTCATCAAATGTCTGCACAAAGTTGTTCAGATGTTCCCCTCCCCCACATTTTCAGTCATAATCACGAGAATTGTGCTCTCCTTGCCTCATTATCAGTTTTTGTTGTTTCATTATCATTTCATCCTCTGGGACTGGAAAAGGTTAATGCAAGACCACCTCTCCTGATTATATGTGTCAGGCTACCCCTACAGATGATGTGCTGAAGTCATGGAATAGCACCTCTGCACCCTCTGGTGTCAGACCTTTCTAGTGTGGTCTGACATAACCCTTTAGATAGGGATCAAGCACAGTTATGGGAAAGAAAAAGCAATGAAACATGTTTGGGATATAGGTTAAAAATTGCAATAGAAAGTTACATTCTTTGTAACTTTGACTCATTTATGTATTACTGGTTAAACTGTGGTTAACACATTCCAGCTTGCTATGGAAGTCTACAGCTTGTAACAAATCAAGGACATCCTTTTGTGTATTACATTTTAATAGCCATTGGAATAAATTCCATTTGCCTTTAATTTCTATTGAATAGTTCAGCATTTTTTTTAGAAGTACATCCTGAGTTTGCTTTTTTATGCTTTATTTTGAAGAAATTAATACTTGCTTGTGTCTATTATTTAACTCCTTAAAAAATAATTAAAAGCATGCCAAATGCGTGCAAACAAATGTCTTATTTCAATATGCAGATCACAATGTTTATTCTGTTTTTTATTTGCTTTTACTTTAAGTTCTGAAAGTAGCATTGCCACTATGTCCAGATGAGTGACGTAGGGTCAAGAACTCTAAAATAAGGATGGAAAGGTATTTTTTTATAATACTTCTTAGTCAAGATTTCAATAAAAGAATGAAAAACCATACCAGAAGCACTCCCTTACTATATTCATGGGTGAGACATACTGGACCATGAAACATTTTAATGGAACAGTGCAGAAGCATTTACCTTCCACCTTAGTGGAAGGGCAAATAAACTTTTTCCATGATTTCTCTTGCCAGCCTTGTCAACGTTTTGTGATCAGCTGACTTACCCTTGGGAGACACATCTTGGCCTTGACTAGAGAAGGGAAACCATATGCCTAACTTTTGTCTGGTTTAAGTTACGTTAAATGAGTCTTACCCTTGAATACATATTGAATGTAAGATCAGGAGAGCTGCATATGATCCCAAATTTGCCATAGATGTTATGTGATCTTGATTTGATATTGTTTTATCTCCATGAGTAAAATCAGTAAGTTGGAGAAATGGAGTCATAATTGTCTAAAACTTTGGCTTACAGTGGGAAATAAATTATTATTGTGTGAAAATAGTAACATTCTATCAAAAACACTGTAGGAGGTTGAAATAAAACTAATGGTTATTTAAAAATGAATGCTATGAGATGCACTTATGGAGGTAAGCTAAAGATTCTTATTTGAAGCACAGTGTTAGAGAGTGATAATAAACAGTAACTAGAACCACTTTGCAGAAAACCTCAGTTATAACATCTCACCTAGTGCAAAAAGCTTGCTTCTAATGGACAAGGAGTTTTTCAAAACATCACTTAAAGATGATTCACATTACATAAAAAGCATTTGAGGGAGTTTTTACTTTTATTTGTGTTAAGCAAAAAGAAATTGTTGCCATTGAAGGAGAATAGAAGATTAAAAGATTAAATCAGCCCAAACCACAAAATTATCACAACAAACTGATTTACAATACACAAATGGGACCCTCCCCCTTTTTTTTTCCTTAAACTTCACTATTATAGTTAGTGAGGAGAGTTAATATTTTTTAAACTCTTTGCTCCTTCAGGCTAATGACTTAAGAATGCTATGCTTGTAACCACAGATATAGCTATGATCAATTATTTAAAACGCCTTTCTCTTCTCCCCAGCCCGTCTGTTTTTTTGGTAGAATTCACTGTAGCACTCGCTCAGACCCTGCTGGTACAAATCAGTTTTCATGGAGAGAAAGTGATTTATCACTGGATGTCCTTGGCCATCTGCAGTTTTCCAGTCTAAATATTTTCTGCAATTCTCCTTTGGCACTTCTAGCAAATATTTTATTTCCTTCTATGCTAAACACATTTGTGGTGTTGACAGTTAGTCCTTATTACACAAACTCTTAGATTGACCTGATGTTATTGTTCCTTATGAGGAAATTTTCCTCTCTACCTGTTTAAATGATGACACTTGTAGCAGCAGGTGATTTTCTGGATTAAAAAGAAGTCATTGTTGAGTACTGACCTCCTAGAGATATAGAAAAAACCCACAGTTTTAAATTTCCAAGGGTTGCAAAGTGAAAAAGGGAACTTATTCTGACAACCCTTAATTCCAAGAGCTTGCTGCTGCTGGGAACAGTTAGCAGCAAGAATTTCAGGGGAACGGATATGCAAGGATCCATAGACTGCAAGTAGGTATGTGGGCAAAGGTGCGGAAATGTGGTTGGACTAGACACTCGTCAGCTTGATGGAAGAAAGAGAGCAGTGCTTCTATTACCATATGCAAGGATAATTGAAAAAAAAAAGACTTCAGTATTGTGCAAGAAGTGAAATGAGAGGATGTAAGAATTGAATTTGTTGCATTCTGTTTCAAATTCAATCAGCAGTTATCCTTTTATGTAGCCATAGAACCAAGAGAAAGTACAGATGAGAAGATCATTCAAATGAGGAAATGTAAGTTGTTCTTTGTGGTTCTGGGTTGGAGTTTTTTGTGGGGGGGCATTTGGATTTTTTTAAGCTCTTATACTGCTACATAGAGATTTAAGGCTTAACTAGATCTACAGTTGTTACTCTAAAGGCAACTAGCTAGGATGTTTTTTATCAAACAGAACACACAGCATCCTTGATATTTACAGCATACTATTGACTAAGCAGCTTTGTACCTTTTTTCTTTCTGTTTTAGTTGTCTGGCAAGCAATGCATAGGACCAGAACAACAGATTCCCTAATGTTTAATAAAATAATGCCCATAAAATATGGAAAACATTGTTTGCTAATAGGATATGTAGCAAAATACTTGAATACAAATAGCATTTGTATTCAAGTTCCATGTCTAATTATATTTTAGAAGACTTAAAAACATTGACATTTACATTCCTCAGTGAGGAATACCCAGTTTGAAATTTTACCACAGAAGCTAATGACCCTATTAACTTTAATTTGTTTACTCACCAGTCTGGAACAGTTTCTTCCACAGGTACCCCTTTGATGTTCAAAATTAAGCTTCCTAGAGGTTTGAGAAATTAAATGCTAAAGGAGGTCAATTATCCAACAGTTGCCTTAAAGACAAGGACTGCCCCTCCCACATTGTTTCAAAATGATTTTTTCTGATGAACACAAAAAACCCCATGATTGCTAAACACATGTCAGGCTCTCCCACAGGTTTGCTAGGACATAATAGGCAGTTCTAAGTTTGGTCATTTAGGAGAGTGCCTAATTATATCAGGCCATACAAAGACATGATTTTTTTTATTTTACTGAGATTTAATCTTTAATCAAAGTGCAAGTGTAATTAATTATTATTTCATAGTCTGTATTTTTGAGTTTTGAATTTGCATAATATCTCAAATATGACCTCCAGCAGCTCTTGATTAGCATGAGCCACCTGCTATGGCAAGTTTAATTTTTATATTTGTACAGAATATTCTTATGTCATAGGCCTGCATTTATTGTTTGCTCTGCTTAGTGTTGTCCTTAACTATAGTATGGTCCAACCACCATTGGACCAATCTTAGAAAAGATTTTATTTGCAAAGAAACATGAAATAAAAAAGGGCCTGTTGTTCAGCTACAGTGTGAATTAAAAAAAAAAAGAAAAAAAAAAGTTTGTGATGGTCAGCTCAGTTTATTCTGCAATTATGGCTGTTATCTCTGCAACAATGCACCAAAAGGGATGAGGGCATGGTTTCAAACCCTGAAGACATCAGTGGATTTCAGCTTCTTAAGACATTCCCCTGAATGAAGCACTGGGTCCCATTGAATTCTTAACTATCAACAGAAAACGAACCCAGAGATTACCACTAATAATTTCTTGCTAGATACAAGATTGAAAAGCTGGCACCTCATATAAAGAGACAACAACCATTTCCAGAACAGGGCCAACGCTAAGGGATCTCAGCACGCTGCTAGTCTGTCCAGCTACAAATGGGGAGGCTGTAACGGGTGCAACCAAGACCTTGCTGAAAGCCTCTCTGCAATATACAAACTTGTTAAGGTTCCTTAACAAGTCATCAAGGATCTACTTCAGTAGAAAACTCCAGCAAGTTTCTGCTGGCATTGAGTCAGAATAAGACTGCTCATCTAAAGCACAGAGATATGGTATAAATCCATTAAAAAATTCCCAAACTAAAACCCCTTTTAAGAATTCAGAAGACAGCTATGCTTTCTCCTGCACAAATTCTCTGTTTAAAGAGCCTCAAGAGGTGCCAGATGGCTAGTCCCATTTCCTATCTTTGTAAAAGACCATCCAGTATGTTCAGCCTTAATTTGGTTCAGAGTTTTTTGGTGGATGGAACGAGACAGTTCTTCCATCGTATTTTGATGAGAAGAATATTTATCATTTGACAATATCATGTGTTGGTGGTATGGAGAATCACATCACTCTCTCTTTTCAAAGGAGCTATGAATCCAAATCCAGCTACAACTAGTGGGTGAATGACGTCCTTCTGAAAATGTTAAGTAAATTCTGGGAAATCAGGCATGAAAATGAACTGCAGATAAGGAAACATAAGGCTAAGGGATTCTGAGAAACCCTTCAGCTCTCATACAGCAGCTGGTGGTTGTGAGAAAGAAAACGGTTCCCTGTAATATCGCAGTGCCATAAGGAATTATGTGGGCTGTATCAGTTCCATCCTAAAGACTGCAGAAACTGACAGGAGCATGTTATTTGTTTGGTATTCCTTATAATTAAAAAAAAAAAAAAAGAAAATATAAATGTGGTAAAATGCATAGTTGAATGAAAAAGTGCTATATACAGTATTAATAACAATACCCCAAGGCAATTTTTTTGGATTTGAGAGCCAACGATGCTTCCCAAGAGAAAGGAACTTTGCACTGAATTCAAAATCTGGTTTTAAATCCTACATACCTTGGGATTTCAGGGAATTTTGGAAAACCAAGATTTCAAGGTCTATGGAACCTGTGAGTCTTGTGAGAACAATATCTGGTTAAAGGTTTTCTTTAATTGCATGAATTGTATGAGTGAAAAAGAATTTAATTTTATGAGTGAAAAAGAATTACTTCCTTATTTGTCTTCTTAATAAATATAATAATTTAGTTAGTTACAGAATTTTATGGCTTTCCAATACAGAGTTATTTCAGTTTTTATTGAGCTCCAAACTTAGTTGTGTGATGACATTGTGAGTAAAAAAAATTGTTTGCCTATTTTCACACCAAGTAGGAGATCAAGTACAACAGCATGTTGCAATGTTGACAATAGAACCAAAATACCTGGGTAATGTGAGGTGAACATCTACAGAATTTATTTGAAATTCAGTAAATGTCATTTTCATTCCAGATTGGGTACCTTCTGCTTCTTTAGAAAACCCTGAACTAGAAGTGATGTGAAGTGTGACTATCAGAAACATAATATCTCTAGGAACTTCAATATGTTGTGTTCCCTGCTGCTTAGATTTAGCTCAACAACATCTTTAAATCTTAGTGGTTCTGGAACGATATTTCATATGCCTACCTGCATCATAATCTCAAGAATGCCAGAGCATAACCTGATAGAATAATTCACAGAAAATTTGGCTTTGTTTTTCTCTGCAGTTTCAATTTAATTATTTCTTTCAGTGTGAAAGGAACAGCTTTGTAGCATTCCATCTTTTACTGAAAGTCTTCTAACTGAATATGTTTTAAATTATTTATAGAATATCTTAGTATACACTTATAAACTCTGGAATAATATTGACTTGTCTGTAATATAGTATTCAGAGAATGGAAAAGTAAACTAATAATTTGCTGGAGAAGTAAAGAAAAACTGCTGTATTCCTTTGCAGGTCTTTTAAATGTATAGTTATTAGACCAGGCACATTCCAAAACACCACAGTTTCTAAAATATCTACTTGTTTTCAAGGACGTTGTGACTGTCATAAACACTTCAGATTAATGTGAAGTCCCTAGGATCATAGCTGTCTTCTCCATCTCTTTTAAAAGCACCAACATGTGTTTTACATCCTTGTTTATGTTTCACTTCTTCCTCTTCAGTAAATAAAATTACTCCATATAAGTTATCCCATAAGATTTCCTAGCATATATGGTCTCAGTAGCATATAGGAATTTCAAATAGAATTGGATCTGGCCAGGGCTGTTAAAGACAGGAGGAAGGGCTTCTATAAGTACAGAGAGGACCAAAGGAAATCTAAGGAAAATGAAGGCCTTCCACTTAAGGTTCAACAACGCATGGAAGAGGGTGAGTGGAATGCCTTCTTTGCCTAAGTCTTTACAAGGAAGACTGTCCTTCGGGAAATCCAACCCCTGGAATCCAGGGGTAAATATGGAGCATGGTATGTATACCCTTGGTGGAAGAGAATCACTTCAGGCAGTACTTAAGCAAAATGGATGGGGGCCCTGATGGTATGCACACATGAGTGCCAAGGGAGCTGGCAGACATTACGAGCCCACTCTCAATAATCTTTGATTAACCACAGAGATTAGGAAAAGTAAATGTCACTCCTGTCTTCAAGAAGGGCAAGGAGGAGAACCCGAGGAACTACAGGTCAGTCAGCCTCAACTCAATCCCTGAGGAAGTGATGAAGCAGGTAATAATAGAAACCACTTCTAGGCACATGAACAACAAGAAAATCTTCGGGGTTACTCAGCATGGTTTCCTCAAAGGGGAAGTCATGCTTGACCAACTTGATAATTTTCTATGACATAATGACTTGCCTGGTAGACTAGAGGACAGCAGTGGGTATTGTCTTCCTAGACTTCACTAAGGCTTTCAACACTTTTCTCTTGGAAAGGTTGTTGAACTGTGGGCATGAGTCCACAATGAGGTGGCATTGTTGAGGCCACATATGGAGTACTCTGCCCAGTTATGGGCTCCTCAGTACGAGAGAGACATGGATACACTGGACAGAGTTGAATGGAAGGCCATGAAGATCATTAAGTGATTGTAACATCTCTCATATGAGGAAGAGCTGAGAAAGTTGCACTGAGAAAAGAAAAGGCTCAGGAGGGAATCTCATCAAAGCATATAAATGTCTGAAGCGAGGATACAGAGATGGAGTCAGGCTCTTTCCAGTGATGTATAGTGACAGGACGAGGGGCAGTGGGCACAGACAAACATAGGATGCTCTGTCTAAACATAAGGAAACACTTTTTTTGCTGTGAGAGCTACTGTCCACTGGAACAGGGTACCCAGAAAGGTTGTGGACTCTCCATCCTTGGAGTTATTCAAAAGTCAGCTCGACATGGTCTTGGGCAACTTGCTTAAGGTGGTCCTGCTTGAACAGAGGTTAGGACAAGATGTTTTCCAGAGGTCCCTTTCAACCTCAACCATTCTATGATTCTGTAAAATACATGCCCATTTAGATATTCCAGAACTAAAAATTAGCAGATGTTCACAGTGAAGTGAGCATGTCTGTGTTTATCTCAGTCTGGAAACTTCAAAACCATGAACACGGAATCAATTCAGAGTGCCATGTGTGTGTCTCAGCATGCACCAGCCGGCCAGTAATGTTCTCAGAAGAAAACCCAACAACCAGCCACAAGTCCAGACTTCATGTGTTCTGCATGCATTATCACAGGAATTCACAACTCTTTCAAGACTTTATTGAAGACAGGCTAATAGAAGAATACCTCTGTAATGTAATTTCCTTTCTACAGCCCCCGGAAGTATATAGTGGGATGATTCAAAACTAACGAGAATTCTCTTCCTGGTTACAAGATTGGCAGCGATTTAGGGCCTCAAGGTGCTTAGTAAGGCTGGGATGACTCTCACCTTGAAGAAAGACTAAACTACTACAAGGTTTCGTAGGCTATATGTAGAAACTATACTAACATTACTAATACAGAAGTGAATTACAGTGTTCTTACCCATTCATATGCCTGCACAACAGTCCTTCATGGGGACTCTGCTGCCTATCCCTAATCAAAGATCTTCATGTAGCAATTTAGACTTAGCCCAAATAGAAGGTGTGTAGGAGAAGGTTACAAGGTTCTTTACAAGGCAATGGCCAGTTTTGCTGTTTTCTAGCATATAACAGCTAAATTCTACTGCTTCTACTTTGTACAATATTTTCTTCCATAAACTTCCATTGCTCTAAACATGTGTTTGTGCACACATGCACACACAAAATCCCACATTAAATCTGCTGATACTCTCAACAGCTAAGAAGCAATAGGGGCAGTCGCAAACTGAGGAAGAACAGTTTTCATTTTCAGTTGTCCCAGGTCTCAAATTTTGATCAAACTCATATTCTGAGTGACAGTGTGCATGAGTATTTCCAGCTCTTGTTCATCACTTGCTGTGCTTAGAAACAGGAGCTGACAATGAAAGCACCTCCTCAACAAAAATTATTGCACCACTGCTCTTCATTTGAACAAAAAGAAAAAGATGCTGAGATCAAAAGAATAAAATAAAAGGTTAAAAGGAAATCAAACTTGAAAGAAGGAAAGAGAACAGTTAATTGGAGGGTCTGATTCAGATGTGTTCTTGCAGTGCATGTTCCTAATTTACTATCTGCTCCTCATCTCAGCACAGCAGTCTAACAAGACTTCCACTGCCTCCTCATTTCCCCCCTGGCTGTGCCCCTATTTCAGACCTGTGCTCAGTGTTACAGTATTCCCCCCCAGCTTTTTTCTCCTATATTGAGCTTTGGGACCTTTATACATTCACCATCATCCTTGTAATTCTAGGGCACCAGACTTGGATGCCGGCACTGATGGCCTAAGGATTAGAATATTGTATAAGGCAGGTTTTTGACTTCAGCTCTGTGAACTCAGTGCTAACACGAGGGAGATACTTACAAAGGCATAAACAAAGGAACAAATCTACACAAAGAAACTGTGGAAAAGATCTGGAAGGAGGAGGGCAGAAAGAACAAACCAAGGTATTTTAGACTAAGAAAAGTGCCAGCTGTCTTAAAGGTCTCTAAACAAATGAGAATATTTGCATAGTAAGATTTCAGCTTGTAAGTAACTTTTCAATGTAAAAAATTTTAGAATGCAAGTAGATAAAGCAAGAGATTTGTTTCACACAGTATAAATTAAAGTCCATATCATTGCTTTGCTGAATTACTCAGAATCAGCATCTTTTGCTTTCAACAATTTCAGGCTTTACAGATGCTGCATATCTACCCACACAAAGACTTCCCAAATGTTTGCTTTGAAAGACAGCATTGCTGGTTTTTTTAGATGCTTCCTTTTCTTAAATAAACAAATCAACAGGGGATGCATTGTCATTTATCCTGTATCCTTCTATTTCCGCATGCTTCCAGTTGACTGCTAAGCTCCTCAGTTCCAGAGGCTGGAACACAATTAAAGCAATAAATTCTAAACAACAAAGAATATACTGACAGAAATTATAAAATATTAGACTGTTGATGCTGATTTGACTTTGACTTCAATTGTATCCTCCTGTTTTTACTCCTATCCTGCCCAGAAAGGTGTGGATGTAAACTCCTTGACTGCTCTTGATGTCAAAGGTGCTTTGTGACTCATGAAGAAGAATATGCTGGCTGCAAGTGAAGTGAGTAAGTAGTGGTTTTACCTTTCTGATATCAGGTGGACTACATGAAGACAGAGTAAACTGCATGCAACATGGTAAAAATAGATCAGAAATGTTATAAAATGTGGAATAGTGCATTATTCGTCATAATTCAGATTTCTCTCTGGGGATCATTAGCAGTCTAACACTATTCCAGAATGTCATCTTTCCTAACTGGGTAGACACTACAGCATTGTAAAAAAGAAGGGTGTAGCAAATCAAGTGTTATGCACAGAGGTTGTTAAAAGCATAAATAGTGAATTAAATGGCAAAATAAATAAATGCAATTTCCGATTCTTTAGCAGCCTTTACCCCACAGTCAACCCTAAAACACCTCACAAAAGAAAATGCCCACTTCAGTCATGTCCGCTGCTGATCAAATTGATTCAGAAAAAGACAATATTTTATCCGTCCTCTTTGGAGTTCAAGTATGAATGGTGAAGCAAAAGAGAGTGAAACTGAGGGAAACATGAAAAGCTTGATTTGTTAGGACCCCTGCTGTCTGAAAAGAGATCAAAGCTCAGGAGGAGGCTGTAAAACAGCCGAATGCACTGCACAGAAACATGGCCTGTGGCAGCTGCTCTGGGCACGCTCTCACAACACAGGTGTACCTCCAAGTCTGCTCTGCCAGCTGAATCATGGGACCAGGCTACCTCTTCTCCTTCTTCATTATTTCAGCTGCAGTCACTGAGGAGATGTGAGCTCCATCCATCACAATGCACAAATTCACAGTGCGCAGATTCAGCACAGGCCTAATTAAAGCTTTTCCTTTCATTTGTGGAGATAATTAGACTTTCATCTCACCAGGAAGCTTCAGAAAGATCTATTTCTTTCTTCAATAAGAGCTACATCAAACAAAAGCAGATTTTAATCGCCTTTTCTTTGGGGCATGAGTCAATAATGAAAGATGTCATGGGTAACAAAAATTGTGTGCAGGGGGAAAAAGGAGGGAAAAAAGACCAAGCTATGTTCTTTAATTAACACCATGTTTGCAAACACCATTAATTTCTCTCATTAAAATGATTTTTATCTACAACTGATTGTTGATAAAACAATCGATTTGAACATCTCATCTGTTTCACGCTATGTAGGAACCCATCTGCTCTGCTGTAAAGCAGGAAGAATGCAGACTGTTAAGCAACATATGAGAACAATAAAAAATGCATATGTGTGTGTCAGGGATTTGTGAGGCTCACTGCAGGGCAAGGGCCACCTTTTCTCAGAACATCTATAAAAAATGACTTGGTAGCAGGCCAAAGGACAAAATGTCACAAAGATCAGAAGTGCATAAATAACAAATGAATTAATATGTGTGGGAAGAAAGGTTCCATCTGTGTTGGGATGCATCAGTAAACAGGCTTGGAAAAATAAGGAGATTTCAGACACATTTAACACTACATCATGAGCTGCTGTGATGTAATATTAGAGAAGAGACACGCTGAGCTTACTGCCTTTGCCTTTTTCATTAGTAGTAGAGCACAAGCATCTTTTCCTGCTACCTTTCACATTGGTGCAAGGGGAGAGCAATTTTGGCTCCAGGCCCAAGGCACATTATTTATTTATTTAACCATTTGTCACAGTGCTTCTGTATGGGCTGCTTGACGCGCAGGCTCACAAAAAGGGTGTAGCTGATTGTCTGTGGGAATTGAAGTCTGGCTGTCTAAGGCAGGAATAAAGCACTCTTCCACCCTAGAGCTTACAGCAATCCCAAAGAACTGTTAGTCTTATAGCATTAAGACATTTAGCGAAGACAGAGCTTGTTTAAGTATCATTTTAATGACAATACTTGCTTTGCAGCAGGCACGGAACTGTTTTTCATATTGGAAGAACCACTAGCAGTAAGGCTGTACTGTAGCAGTGCAGAGCTTGCTGTCAGTCTGTTTAATGCCTTCCTGGATAGGAAAAAGTGTCGTGATTCATCAGAATCAGATCTGAACTTCCTCTAATAGCAAAATATCATCACACCAAAAGAATAAAGGATTAAATGTGCACTACTGAGTGCTCTGCTGCTGTTGTGGCCTGCCTGGGAAATTGATGAAAATATTTAATGGAACCTTTTTTAAAGAAAATCCACAAACATCCTTAAATCTCACAATGTTGATGCTTGATTCATAGTGCCTTTATGCAGTTAGTTCTGGCATATGGCAGTTGTTTGGGAAACCAAAGTTTGTAGGAGCTTGACAGACATTTCTTCTTGATGCATTGAGCCAGTAAGATCTCTGGTGAGTATCCAGATTCTAACAGAGCTGCACATGTCTGTTCTCATGGCTGTAAGAGATGGAAGTTTTTCCTGTTTGGGTTCCTTTTTCTCAAGTTCACTCAGTCACTTAAAAATAAAACTGCTGTCTTCTTCTGTGTATCCTACTTTTATTTTAATATGCTCCCTCCCCCTAGTAAATAAAGACTGTTTTTATTTTAAATTAAGATGAAAACATATGCACATGGCACTGAGTTTATCCATTCTGCTAGGATCTAGGAGTTCAATGTGCTGAAAAATCTCTTACAGCTCAAGATAGAAGGTCTAACAGAGGATTTTCCCAATTTTTCTTGAAACTCTAAAAACAAAACAAAACAAAACAAACAAAAAAGAAAAAAAAGAAAAAAAAAAAGAGGCTTTGTCATGTTTCAGATACTTATCATAATTTCCCTGTATCCTGGGCCAAGATTTGCTTCCATTTATGTCTTTTTAACCATTTACCTCAATGGAAGTCTTATCTATTCCAAGTTACAGACCAGTGAGGAGGAAACTGCAAATAGTAAATATTTATTGAAGAATTTACTTTGAAAAAGAAAATGAAAAATGATGAAGTAGGAAAAAAAAAAGAAAACTCATGACTGTTTTTTGGGGCTGATATTCTTGGCTTCAAGGGAAGATAAGCTTTTCCTTGCTGTTTTTGTTTTTTGTTTTTTTTTTTTTTTCTTTTCCCTTCAACAAGCATGTTGCATGCAGAAGGCATAGTGTCTCATGTCCAGAAGTCTGAAAGACCCAACAGCACTATAGCCCTTCCTCTGAATTAAAATCAAAACTTTGTCTAAAATGGAATTCTGCTTTGGAATGCTTCTGAGCCCCCTCATTAGAATATACACATGGCTCTGATCCAGTGTTTTCATAATAGGAAACAATCTCCCCACTCATCCCCTGAAAAGTTAGTTTATGCAATATAAATATATTGTTTATACAGAGGATGCAGCTGATCTTCAAAAGTGAAAACCCTCACGAATAGAAGAACCCAAACTGAGATCTTTGCTAACTACCTAGATGAGGAAACCCTCATCCAGATACCAGATTTGCTCATCACTTTTAGTTCAGATATGTTAGTAGGTAGGTCCTCATTTCATAAAAGAAGAAAGGGATACTAAGTAGGTGACCTGCCACAGGAGAAGGAACAGAAGACAAACAGAAAAGACTGTTCTCAGTTTTAGGGGCAAAACTGGGAATGTACTCCTGCATTGCTCGTCTTAAACTTCAATAGGTTGAACTCCCCTACTGGTTGCCACTGCTTCGAATATTCTCAGCAAATATAGGGCAATATTCAGTTTCCAAAGAGCCTGTCACACTGTCAGTGGTGCTGGGACTGAGTGGGCACAAGGCTTTTGCTAATGAATAGCGAGGCTGGAGGCAGATGGCATCCAAATGTAAGAAAAGTGTCATGAAATTACAGAAGGGGTGAAAAACTCATTTACCCAATCCCTTCCAATTATCCAAACATTATCCTGCATCTCTGTGTCACGGGAAATCCATTCCTATTTAACAAATACATGAAATACTATCCAGATAGCCCAAGGACTGGACTTTCAGACTCCTCTACCAAGAGGAATATATATTTATATATTTATATATTTATATATTTATATATTTATATATTTATATATTTATATATTTATATATAAATATATTTATATGTGTGTGTGTATGTGTATTTACATATACACTCATAATAAAACATGGAAACTGAAATGTATTTTTTGCTATTGGTTTTTTTCTTGAATGAGTTTGGACAAGTGACAATCTCCACTTGTTAAATCAAACATAAATGTAAATATGTAGGAGCATAAAAGCTCAGCAGGGAAATAATAGGGAATTTGTGAATGCATATTTTGATTTCAGTAAAGTCCAAAATATGATTACATTTTTTTCTGCTATTCACTATTGTAACGAGATAAATATTTGATTTATACGATGGAATTCACAACGTATAGATCATAAAGATCTTAAAGGTATAAATCTTGACTGATCTGGCTTCTCTTTCCTGCACTTTTTGCCTATGCAGTCTCAGAACAGAAAGTCCAAACTATGCATTATGTATCTGTGTGTGTATATTCTGTGTGACATCACCATGAACTGGCAGTATCTGCTCACCACTACGTTTAACACACAAGGAATATTTCTGAGTCTGACTGGTGTGTTTAACAGGTGGAACATTCTTAGATTTAGAAGGAGCTTCAGTATCACAATACTTTCTCTCATTTTAAACTTAAAGTACTCTGAAGTGAATTCCTATCTCTTCTTTAAGTATGTAAGTGTCATGTGAAACTTGATGTGAAGAGTGTTTAATGGATGTAATTAAAAATGTGATTGATGGCCCATTTATCAACTCCAATTGAGACACAAATAGAATATCTCATTGTTTATGTCTGAATATCTCATTCTAAAAAACTGAGGTAGAAAGAAAAGCAATACCCCATCCAAAACAAAGGTCAACTCAAGTAGTCTCAGATATTAGGCAGCAAAAGAAATGCCCTGAACAGACCAGGATGTCTACTAGCAGGCAGAAATCCCTGACATATTTCACAGGTGGAGAGCTATGTACAGAAAAAAAACAAACAAATGTTTAACTCTTTAATCATGCTTAATTTTCAACATGGACCTAGAATTCAAAAACTTAACATTTTCAAAGAACCCTAATCTCATACAGAAGAAATCATGTGAGCCTATTTTAAAGCTAAAATGGCTTTCCTGACTGAAAACTGGAAATTACAATCTTTAGTATCCAAGTGTCAATGAAATGTAAGTGCCCACCAGATTGCTGGCCCACCCATAGATTATTAATGCATAATTAATCTACTAGGACAACTGTAGAGTGTCATTTAGCTTCAGAGCCCATAAGTATAAAACAGCAACACACTGTGAAATTAATGGTAACACTTAAAGGTCCCATTGTTATTAATTCATTTGACATTCACTGTAATCACACTGGTCTTTAATGAATTCATTTGGCATGTGAATATTGCATGTACTTTCAAATGCACTCCAGTGCAAATCAGTGTTAATTGATGTCCTGAATTGAATAGTTTCTCTCTCTCAGTAACTTCTTATTTTTAGCCTACCATACTTTTTTCAAGGGTCTTTTCCTCAGCAAAATTTATACATGGCATATGCAAGCACATGCTTTTACAATAATTGCTTTAACTGGATGTCAATATAGCACCAAAAAATGACCAAGTGATCATACGGTACTGAACCTCTGCAGTAACTTGTTCTAAGGCAATAAACTCTAAGCATCACTGAACTTTGGTAACCTTCTAGTGCCACATATCCTGTGAACATTTTCTGTTTACTGTTCTCCCCAAATTGCCTGTGAACATCTTTGGCTTATGTGAAAAGTGCTGTGGCCAATGGTTATCATCTTATGCAGTCCAGTTTTATAGCAGGAACTGGCTGCATCTCTCACCCTGCACTCAGTCTCTATAGCCCTGCATATGGATAATGTCTGTAAATGTGCCACTTGAAATTGTCTCCTTCCCTTACATGCAAGCACTGCTTCCAAGAACTGTGGGGTACTGAGAAACTCCTCTTAATGTCACATGTAAGCAGTTAATCTCAAAGGATTCAATTCAGGGATAGTACAACAATTCCAACTCGGTAGCTTGTCCTAGACAAAATACTTTGAACTGGAAAATACTTAATGCTAATAAAATAATATTACTGTTATAATTAATAAAGTTTCTGACTTACTTCCTCATATATCTAGTAACAATCTTCATATGTTCTTGTTTCCCAGAAACTTAAGGGAGTCTCAGGGGTGCCAAAGGAGTCTCTGATGTTAAATAATTTCCTAAATTAAACTCTTCTTTTGACCTGTTCATATTATATCCAGGGATCTTTACATTAGCACAATATGGGACTACGGTGTTTGACATTACATTTGTGGGAAATTTTTAAGCCATTCCTAAAAACAGCACACAAATCAACAAAAATATGGATTCAGAATGCCTCAGATATAATTACACTTGAAGATAACATCATCAGCAATATATAAATACTATTCTTGTATCAAGTACAGCTCAACTGAATTAAAGCATACACAATAAGCACATACTTACTGAAAAACGCCTAAAAAGTTGTGGTGCCACTAATATTTGGTTGCCTCAGAGGGCTTGCATTGTTTTTCAAAAAATACAAGATTAATGTTTTTTCCAATGCCAGACCTTCTTGATTCTCAATAATTTAAACAAAAAAGTACCCCAAACTGTGACATAAAAAACCATTACAAGCATCTCTACTTGGGTTGAAAAATAAATAAACAGAAAAGAGGTCCCACTGGTTTAATTTCTTTCAATACTACTATCTGCTGGGCAATGTACTTTAAATGCACTTTTTTTTTTCCCAACTAATGTTTCCCATAATAAGTTTCTAATTTTTCTTTTGTATTTTATGTCAAAGCTACACAACATTATTTAAACTTATTCAACACAGTATACATATTTTTGTAGCACTGAGTAACCTAGGGGATGCAGAATCTCATAAAAATTGGAAATAATCTTGAAACTGCTTCACAGAAATAGTGTCAGAATAGTGTCTACTAGACTCTTGCTGTTGATACGCAAGACTTTTCTGATATTTCATTGCCAAGGAAGGCCCAGTGAATAAAACTATTTTAAGAATGGATATAGGCACATCAATCAGAACCACAAATCAAGAGTGGCTGGCCACTTAGTACTGATTAAAGTTAGTATTTGTCTTCCCCTCACTTTCTGTAACACACTCAGAATGATGAACATACTCTAAATGGAAAAGCGCGATTGCTGAATCTTCACCACTTGTCATTAATATCCTGGAAGTGAAGAACATGTCTTGAGGTCTAACTATGTTTTATTCTATTAGTCATTATTTTATTTGAACAATGACTGAGTTATGCTCCTCTTTAGTTCAAAACTTTCAGTCATCATTTTCTTAATGACTTCTGAGGAAAGAACATTTCAATAAGCTAGCACTTTCCCATTGTCAAAGATCCTTCCCCCAAACCCACAAAATTGTCAGCCTTGTTTCACACCGTCATGAAGCAGCAATACATACAATTAAGTTTGTCAGACACCTTCCATTCTCAGAAGCAGGCAACTGAAATCTTAAAGGGAGAGTCAGTGAGTTTTTGTCATTGACCCTTCGAAAACTGCAAAATTGGACATGTATTTGGATGTGTTGCTAGTCTCTAGAAATTTCAATTTGCTTATGCTAATGAGAGATTTGTTAAGAATTTAGAAGTTAAATCATCTGAAAACTGAATAGACCAAGAATGTTGTAGCTCAATATTGTAAAAGAGCCAGACAGCACCTTCTATATGGTTGGTTGCTTTTCTAACCTCTTAGGGTTGTTCTAGGACCAGGTATGAATAAGGATAATTGTCTCATCAGTTCTTGGAGAGACAGGAAAAAGCTGAGGGAACATTCTGGCATATAGAGGAATCAGGAGGACTCTGCATAAACCACATTTTGCCAAGTGGGATGGATTGTGGACCAAAATCCCTAGCCCTGCAAAGTGTTTCCACATTGCTTCCTGACTTGCTTCTACAATGCCAGAATACAGGATATATGTAGACCAGTTTGGTGTGTCCTCCCCATTGCTATAAATCTGTATTTCCTTTGTGCAATGTCTTTTCTCATCTGTCTGGAACTGGTTTTGCAATCTCACTGCCAGGGTAGATGGGACACCCATGTTTCAATGTACAGATGGTTTGGACTTCCTACATTGCAAACTAATGACAAATGTTGGCGCAGGTGTAAATTTAGTGTGCTGCTGAGTTTGCTTAATGTTCTTGTCTGAGTTCTATCCTGACAGGATAATACTTCTACAGTGTGATTTACATAGAACTTTTGATTCATTTTATGCAAAAGATGGGTAAACAATGTTTACTGAAAGGATTTCTACAAAACTTTCTACTTTCTTAATTAATGAGTGAAAGAATATACAAGAAAAAACATCCCGACTTCTCATAATTTTGAGTCATCAAAATATGAGCTTCCAAAAACTGAAAATTTGTACAAAATGTAAAACCTCAGAGATAATGACAGTTATTCACATCAAGCAAACAAGCAGACATGATAATAATATTTAAGAAATGCAGCACAGTGGTACTCTCAGCCATTCTCCAAACTGAAATGGAAACATGGTCACAGATTAATGAGATTATAAAATGAATTTAGCAAGCTTATTGTTATCTGAATGTTTACCAGAAACCTATGAGGTTATAAGAATTGCAAACCTCTAGGAGTGCACAAAGTATTCTACATGAAAAAGATATTGGCTTTGATATTGTTGGAGAAAGGTGGATGAAGAAATTGGATTCTTCAATGGCAGAAATATTCCCAGCTCAGCTGTTAGGAGAATCCTCCATGCATAGACAACATTTTAAAGTATGATTAAGCTCTTGAAATTTTGGCTGCACCTTAACATGGACCATAAAATAATAATTTTAGGTGTAAACACAGCATAGCACAGCATGTAGAGATTCGAATCAGCACAGATGCAATAAAAACCCAAAATGTTTTCAATATTAGGTCTACTATTTGCTTCTCATCTCTGCTTAACCAGTCCTAGAAAAGAATAAATATTTTGATCTGTGGAAAAACTGTTTATATAACCACAAATTGACTAAGAATTATTAGATATTTGCTCTATGTTACCATCCAGCTATATCGACAATACAAAGGGCTCCACTGTATGTGTACTGCACTTTTCTGAAGTTAGCTGCTGTTCCTGTTCTAGAGCTAAAAATCTAAATCTAAATACAGAAAAGGGAAGGAAAAAATGGTGAGAAGAAGCAACTAGAAATGTCCCAATTTAACAGATGAGACCAAAGGCCTTATAAGATAAAAATTACTTGCTTGAAGTCACATTGTATGTCTGCGTCAATGCTTCAGCATTTACAAATTTTCAAACAGAGACAGTGACAGAACAAAAGACTAATATAAATAGTAAAAAAAAAACCCACAGATTTTCTATAATTAAATACAGTATACAGTGGTGTAAAGGTTTCTTCTTGTTGGAGGCCAAATGGACCCTTCCAGATTTCTTTGTAGATTTATGTTGATTTGAACAGCTCAGTATCTTGGCAGTACAAACAACAATTAGGTGCAAATAGAACAGGGAGGGACCATTTGGAGAGGGAACATTTTTCAAAGTAATGACTAAAATTGTCTATTCCTTCTTTAAAAATGAGTATCCATGAAGACAGAATTTCAATATTGTCAAATGAGATACAAAATAGTTGACATTACTCTATAACATTCAGGCTTTCTCTGTTACTCACAGTGAGTTATCTAGATCCTGTCTTACTGCTGCAATACCCTTGTGCTCTCCTTTACTGTAATATTATCCTCATTTCTACATCTTTCTTCTTATCTTCCTCCTTACAAGCAACCTTTTCTTCTCCTTCTCCCTAGTCCTCTCCACAAACCTCAGAGCACTTTGCAATTCCCCTTCCCAAACACCAGAAAGAGGCACAGAGACTACTTTGCCAGAAAATGGGAATGTGGATAAATAGTACATGAGTAAAATACAAGATTTTCTCTTTTGCACGGGTACTCCTATTACATTTCTGAAGAGAAGAAAGCCAGCGGGTAACAGCATAGAAGGCAATGTGTTTCTCCACCTAACCTGCATGCGTGAACATCCCCCTGGCTGCCTGGCTGGCCAGAAAAGTTGCACGCAACTTGTGAGCAGAATGCCTGTAGCTGCACCTACTCTCTTCTGCTGCTGCAGCCAGAAGCCCGACTCAGTGTGGATGGTCAGGCAGGCAGGCAGGACACCCTCACAGCTCCTTGGCCTTCAGAGGAGCAGAGCATCCGTGTATCTCCTCAGCTGGTTTTCAGACTGGAGCTGACCTCAAGTCTGAACAGCTTTCCTTAAGGTAACAAATATGTGAGGAGTATATATTAGCTAACCTCAGGATCTGCACATTTGCTGCAATTTAATGACTTATTTGTTTAGCTCTGCAAAATGCAGTTTCCTTTCTACAGATGAAATTGCTAGAGATGGCCCTTTTGTAAAGTAATCAGTTCAGAAAAGATCACATCAAGACATTAGACCTGTTATTAACTCCTTAAATGTTTTTTAGTTGGATACTAATTTTTTCACCTTATTAAGAGGCAGGAGGAATAGTTTCATTTTTTAATATTCTCCCATGCTGGTTTAAATAATTTGCAAATAGGAGGATTACAACCTTGAACAGGGAACAAATGACAATCCTGACTCTTTGATTAAAACGGTCTTTAGGAATTCCAGTGATACAAATATCTGCTATGATTACTGAAGAGATAATGTTGTTGTTTTCAAAGGTTTAATCAGCTTCACCTTAGGCAAAACAAATAAGATATAGCTGAGAAACAGGTAAAGACTCTGTAGAGTTTGTAAAAACTATTATGTATTATTTCCACCCTATCCATCTGCATTATGTTAATAAGAAGGAATTAAACTGCAGAAGAAAAGCTGATGTAAGAATAAGAAAAAACATTTTTACATGGAGCTTGGAAATTTGACATAAAGACAGTGGATAATAATAAATTGCTAATTGTTTTTACATCTTGTTTATTGAAAGCATATCTAGAATGTATTTTAGTACTGTCTTGGGAGGAATGATTTCAGCAATGCTTTATTGTAAAAATAAGTTCATAGAATTTCACTGTGTGAACCAAACTTCTTCATTAAATTTTAAGCACTTCAATGTCTTTTTAGCCATTATGCCACTGTAAGAGCAAAGGTACTGGAAATGTATGGGTATATATAAATATACATACATATATATGTATATATCTGGTGGGAATTTATGGAAAATGCAAAAGACGTTCAAAGGCAGATGACTATTAGCATAAACTGTACAGTGAGCTGCTCTGCAATATTTTTTTGCTTCTACATGCATTGAACTTTTAAGCTTGCTGATTCTGCCTTTGGCAGAAGTGGCACAAATTTACAAATGGAAGGTAAAGCAGTCTTATCATTTGATCTCATTTATTTCAGGTGCCATTGAAGTAAAATCCCATGATCTTGTGGAAAGCTTTACACTATTTAGCTTACTGTAAGGTTGAGAATGCACCTATTATGTTTTAAGATAGAGAAACTGTTACACTCCCCTTGTCTTTGACTTGCCACATGCAAATACAAAGGAAAATTCTCGTATTAGAAAAGAAATATAATTGCCTAATTGTAGATGAAAATTATCACAAGCTAGGAATTGCACATCCATGTGCTCTTAACTTTTTTTATCACATTTGCTTTCATTCTCCTGTCACACTGATGTGTACATTTGTGGGAAAGACTGGCAGCAGCAGAAGGGCATGTTAGTTTTTATTATAATGTTTGTTACTCTAATGATCTTTGATGACAACAAACTGATTACATCTATAAAGGAAAATATCCTTTCCTCAGAACACTGTTCTTGAGAACACCAACAATATTATGGTATCAAGGGCACTTCACAGACAGTAGTCAGATTTAACCATAACAAATAAAATTCCCTAAACCTTGTGCAATCAGCCTGTTTATTTTTGACAGCTAGAAAATGAAGGTTATTGAAGGATGTCCCAGTAAAAAACTACAAAGTGGCAGAACAGAAAAACAATTTTTTTTTTGAGGGGCGGGGGGAGAAGAAACCCCCAACTTTAAATATGCATGCTTACATGCCATGAAGAGTTTCAAATAAATTTCAGTTACAATTTATATAAATTTAGCTGAAACTCATGCTGAAGTAAACAGTACTAGCATCTCAGATTCCTCATGATCTAATAGCTTTGAAAATTTTAACATAGCAGTGTGTAAAAGGACCATTTTTCTTAATTTTTTTCATGGTGTCTGTTTCTATAGGATCTAGGGTTTGTAAATAAGCTGGATCACACCAAGGACATTCTCTGGTACAACAATAATGTAAGAATGGCATAAATCACACTTTCTTACTTGCTAGACTTCAGTATGGCTTCAATAGCTGTTCATATCTAGCTTGAAATTTTACAATTGTTTTGAGATAAGGTTCTTTAGTTTTGCTTATCTAATTAAAAGATTAACTTAAATTCAATTTTATATAGAAAAGCTGGATACATTCAGGGACACAAAGTCAAGGCAGTAGCTAGGGCACTGTAGTCAGTCTAAATTCACTTGGCAGGAGGAACAAAAGTAACAGGTGAAGGACAAGTGAAACTGACACCAGCAAACTCTGGAGTCAGAGTATTCCTCTGGAATGAGTAGATACCTATTTAGATTTCTTCTGAGCTGGAAGAAAGGATTCAAGGAAACTGAATTAGTTTTCCAAAATGTCAGTGACCAGCCTGATGACCAGACCAAAGAGGAAAAACCAGGGTAATTTGGAGTGCCTTCCTTTACCGTGCTGTTTTTTGTTTTGTCTTTTGTTGGTTTCTTGGCGTCTTTTTTCCTGAATTATGCATTACATTCTGAGCAATTTTTAATTTCTATTAAAAAGTGGTCTCCAATTTCCAGTGTTTCCTGAAAAGGCATATGCTAGAAGGTAAGGGTCTTTAGGACACAGAAATGCTTCAGCTATCTTTTTATTCTTGGGAATATTCATCATATCAGCCTATGGAGACGTTAGCAGTGTGGCTTCTGATCTGGCAGTTCAGGGAAACCAAACAAAGGTTGAATGTGCTGAGTCTACTGCTGCAAACCGCTAGGGTTACCCCAATAGTACACAACGCTTTCATTATGTTTTAATATACTAAAGGGTAAAACAATGGCAGAGTAACAAATATGCCAAATTTCTATGCTGAAATCATGCTTATTATCCTGACTAATCAAGCGGCTTTTGCTGATGAACTGCGCTGCTGACTCATCAAAACTAGCAACCATTGGCAAAGGCAGTGTAGGTGGAGAGTGGTTCCAGGACTCTGAACATTTTCTGCCTAAGACTGCCTTTTCTAGAAAAAAATATATCACAGATGACTACTGTTGGGAAAACATGGCTGAGGTACGGTATGTTTAAAAATGGAACTTGTGAATTTTCTGATGTACCTCTCCACCTACATAATTCTTCAAGTTTCACTACATTTGTGCATTTCATGTGCTGCTTCCCCTCTATTTTATTTTGCGGTCTTACGTATCTGGTTACACACACAGTATCTCCTTTCCCTTCCCTGTCTTTATTTCTTTCACATAAACTCTACTTGAGATGGGTTAAAATTCTTCAGGTGCTGTATTTCTTCTCCTTTCTTTGAAAAAAATTAAAAAAAAATTAAAATGATCTTTTCCTTGAAACAGCAAGATTGGAAACTAATCTGCTTGTTACAGTTGAGATTTTGACCTGCCCCCTAATCTGCACATTGACTTCCAGCTCTGAGAACTGGTTTTGATGGTGATGTGTGTCACTTTTTTGTAATGCTAATCCAGGCAGAAGCCATTTATCATTTCTGAATATAGAGAGTGTCTGGTGTGACACTGTGCTGACTTATTCATAAAATGATAAAGATCAAGAGAAGCAGTGTAGCTTAGCCTACAAGGACCCAGACCAGGACCAAAACATCTACTTTCTATTCTTGCTTTACTCTATGACAGGAAAGACAATTGTTTTCATGTATTTTAATAGCTATCTGCTGATAAAAAGAACTATGTAAGAATAAGAATTACTAATTTTTACAATAAATACTGCGGTAGACCAACATCTGTTCTCTTATATCTGTATTTTATTTATGCCTTTCTTTACTGGCAGACAAAAATAGGCAATGATAAAATGAAATTTTTTCCCCTTTTTCTCCTCGCTAGAACAGACATAATACCCCAACAAGGTATCAGCAGATTTATTGGTTCCATGGCTTCTGTGCAAAAATCTCACATTATTATTATGTCCACAGTTAGGAACACAGAACAACCAGAAAATCTATGAGCAGGATAACAGACAGGTTAAAAAGCTTTCAGATAAGACACCAAAAAGAAAATTCTGCTACCTTTGGAAAAAAATCCCAGTACATTTGAAATTAAGCAAAATAATTAAAAGTTTTAATAAAACACGTAGGGTTTAGTTGAATTCTATAAGAATTATGATTTTCTGAAATACAGTAAAATTACTGAAATCTATGATGACCTTCTAGATGATCTTCTAGGGATATGAAATTTACGGCTCGCTAAAATTTACATACTAGGAGTACTTATTACAAAATACTCTATGACTACCGAGGCCAGAGAGACACACAAGGGCAGCATGGCAAAAAGCTGTGATGTCACTGCTACTTCAGGATGGTTTAGCAGTCAGTAAAAGAGATGCAAACTTACTTGCAAGCGCTTTGGATGAGTGTGTACTGTCATGCTGCTGATGAATTGTAATTTGTTACAATAGCTATATATCAAGCCAAAATGTTACTGGCAGATCTGAAGAATAGCAGTCACTTCCAACTTGTGACTTGGCGTCCATGCTGTACCAAGCCGTGATAACAAAAAGGGGAAGAAATAGGAAGAAACAAAAATCTGCCGTTACTAGAAGTTCATTATTTCTTAATCTGAAAACATATGGGACTGATCTAGATTGAGATATTTTATAAAGCGGAGAAATACAATAAAGGCTTACAATGTTTGAGTACTTTGTAAATAAAAATATCATTTTCTGTGTATAAAATAGATGCTAACATTCATTTTCTGTCACATCTGTATCTGTTCCATAGTGAATACAAACATATTGGATTTTCTAGTTATATTTTTTCTTTATTTCCTCCTCAGAGGATACCTATAATTTAGAGTCATGTATGTGTGTGCATATATATATATATATATATACATATATATATATATAATTTCAAATTTTACCTCCTAGGGAAAATTTCCATAATGAAAATCTCACCTTTTTTTTTTTTTTAACTCTTTAAAACAATGTTTTACAAAGCTAGGCAGTAATTTCCAGTATACCTAGCACTGCTTTACCTGAATTCAGATGTGTCGGTGATTGCTTTGATTACTGCCTTTTTCTGTTAACTTTTTCAAAGACTGAGAAATTAATTCATCTGTAGGGCTACATGCTCTTTTAAAATATAGTTCTGATCTTTATATAGTAATGTAATTTAAATTAGTACCTAATTCTCTAAAGTCCACAATTTAGGACAGCACAGAATCTACTGCAGCAACTAATTAAACACTTACTGTAAGGTTAAGTTTTTCATTAAATCAATAGGCCCCTAGTGTCAGTTACAAGGCCCTAATTACTATGCTGTAAATTTAGATTGAATTTGAATTAAGGACTGATTTCAATCTAACCACAGCATGTAAATATTGTAAATTACCAGAATTACAGTTCAATAAAATTGAATGGATTTCACTTTAGATAAACTAAATGCAAATGAGTCTAAGGAAAAGAAAAAACCTGTAGAAATTTCCCAAACATCTGCACAAGAGACTTACATGTGCAGTCTATAGCACACTGCTTTGGCAAAGAGCATGCCAGAGCTTCAAAATGCTGCCACCGTTTACTCTAAAATGTTTTAAATATTTCATTATCTGTTCTGAAAATGAATAAATTTAATCTCTCCCAAGTGATCAAGTAAAATGATGGCTAATGTGCCCACTTACTGTGTTGCTTTAGTTTGATGACTGTATTGTTGTGCTAAAGCACAGTATGAAATCAGGTTATCAGGTTATAACTGGCAGGGATTAAAAAAAAGCAGTGCTGGGAAACACAAAACAACCCATTTTCAAGGCATGAATCATGCACTTTGAAGACTCAAAACAAGTGTAAAAATTACAGACAATGGCACTCTAATCAAACGAGTGCAAAATTGAAAATAATTGGGAGTTTGTGGACTTTCATTCACCTTCAAACAAGCACTGTATCCACAGGATATTAATAAATTTGGGAAAGTAGGCAATATGCTAGGTTACAAAGAAAATGAAAAATCAAAAATGCCTGTATTGAGGGTCATACACACGATTATTAAGAGGTTTCTACTCCCCTGCTTATGTTATTTCAATATATGCAGTAAAAATTATATTAATAGCCTTAAGATGTCCTTAAAAAGTTAATTAAAACAATGTGTAGTTTTTTTACACTTTACACTTCATTAATACACTTAAACAGCTGAATAAGAAAAGTTGGCTGAAAAAATAAAAAACCATAAAATTAATATTGTCATGAGGGCTCAGAAATGGCATAGATTATGGAAATTAATGATAATTTTCATGATTGTGTGCTTGAGAGATGATGAACATAAACTCAAAACTAGAAAATAAGGAAGAGGTAATACTAATCCTCCTTCAAGAACAATATCCACTGTTTTCATTTCTACCAGAAATACAATTATGCCACCTCATTCTTTAGTACAGTTCTGGTTTTGTTTCTTTTTTCAGAGCACATTTTATGAGGTCTTTGATCTGTTCATGCCTCACAAAATTAAACAGTGCCAATGCAGTTTGTAGGCGCATGCCGTGTGTCTGATAATTTACAAGCTGACAGCACCACACTTTCTAAAACTCTTATTTCCTGTGAGTGTTAAAATTACATCTCAAACCACAGAATGTTTTAATGACTTCATGTCATCAAGAAAGGTAATAATGGTTCAGCTCAGCTTCATCAGCTGAGCACAGTAGCCAAAGGTAGCAAGTAATTTACTACATATGACCTATGTAGGCTTTTCACATTAGGAAAATCAAACCATTCTCTGAAGTGCTCATCTTACCAGTCCACTGGAATGTTAAATTACTGTCTGTAAAGGAAATGATGTTTTACTTAAGTTTGGAGTTTTGCAGATGTGGAATGCGTGGGCCAAGATGCAAAAAGCCCCAAAGTAGATAAGAAAAAATTACTTGTGACCCTTGCCAGAATGGAAAATATAGTATGTTTATACCACCTGCAGCACATATAGTATACTGATAAATGTAGGGAATATGGTAGAATGAATGAGTACTTTCATAACTGGCCTTCATGTTTCATAAGGGGTCCTTTGCTTATCTATCAGCTTTCCACCTTCATGTCATACCCTAGTAGATAGAACAAGACATTCCCTGTTGTGATTCTGCTGTTCTGCCTCCCATGCTCACTCCTTAAGGCTTGGGGAATCATCTCTCCTCCAGGGTCTCTAGGCTTGAGCAAAGGTAAGCAGGAAATATTAATGACTGCTGAAACAAATGTCTACCTATTTAAATTCACAGAAGTAATAAATAGATGGCACCACTTGGATCTTACTCTCTAAACTGCAAATGATTTCACCTTTCCAGTTCTGGAATTTAGATGAAATTAGGAAATTACATAAATTTCTGGGGTACAGCTGGTTTTGTTTGAGATAATTTATTTGTGTTCACGTTCTGTAAAATTATTTTTCCATTAAAAAAGTCTGATTAGCTAACACATAATGAAGTGGCCATGCTATTGGCTTGCAGTCTGAAAACTGATCAGTGTTTTAACATAAAACAAAATATTTTGAAAAGTCTCCTAGTGAAATAGGAGACTTCTTTCAGGCAAGAACTAAGATTTGAATTTTATTGTTGTATGGTTTAAAGTTTAATGACAGTTCACAATCAGCTTGTTAACAAGTCTCAGTCTCTTGCAAAAATCTTGGCCACTTTGCATGGTGAAGAATTTACGATTTTATTCTGCCTTATGGAGCAATGAAATAAAATTTAAAATTTTATTTTTCCTGGTCTTCCTAAGGTTATAGCTGTTTGGAACAGCAGTGTCCAGATCTGTCATTCATCCAGTTAAATGGAAGGCTGGCTATTACACATACAAGTTTCAGTTCATGTCTGTCTGAGTGATATGGGAAAGGTATAATTGCAATAAATTTACCAGTCAATGGTTTGGACCTAAATATGCACATTCATCAGGCCACACAATGTACAGGCAAACACTCTCCTACAATTATGCCCATATTTAATACCTGGAAAAATGACCACCTTATGGAATATTTGCAGTTTGCCGTTGTATTACTGTATAACATCTGTAAGACCTATAATTAGAATCGTACAGCCTAAATACTGTGACGAGACAATTGTTTATGGTGTGTAGATTGCAGAACAGAAGCATGGAGTTAAAAAAGGGAATTAGTAACTGAAGACATTCTTAATGGTGTGAATCCTGAAGTGAAAATTTCAAAATAAAAAGTTTTCAAATACTTTTCTTAGCAATTCATTTATCTGATGAATCACAGACCAGAATAGCAGAATCATTTAGATTGGAAGGGATCTTTGGAAGTCATCTAGGCTGATCCCCTACTCCAAAGTAAAAACATGTTTCTCAGGACTTTGTCCAATCCAGTTTTGAAAATCTGAGGACCCCCTTCCACAGCTTAGACCCTCCTGCTTGATGAAAAAAATACATCAGCTGGAACTTTCTTTGCTGCTGACCATTAACTCTTGTCCTTTTACTCTGCATCTCTGAGATGCAGCTCCATATTCTCCACCATGATACAGCTGAAAGCAGGAATTAAACCTTTCTCTTAGCCTTCTCTTCTGCAAGCTGAAGAAACTCAGCTTCCCTTTGTACATCACACTCTATTATTCTCTCTTGCACCTGGGGGACAGAACTGGACACAATAGAGAGGAATAATCACTCCCCTCAAGCTGCTGGTTGTTGTTGCTCCCCAGTATGTTATAAGCCTTCACTGCTACGAGGCAATACCAAAACCTAAATCTTTTTTATTTGCGCAACTGTGATTAATTGCCATTTATCTAGATGTGGGAAAAAATGGCAAGGTAAGTGTCAGTAACTTGACCCTGTTCTGCTTCACTTATCAGGCACATGATTTTAGTTAGTAGTGGGAATTAATCCCATAATTTTTACTGCAGAAGACCTGAATGTTTTTAGTACCCCATCACTAAATATTGAAATATCTATTGGCAACAGGTAGTTCATAATTCTGTTTTATGGTTATAAAGTAAATTGTTCACATTCTGTGAAAAAAATCTAGCTCCAAATATGAATCTTTGCTGAACACAGAACATGTAAAACTCCAACCATTGTTCCTGGAAATACTAGACAGAGTGCTTGGAATGGTTTTGGAATGCTAGTTGAAATCATGACTGCTTGAAAGTAAACAAACACTGAGCAGTCTGGGACAAAGGTAGCAATAAAATTACTAGTTTTTCAATGCATTTTTTAGTAACAGTTATTATGGATTTGAATTAAAATATATTTTAGCATAGGCTCTAATTGAGCACACTGGCAACATGCACTGGTGTTCTTTTCTGTCAGCTTTGGGTTACATATGCATTTTAACTTCACTGCATGCAAAATCCAGAAAAGAAAAGTGTGCATAAAAATATACAGGACATTACTTATTTATATGTAAAACCTTTATTCTATTTTGTTATTTTAGATTAAATCCCGTTTCAATTCTATTCTCTCAGGGAAGCACTAACAGTTTGAGCTCAGCGTGAAAGCCATCAAACACTTGAGCTGAAATTTAGATTGGGCAATTTTGCCTGGTGAAGTAGAAAAGGACATGTGGAATGGCAGAGAACAGAATGGCTTATGGAAAGGCAGATGTTTTAATAACTTGTTGTCTAGTGGGAGCCTCAAATATCTAAATTTAAACACTGCAATATATTAAAGTGCATTGCTGTCGGGGGGGAGGGTATACTCCTTTACCTTATGAATCAGAGTAAATGTGCATATTTATCATGTGTGCAGACTTTATAAAACATGTATTTTGCAACTAAAATTAGAATTGATTGGAAGGTGTTAAAAGAGATTATCTCAGACTGCAAAATTTTGCTCAAATCTGCATTGCAAAATACATCAGGTCAGAGCCTGGGTAATTTTCATTGTTGAGTTTTGACTTGAATCTGTCTTCCTGTGTGAATGGACTAAATAGATACTTGGGATCTCCTGCGTACAAAGATCTTTTTTATTTCAGCATATCAATCTCCTGTTAATTCACTCTAGGTTTGAAACTTTATTTGTCCTTCAGCACGTTGTTGACAGTATGCAATGAATTCACCTAAAAAAATGTCCAGAGAGAAGCTAGAAACCTCCTATGTTAAGTTCTTTACAGAAAAAAAGTCTCTCAGGATGTCTGGAAATAGTGAGTTACTCTAATTCACCCTGGCTGCATAATTTACAATCTGGCAGAATTAAGATGACTAGGGAAGAAAAATTTTATTAATAAGCTAGCTTCCCATATGTTCATGAACAACTGGGTCCTATTAAAGAACAATGAAGGCCTTGTCACTTGACTTTTGGAGATATTACACCAGTATATATATACTGTTTCGTGACACAGAACTTCTAATTGACGTTGCCTTTCACATTTATCATCTCATACGCTGTTCCCCTTTTCTAAAAGTATCAGACTATGTTTTACTTATAGATACTGAAAATATTTCAGGTATATGAAGAAGAAATACTAAATAAAAGCTATTTAAAAAATATATTTAACATCGAGTGTTTCATTTATGGTTTATCAGATGTGTATGCATTAAATAAAAATACATGGAAATATTTCTACAGATATGGTGACAAAGTGAAATTGAGGGTAGTATTTTATAAAAGTTAATGACTTATAGACTACACTGGAATGATTTTAAAGGTCATACATTTCACTTTGAACTGGTATTTACTTGACAGTAATTATGGGACAGATGCAATAAAAATCTGCATAAATGAAAATGAAATAAAGCCTCGCAAGCTTTGTGTCTCCGCACATTTTCAGTGGTATCTTTAATTCTGTTTTAGGGAGCGGATTGCCAGTTAGGGTTAGCAGGGCCTGTTGGTTAAAGAAGAAATAATGACTGACTGTGTAAGCTTAAAGGAATACTCTCACATAGAGATATCACTTCTGGATCAGGAAGTCCTTGAGCTAGATTTTATTGCAAACTAGAAATAAATTAATTGAGAAAATAATTTTTTCCTTTTCTTTTTTATCATAACTTTCCCCCCCCTTTTTTTTTTCAGCTCTTATCTAGGTCTCTGGTATGCCATGCTAGGTGGATTTCAGGTCTGGCCATTCACGTTCTTATAACCCACTGTTAATAGACACAGTATAAGAGCTTACATATGTATCACATAAGAAGCACAAAAAAGCAGCATTGAGCTGAAGCAAAGACAAGATGACAAGACCATAGAGGCTGAAAACATGTGGGAAACAGAATTTGTGACCAGGTTGTACAGCCCTCACAGAATCTATTAGAGACAATCCTTGAGGATTTACCTTCTTCTATTAGTAAGAAATCTGTAGAAACTGTGTATTATAAATAGACCCTCCTTAGGCCTTTGTTCAAGAGGACAGAGCTAATAAGGCTCTTAATGTTTCTGCACAATCTTTCTGTAAACAGATCCCAATCACTTTGTGCTGCATTGCCTGCAACTGAGAAAGCAATCTAGAGCTGCTGAGTGCCACTGAACAGCACAGATTGCAGCTGGAAAAAAAAGCTGCATCTCAAAGCTTCACTCCTTCTTCTAACCCTCTTTTGTTGGATGGGAGTCTAGTGGGAAAGATTACATCCAATCCTCTTGTTTCAGGAAAAAAATTGTTGATCAATTAATAAAAAATTGAAGGAAGGAAATATGTGACAGGTATTCTGCAATAACAACCATAATTACAAGCACCTTAGTTAAACTAGCTCTGAAACAGCTAGGACTGTATTTGGGAGCTGCTTGAATAACATTTGCCCCACTTATCCTCCATTTCAATTTAATATTCGTAGAGCTAGTGTTGCCTATATCATCAATGTCAAAAACTAAAAAGTCTTATCTTCAACTTTCATTCCAATGCTTCAAAAGAGCTTTGAATTTGCATCTTACTCTAGGGAAGATGTAGTTTAAAAACATTTTTGCCCAGCTTGCTCCATTAATTTCTGAGGAAAATGCACCTACTGCTGTGAATATGACAGTTCTCAACCTTGGTGTTTTTACAGGATGTCCCTCCCTAGGGAACAACCAACACCATTCTGACTTACCCTGCTGGAACTGCACCTCCTGCTGGGTAATCAGCTACTGCAGCACTAAGGGAGAGACCTCAGTATGATTAACTGGATGCCCCTTGTGAATGCTAAGGAAAAAGAGAACTGCAAGTTTTCTAGGGGGAAAAAGTGCTTTTAGTAATCATCTGCTTTCAATTCAAGCAGCTAATTTACAGTTGCATAGAGTTGCTCAATTACCAGCAGCACTTAGTATTTCATACATCTCAGTAAGGTTTAACTTAAAATAATATTCATCAATCCACGAAATATATTTTTGTCCCAATTATTTCTGTGAGTCAGGAACAAAATTAATTTTGTAATGATTATCTGACTCAGGTAAAGCTGATTTTATATTACTCTAGGCCAAAGCCACTGACAAGGGCACAAAAAGGATTATTTTTCAGCAGTTTTCAGCTCAGCTAAATCAGCAGATAATGCCATCTATGATGCACAGTGATCCTGACCTAAAGCCCTCCTCATTGTTAATGTTTCTCACATCTCAAATATGCCTCAATGGCAGAAAAATATTCTATAGCCATCTTTGAGCATCAAGAAAAATTAATCCTTTAGAATTCTTTGGATTTTATGCTGTTATTTTATTTTAGTTGTCTCCCATCCCAAATTGCACTACCACATGAACACAATATATTTTACATAGTCAGTGGTGGTAATTTGGTGTATGGCTTTAGTACATGCAGACCATAAAATAAAGATGTCTGTACTCCTATTAAAAAAATAACAAAATCAAAACCAAAGCGCAAACCCCAGACGCGAAGCACACAAAAGAAAACTAGCTTCTCCACCAAAGAGCAAATAAAGCAAAAAAGTTCATTGTTATTGACTGCTATTCACAACAAAAGCAGTTTTTCTTCATCAGCAACAGAAAAGCATGTGGACTTTCAAGCGAAAAAATCATTTATAGCTGAATTTACTGTTTGAATTTTTACACCATGACATTTGAAGTGAATCGTTCTTGGCTTTAAGAGGTTTTCAGTCATTAATTAAAAGAAAAACTAATTTGCTTTTCAGAAGTGTTAATCAATCATTTAGAAACTGTTTAAATTCTATCATTTTTGTACTTAAATATGTATGTTAGTAATAGGATACCAGTGCCATGTAAGATAGACAGTGTTCATTTTGCCAAGTGTTCTTTTCAACCAAAGGCTGCATAATTTTAAATTTTCACACGATTTTTTTTATTCTGCTGATTGTGTTGTCTGTGATCAGAACCATCTGAAAAACAGTAATGAACCTTACGAGTATTTATCAGTGAGTAAAGAACTATCATTCCGTTTTGAACCTGGGAAAGCTAAGATACATAAAAGTGTAAAGAAGTCTATAGGGTATTCTAAGTCAGAGCTAAGGACAAAAAACCAAACCTTTTTGTAATTCTGCTGGATGATTACTCTAATAATAGGGATATAACCAAAGATTGTAAGTGTTACGGCACTTTAAAGTTATCATATTACTCCTTAAATGTAATTATTTATTGTAAAAAAAGCTTTAGGTCTCAGTAGGAGGCTTAATGTACTATGATGATACCATTTTGTTCCTAAAAATCTTGTTTAAAGTATTTCTTTTCCACACTCTATGATATACACAGAAAACCTTGGCAATAACTAGTTTGCAACTGTCTGAGGCCAATTCCTATCACAGCGACCGATACCCTGCTGTCCCCCCGACCTTTGCCGTCTGACTGACTCACTTTGACCAGCACGCTTCATTTTTTCTTGAACTTTCCACATTCCCAGAGCTCTTCCTCCATCTCTTGCTTGGTAGTCAATCTAACACCTTTTTAGACATTAAGTAGATATAGAAGGAAGGCAGAGAACAGGATATGACATGCCATTTCCCAGTTCCTTTACAGCTGCTGAACAGGAGAGAGAGAGAGTCAGACTCTGATGCCTCGCCTGCTTTTGGAGTTCAGGAACATTGAATACTTTGATATACAACCATGCAGTCTGACTTAAAGAAGCTGCTTTGTGGTCCCATGTCATTTATACAAGAAAACGTGATAATAAAATGATCAGTGTAATGTTTGGTAGTTGTTACATGCAAACACATCCAGAGGAACGCCACATACATGTTGGTGTAGACTGTCTAGACTGTGACAGTAGTAGTACTAGGTCTCATCTTCTCATGTCAGGTTATTATAAACTATTTTATAATTAGTTTTTATGTGAATTATTAGAAAAAAAGCCTCTGAAATCATATCTTACCCTTCTTTGATCTGGAGGTTGGAATAGGGACTCCCAACATCCCTTTCCACATAAATTATATTATAATCTAAAAACTCCATGTTTTTCTTTTCTGAACGTGGTGGAGACTGAAGCAGACAGTCGCTTCTTTCTTTTGCACTGTTAACACATTCACATTTCATAGGAGTAGTACTTCCTTTTACTCTACATACTTTGGATAAGTCTTCCCCAAAATGAAAGAAATTTTTATTTTTCTTTTCCTTTCTCTTTCCTTATTTTCCCCCTTGTTTTATTTTGCATATGATATTTCTCATCTGTCTGTTCTAAATTCTCAGTTCTTCTCCAGCTGCAACCCCCCATTTCCTGAGTAACTTCAGTCAATCAAAACCCTTTTATTAAGACCTGTTTCATCATACCATCTAAGTCACAATTCCTTAGTTATGCTGTTCACTAAAAATTCACTTTTGGTTTTTAGTTTTTATCTTATTTACACATTTCATCATCTGATTCATAATTTTCATTTAATCATTTGCATCTTTGCTTCCACTGAAACCCCTATATAAAACAACCTCAGAGAAACAGCCCATGCAGTCATTGCTCTACAGTAAATAAAGCGCTGTTCATAACCCACTTATTGTAATGTTCATGGAAAATTACCAGGAGACAAGGAGCAAGGTGGTAACTGGCCACATTCTGTTTGAATAATAAAAATAAAGTCGTATTTTCATTAGATTTTCTCTCTGCTATGTTCACTGGCTCTGCCTGCAGGATGTGGTGTTAGCACATGTTTAAGCTTTTTGGTATTTGGGCTGTCTTTGATTTTGGAGAATTCATACCACAAAAGAGGTCTGAAACTTACAGTGATCACCAAACATCACTGCATTACAAAAACTAACAATAACAGCATGGTTCACAAGGTGAGGCAAGATACAGACAGGCTACAGAATCACATAGCAATTATTAGTCCTTGGAGACAAAAATGATATCTGTAGATACAGGTAATTATTTTCCAATAATTTTATGCTGGTCATTATTAATGAGTCAGTTAAAAAAAATTCCTACCAAAAGAAAAAAAAAAGAATAATAAAGACAGTGACAGCACAGTGAAATCAATATATTTCTTAGTCATAGATAAACTTACACCACCAGAGGTGTATCATAAAAGGTACTGTCATATTACTTTAGATTCATAAGTAAATATAAAGGAAATTCTTTAAAGCTCATGCATTTGACACTTTTTGTCAACAGAATTCCTGAAAAATCTAGGCCCAAGTCATGATGGAAATTAATGTTTGCTTACTCCTCCTGCTAGATCTAGAAACATAAGACATGGTGCCACTTGTCAGTTATTTCAGGGTCAGCCAAATGTCATCTGACCTGCTCTGAGATTGCCATTAATTTTTAAAAAATGTTTATTGATTGTCATTAAATGGATTATAAAAAGCATCAGTGAGCAAATAAGGATAAACACATGCAAATAAAGTTATAGCTTGAGATGAAAATATTTTGATTAGGTTGGACATAGTGGCCTCTGTGGCCTTGTATCACGATATTGTTTTGTCATTAAGGTGATTATCCATCTGTGAAAATGGTGAGTCACTTTAAACTAGAAATACATTTAGCATTTACTCCTTTGTAAACTGTTTTCATTCTCATAGCAACTTCTGAATGGGACTATAGGTTTGTTTTGGTTTTGGACTCATTGATTAAACCATTAAACCACAGCACTGTACTACATAGCATTTAGCATCTAAAGCAGGACTGTGAACACAGATTACTGCAAGTCAACTTCCTTCAAAAGAGAAGGAAGGCCCTTCTAGTCACTGACAGCAGGCACAGTAGGGCTCTACCTCCTGTGTCTATACTGCAGCTCTAAAGTCATCTGTTGATCTTAGGCACAGGGATATCTGATAGCACAATTCCCTCAAGTTCATAAGCTCTATATTGTGCTTTGCACTAAAGGTTAAGCAGTAAGGGCTGTGAAAGTGGAGAGAAGGTGTTGGCAGCGTTCTGAAGATACGTCTGCAGCTGCAGCACAGACACTGAGTCAAAGTAACGTCCAAGAGAGAAGAGCAGCTGAGCTCATGTAACTAAGTTATGAAAGGAAGGAAAAAAAATAGTAAGGCAAAACATGGAAAACATTCAGAGGTAGTAGAATAAATTAGTAAGATTTACAAAATGATGTGGACTACATGACAAAAAAATGTTTTTACTTGCAACAGACATAGCAGTAATAGGCAATTAGATCATTACATAGTCACACTATTGTTTGTAGCCTGTAAAAGTCGGGGGGGAGGGAGAAATTAAAAGTCTTGTATTTCATATCACATACATTCATAATTATTGATAAAAAAATTTAAAAGAAGTTCAATAAGGTACTAGAAATGGTGCAGAGGGTGCCCCACATCAGGCAGGATCAGTTATGGCTTAAGCTGATTTTAATGCCCAGTTGGAAATAAGCTTTGATGTGTAAGGAAAGTTCACGGGTTGACTCAGAACAGTTTAAGAAAGTGACTAGTGAAGGCTAGACCTGTGCAAATGTTTTTACACTCTAAGCAGCCTTAACAAAATGTGAACTTCTTGCTAATTCTGATATGAAATATCTAGGATCTTACTTGATCACACTGCAGAAGTAAAAAGTCTTTTCCCTGGTGTGGAGAGAGAAGCAAAACACCAAAGAAAAATCCTAAGCTAGGTGTCACTGCTGAAAAACAAGTCTTCAAATTATAATAAGTTCATAAAAATACAATTTTAATAATTTAACTCAGAGGAGTGCAATAGCCCATCTCTGCTCAAGTAATGCATTTGATTGAACAACAGTTTGGAAAAAATTACAGGCTTGTCTGTTGCACCCATTTATGGAGCATATGTAAGTGATTCAAAGAAGGAAAGAAAAAATTTCCAGTAACACATTTTGAGAAAAATAAAAAATAAACTATGAGAGTGTTTAAAAAATTTACATACAGAGCAAAAAACCCCCAAATCTCTAAGGTTATAAAAATGCCTTAGTACTGTCGTGTTATATTATTATTAGTTGCAATTTCCTAAATAAATAGTAAATGCTTTGGCAAAAAAATCAAACCAAACCAAACCAAACCAATATAAAAATGTGGGCTGTTAATCTGTTTAATTATAGATAATGTTAACAACTTTATTACTGTTTTATTGTTTATAGTTTCTTGAACTTTTCCAGTGGTTCTGGAAAACGTGACATAACTGCTGCTTAATTGTACTATGCTCAAAGGAAAAATATTTCCTATGAAATCAGGCTCTGTTAAGGAATGCAGCACACTCATAAGTAATTTTATGAATTTTCTCTCAAGTTAGGTAATAACAACTCAGCCTACATTCTATCAGAAAACTAAAAGCTATTAGTATACCTATATACTTCTACAGAAATTAAATATATATGTATTTTGAACTTTTTTTACTAAAGTATATTCAAATTCCATGCACTCAAGGGCTGGAAACAGACTATTCAATGAGGTTTTTTTCCAGAACAAATAAATCTGTGGGGATAAAGCCCCAAACCCACTCTGAGATAAACAAAGCAACAAAAAAAAGAGAGGATGAAAATACAATTTTGCCCTTGATGTTTCTAGTTGGTCAGTCCCTTGATGACTGTATCTATTCTTCTGAAGAGATGCTTACTGAGTTGGTGAAAATGCTTTAGCATTTAAGCATTTTGCTTCCGTCAGGCTATATCAGGGAAAATTAAATTAGGTTTGGTGCTAGCAGTTATTCCTTCCTATCTGTGACATTGCTGTGTATTGTTTTATCGTAAACAGACCAGGAAAAATTATCCAAAGCAGCATCCTAAGGAACATGTGGTTATTCCCCATACTGAGGGCTTGTTACAATACCATTTCGTGTGGTATATCATGCTTCTGTGTACCTTTTCAGTTTTTGTACTGAATGCTAAAAAACCACGAAGATGTCTATAAATTCACATGGCGTGTAAAGGATAAGGAAGCAAATGTACATTGGCTGCTTAACATACCCAAGAAAAGGGTAGGCATATGGTAGCAAAGCAATCGGTGGTTTCAAAAAGAGAGCATTTCAAGCAGAAGAAATTACTTATGCTGGGAGGTTAAGGAAGTGACTATACTGATGTTAGAACTGTGGAAACATTAAATATGAATGAAATGCAGAAATAGCTTAAGGAAAGGTAGTAACAGGCTAGAAGCAAAAGATGTGACAGAAAAGAGCTCTGGGAATGAAGAACAACGGTAATGAAAGAGACAAAGAGGTAAACTGACAGAGAGGAACATTTAGGATTTGTAAATGAGCTCTGCCAAAAGAGAAAAGGAATGTTCATTGGAGTGGAGTCAGTGAGTGACAGGCAGAAGAGAAAACTTTGTGGAAAGGGCACTATAGAAATCTACAATAAAAGAGGTTTAAAGGATTCTAGAATCAAAATCTTTTTGTCACCTCTACTCTAGATTATGCATTTTTGAAAATTAAGCAAAAAGATGCAAAACAGAGAGGGAAAAGAACTGAGTCAGAAGAAATGAAGGACAAGGAAAGAAATCAGAACATTACATCAATGTTTACAGTAATTTCCTCCTGTCAAAACAAGGATTTGGATGCCTAAGGAAGAAATATGCAGTTACAAAAATTGGTTTTATCCTGCAGAAGATAAAAGGACAATAATCTTGACAAAAATTCCTCTCCATTTTGCAGGACAGTACAAACACAGAAGCAGGCTGTGTGCTGAAAGACACAGGATAAAAATTCTAGAGGACAAAAATTATGGGCCATGTCCTGTGCTTACATCAACACTGAAAAGGTGAAATTGGACCACCAGCTGGAAGTCCCAGTTTGGTCCACTGAAGGACTCCTAGCAGCCTCAGGCATTCCTTTCTTATACGGGGTCTCCCTGCTATGATACTTATATTATTTAAAAAGCTGAGCTACAAAACCGCACCCTGACTATGTCCCTCCTACCTAATGAAGAAGCCCATAATGTTCATATATTAAATGTCCTTGTTTTTAAAAAGACAAATACAATGAATTGTACAGCTGATGTACAGACAGATTCCATCAGACATTTTTCATACAGTATGGAGTACTTATGTGAGAACGAGACCATTTTCTTATGCAGGAAATAGCATATCTTCTATCATTTTTCTTCAAGGTGGAAATTTTTGATTTTACATTTTTATATTTAGTTTTGCATTTTTGGGCAGTTACGATCATAAACCATCTTAAAATGTGTAATAGTGTATTTAAGCTCAACCGCTATGAGATTGGAAAGCCAAGTAAAATGCTTAAAATAGGTAATTGAAAAGGACTTGTTTTTCTGATGTAAAATAAGCTGAGTGAGTTTAAATAGTCTAAATAGTCATTACAGTCTGACTGTGATGTGTTCTTTCCTCTACACTTGCTGCAGCATTTCTTGTATTATTATAATGGTTTCTAGAGCAATAAATTACAGACACAGAACCAACCGCTGAAAAGTGTAGGCGGCTCACACAGCATGATGCAAATGACACTGTTGGATACTCTTCCTTTGTAACAACAATTCCATTAGAGCACACGTGATTCTGCCCACCATAATACAATTTCACTACACAGCACAGTTTCTGTTGGAGCAATGGAAGATGGAATTTTCCATTGCCAAGACCTTAATTCTGAAAAGTTATTTTTGTGCTTGAACTTTGCCTGCCTATGTAGTATTCTAGTAACTGCATGTAGATAAAAGAAGCAAATACAAAGTCAAAACCATTTAACAAAAGACATGGCCACCTGAGAGCTATTTAGCAGATTATGAAAAATAAATTGGTGATTTTTCAGTCTAATTTCTTGTGAAGTGATCAAAACATCACAAACCCTCTCCCAATAAGCAAAAATTAGCAAGCAGAAGACATAGTCTGGGTCACTGAATGAAGTAAAGGATAACAGTAAACAGTTGTCCCCTAAACCAGATTTCTTTAAGTTATGAGAAATGATTGATTCCAAAATGCTACTCTGCCTATTCAAGCAAGCTAGATCTTTGTAAGTTATTGTGCACTAAGTATATTTATGTCTCCATTTGAGCCAAATGTAACAAAATAAAAAAGGTAGAGATGTCCTTTTTAAAATGTCATTTAATAAAAATATGCTAAGAAAGTGGGAGTCAGAATTACTCTGTGCACTACTCAAAGATAATATTGCCAGAATTCCTATGAAGTAGAATTAAGAGATGTGAAAAAAACGAATGATAAATACCATGCAAAATTGGGCAGCTACATATTAATTTTGAAAAAAAAAGTCAAGTTGACTTCACTAATACACTGGAAACAATTTTTATTTGAGAACATATGGCTTGCAACTGTCCAAAAAGCCCTTATATTGCACAAGAGAAGGCAACGTTTATAACATCCATTGTGTGTACATTCAAAGAGGAGAACCAGATGTAACAACGTACATCTCAGTATGTGGGAGAAGTCACAGACCAGTGGGTAGAAAGAGACATGGGATGTTTATTGTCCATGTTCCTGCACTGTTTGACACCAAGTTGCACCTACAGTGTTCAGGTGGTTTTCTGATGTGATAAGCAGAGTTCTAGTATTCACACTTGTTTATATGAAACCAAACCCTTTCCTCTTCCCATTCTTCAGAAATCACTTGACAGTTTATACTTCTGATTTTAGCTTTTTTAGTAGTGGTTATATATTAAATTTTTGAGCATTATACGTAAGGGCTCTATTGCCATCTATCACTGATTCATTAATCTAGATGTAATATCAGGAAAACACAGTTGAAAATATGGCTTTGTGGCATAAAAATTTCTTGTTCTTTTCTTTTTGTTTTGCTGACAATGATTAGATTTGTTTTCCAATAATACTAGTAACATTTCACCACTTAAGTGATTTAGATCTTAGCAACTCCATAGAGCTGTAGCAGAAGTATCTTTCACAGCATCTACAAATAGTTCATCGCTGTGCTGACAGAAGGAAAGGGAAGGGACGGTGGTATTTTAAAAAGAGAATGGGGGCAAAAGATATAGTAATGCATATTCTGGGAAAGACTACAGGCTGAGCCATCTACATGTTATTTTCAGTCATTCAGCAGATACCCTGGTCCCTCTCTTTTCTAAGTGCTAATTTTAACCAGTATCATTGCCTGTTAGGTTGTCCTATTCACTGTTCTTGTCATAGCCATATTTTTTTTTAAGTTTTAGTAGCAACTCCTGAAAGATACAAACTTCCTCTAAAATGTTTGGTGCTTCTTCATTTGCACCTGCTTTCTAAAATTTCTGTGTTACCTTCAGAGGCTTATGCTTTACCACAGTGAAGGTACGTGTTAGAACTGTCAAGAATAAAAATCTCAAGATTATATTCTATATTCTATATTCTTTGTATATTCTATATTCTGTAGTCTATATTCTATATTGTATTGATTACACTTTGTGACATATAAATGCTTCTTTTTTATTTTCCCTGCTTATTTTTTCAGCTCACTTATAGATTATTATGCAATTCACCTTATCTTCTGTTAAGGACTTTGATGCAAGGCCATTAATATACCTAGAAGAGTTTATTTTTCATAAGAGAATGATACATTTCTAAAATGGACCTCGTAGTAATACTAAGCAATAGTACTTTGTGATAGATAGATAGATAGATAGATAGATAGATATTTTTTGATTTGATATGCAATACACAATAGCTTGTTGTATTTCATTTTAAGTTTAGCTTGCATTTGTAATATTATGTAGAATAGACACTTGCCATGCAAGAAAAAAATTCACAGAAACATTTTGAGAAACTCTTCAAAGTGTACCTTTGTGGAATCATGTCCTTACAATTTATAACATGTGAAGAGTATAAATTTAATCATTATCTCAACTGGTTTGTGTTATCAGAATAACTTTGAAATAATCCTTAAAATTACAGGGTTTACTAAAGGTTCTGTAAGCTAAAAACCTTCATCTGTGTCTAAGGAACATGGATATGAGTAATTGTGATCTTTGCATTTCTCCAGTACTCATCCTGCTGTGGATCTCATAGTATAATTTATGGCAGGCTGCAGATAACTCAATTTATTCTGGTTGCTAACAGATTTTAAAGGTTGGTATATAATCTGTAGATCAGAAAGATATAAGAAATCTTTGTTTTAACTTCAGCTTTTGCCAGGCTGAAGAAAAGTCTTAAAAATATCTTCAGAGTTTCAATTAGCCACTGATACATTTGGGGCATGGGATGGGGATTGGAGAAGGGAAAAGGAGGCACTTCCCATTGCAGTGGGAACAGTGTACACTGTCACACAATAGCACACCTGCACAGTACAACATTAACTGCTGCTGCTTACAGCACAGCACTTCTCTGGTGACAAAAGAAGCAAAGCAACCACTCTCCTGGGGTAGCCATTCTGGTTTCACAGCCACAATTGACAAACGATGAGGCTTGATGCATTAACTCTACCCTTGTGCTATTTCTAAGTATTAGAATGCTGGAAACGTAAACAATGAAAAAGAAACAAAAAATAGATATCTATCTAAACACATTTAGTTTTTTGAATATCAAAAAGAAAATAAAATTATAGATAAATCTTCATTATTATGAATAATTTCCATGGATATTTTTCTTATGATTTCTTGATTTGGATAAGACAAAAATGTCAGTCTGTATTTAAAAATTAATCTTTTAAAAATAAGAAAGAGAAAGGTAATTAATAAATTAAAAATGAGAATAACCAATAAAACATTTAAAGGACCATGCCTGAAGGGCCATCTTATTGTAACAGAGGCCTTTACCAAAGTTCTATTATGTTTTGGAATCCTTGAAAAGAGCAGTACTGCAATTTACAGATGATGAATTGTGACAAATTTATTTAAAGGGGGAAAGTAGAACTGCTTGGTTCTTAGCCATCACAAATTAATATAATGATAAGATACTGAAATACTAAAAATAATTACTTTGCTTAAATAAGAAAAATATTAAAATATTACTAACAAAACCAAGGAAGACTAAACTGTGAAGATGTTATATTATTTATAAATGAGAAATGGTTACATTTGTGAAACAAACATAGATTCCTATATACAGGTTTGTCCTCTCGCAATCATCCAATACCTTGCAATAACAAAAACAATTTTTAAAGGAAAATACAGCTGCAGACCTTTTTAAAAATTAATTTGAAATATTAATGTTACTTAATGAACACACACAATTCAAATAAAAATAAATGTCTAGGACAATAATGCAGTAGCTGCCAGTGCTGCAGAAAGAGGAAAAGCAAAAGAAACAGCATTTAAAAAGGGGCAATTTCAATTGTCCCTGTTCTCTGAGGAATCTACACAATTGCTACAAAAAGATATTAGAAAGACAGGAGGTGAGATGTTGACTTCCAGATGGAAATGCACAAGAAAATATTTAAGAGTGCTCAGCAGTGACGTACAACAATCTAGAAATGGATTAACTCACTGAGACCATATGGGCAGAAAATAACTCGAGTTCTGTACGCCAACATGAATGTAGTTGGGTGACGAGAGAAACAGAAGGGCGAAGAACTACTGAAAATAACTATGACAGAGAGGTTTATAAAGCATGAGAATAACAAAAGGTCATTGTCATGTAAGTGGAGACAGCAAGGTTTTGCAATCCCTATAGAAGGTATGTTTGCCTGCCATAAGACCTGGGAAAATTTCTTACAGTGGGCAGGGTTCTTACTACTAGTGAAGAAAAATCCTTCTTATATTTTCACAGTGATCGCTGATCAACAAAAAAGCTAGAAGAGACTAACAAAGCCGAAAGTGAAATAATGTATAGTTAATGCTTAGACAACTGGTCTGCAGTATGGAATTCAGATCTCCTTAAGAGAAAGCTTCTGATGCAGGATGTCAAAGTTTGGTTCATAAAACAAAGCACAAGACAAATAGACTGAGCTGGGGGGTCACTTAGGGCTCTATGTGCAGGTATTTACAGATGCATAATGGGCAATATCTAACACAAGCTGTTTGAAGAGTGTCTTTGAGGCCTAAAACCTCAGAGCACAGGAATATGAGGTTCCTCCTTCAACTGGTCACCCTGTCTCTGAGAACACCTTTAAAACTTGAGTCTATAAGCCATTTTTTCCCCCAAAACTGAGGAAGAGGATGGTCTTTTGGTTTTTTTTTCATTTACAGTACTATTTCAGGAGGATACACTTCTCTTCTGTTTAATGCATGTTCTGGTAAGAAAAAAGCGTATCTGTTTATTCAGGGGAATTGCCCTGGGAAGAGGGAGGAAACAGGGAATGTAAAGGTGCTGACATGTAGTACTTTAATGAGGTTATTGCATAGAAAAACAAGAGTGGTAAATGCCAAGCTTTTTTTATTTTTCCAGCTGTACTGTTTTTGCTTTGAGGCTACAAATTTAAGGTTGGTGAGGATTTTTTTGCTATTTTTTTGGCCCAAAGAACCTTGAATTTTATTCTGCACTACATGTAATTTTAGGAGGAGATGAAGAATTTCTAATTATGCATCTCAATCCAGAAATAGCTTGTAGTATGTAGTACCTACAGTATTCTTTAAGAAGGCAGATGTAACCCTAGAAGCTTTGCTGGACTGATTGCATTCTTGGACTTGGACAAAACCACAGACTACCTAAAAATGCCTAGGAATTAGCTAGACATAATATTACTCAGTTGCCAAGATCAATGCATTTTTTCATGCAAAGAAATATGGGCTGTTGTTATTTTAGGTCAAAAACCCAGGGTATTTGGAATTAAGGTCCCTCCAGAGTCAGGCAGTAACTAAGAGAAGAATTTCTGAAATAGGTATTGGACACAGAAGGCTAATTTTTTTCTAAGGAATAATTTGGGTCTCTTTTTGTAGATGCTGGTCTAATACTTTAACATGCTATAGTTTAATTAATATGCTTCAATTAGTGTTAGACAAAATTATATATTCACCTATTTATACTACATCCACCTAGGATAGTAATCACTGCTGTCAGAGGGCTCAGATTAAGCTTGCATAGGTTTCTAAGATCCTAATGTTACTGGGTATTAAGAAACAGGCATCTAAAAACTTGTAGTCTCATTTGTTTAGGAAACAGATACTTCCATACACAGTACCTTTATAAAATGGTTTATGTGGTTTCATTCTAACTGTCTAATATCTAAGGAATTACAATAATACAGTTAAACTCATTTTACTCCTTCTACAGAACTGGGATATAATTTTGGATCTTTCCTCTCTACTCAGATATCTATTTTCAGGGAACTTTCAAGAAAATTATTTCAGATTCCTATTCCTCTGCTTCATTTGTCTAAAACTGATCAACAGTTTTGATATATTCAAAGCATGATGTAAAAAGCTCATATAAAAGAAAAAGTTACTTATTATCAGTTATTGGAGGAAAGCTTGTGAGCTTTTTAATCCATAAAGTGGCAGCACATTGTCCAGTCTTGCTTTATTTGGTGTCTCCTGTGCATATCAATTAACAGTTCACTGTTAACAGAAGTGTGAAAACACACAAAGCAAAGATAATTTCAGGTGACAGATTTCTCGCTTCAGGGCTGTGCATGAAAAATTTAACAATTCTTAGGTAAGCATTTATCCTAAAAAGCACTTTCCTTTGTAAAGGCTATGCCTTAAAAGGAATTTTAAATCCATACCACGCTTGCATTTTATAACCTTCATCATTTTATAACATTTGATATCACTCATCATTCTTATTTGCACCTAAAGTTTGTGTCCTCTTAAACACATCATAAAATGTTCAATTTTTATGCTATTTCTCGTTTGCATTAAATATTTCCATTACTCACCTCAACCCTAAATATTTGATCTAATATGAAATATTCTAAACTTTGAACCAGATTAAAAAATTCATATGCAGCTAAGAAGAATAAACTGATATTCTGTTTTCTCTTGTTATTTTAACAAGAGTATTTATTCCACTTCTGAAAATATCAAATTTCAATTCAAATTCAAATTGCAATTGAAAACCAAAATATAAACAGAACAAGAAGACTGGTCCTTTAAACACACGTTTGCAAAGACATACATAAGATGGGTATCCTCTGGTGAAGGGAATCTTAGTTTTTCAATTTGCTTTACTGATTACAGGGAACATATGCCTGGTGTGTTTCTTTCTACCAATTAGTTATCCATGCAAGGACCTTCCTTATGTCGTGGCTGCTTGATTTCCCTAAAAGCCTTTGACAAGGGGTTTTTGTTGAAAGCCTTTTGGAAATCCATATATACACTATTCACCAGACGATGCTTACACAATCAAAAGACATTTATCCACATACTTGGATTTTTTTAAATTTACATTTAATTTTAAAAAAGGAGACTTGTCTAGCAAAAAAGGCTGTTCACTGACAAAATTACTGTGCTTTGTAGTAATGATCTGTAAAATCTCTGTTTTAAATTTACAGGGATCATATATGAATAAAAAAGTATTTGGTTGCACTATCAGCTCTAACAGAGGTGTGAATTTAAAAATGATACACTAGTCATCATCTAGAAGTAACTATAAGTAGCTTTTAAGATAATGCTAACTTTAGTATAGTGTGGGAAATCTAATCATCATTTTGGTTAGGGAAGAATAAGCTTTTAGTATGCAAATTTGTAAGGAAAACATTTTGAAGAATTGCATCAGGTTAGAGATGTAAATGAGGCCTAAAATGTCTCATTAGGTTTTGAATTGCCCTTATCTTTTGTTGCCATTTTTTTCTTTTTGTTTTCTAAGCATTATAAATCTTGTGGGCTTTGGGGGTAATTTTCTTGCTTGACTAAACCAGCAAGGGTTTTTCCAAGAATGAATTATGAAATGCTTCTCCAAACTCAATTCTGCATGAAAATACATATCGAGTAGAATAGAACTATGTAGTTTTATTTATTGAGTATTTCTCAGGTTTGTCGCCTAGCATTTCTGATTTTATTTCAAATGACTCAAGCAAATTCTGTAAAACATTTGGTGTGATTAATAATTTATGTTTAAATTGAATCCAGATATCTAAAGCTTAATACAATGAAACATACATACAATCTATCTCTATTGAGAAAGAGACATCTGAAAATTTAGAACGTGAGACTTTATCATAAAATGCTTGGTTGGTAGGCAACCCATTTAAACTCCTGTTTTAAACAGAAAACCTTAAAAAAGCTTGTTAAATATATCAGATCACTCATAATGTGACTTACTGTACATAATCCTTTTCTCTGTTAACTTTTTACCAAAATAAAATATTTCATTGCCATGTCCTAATACTGGTGTAAATGTACTTCAGTGTATTTCAAATTATGTTGACTTCTACTTTAATAATTTTTAATTTTCAATAGGCTACATTACTGAAGTGATATCCTGGGGAATTTATTACTCATCCATATTACTCCAAATAAGTATTATTAGCACAGTTTATTAACAGATTAAGGCATATGCACTTGTTTCCACAATTAATAATCTGCTAGACAAATTGAACTACTTTGAACTAAATGCAGGATGATATCACAATAGGAAAGGGCTTATTATGTTTCTTATATTTTGTGTTTTAGGGTTCTATGAAATAGTATTTACAAAATAGGTCCAGATAGTTTACATGACATGACTGCAATATGGCAAATTACTTGATGCATTTCTTTGCAGGGATAAGAGATTACCCATATTATTGCAACTTGCAGAAGGAGATCTTAAGACATACTGCCTAAACTGAATTAGACTGGATATTCCTTCAAATGAGAGCTTCATAAGCCAATTGCACCAAAACTCCATTACTGGAACTGAAGAGGTCCAATGGCTCTAATTACTTGTAGCTTTGTATTTCCATGAATTGTATATACATACGTGCATTTTCCACTGACATACACACATATGTAACACATGACAGTAAATTTATCTTTCCAAAATATTTAACTCTCATCCATAATCTTCTTAAATGAAATCAGTCCAGTCTGTGAGCAGTTCAGGTGTTTGATGTAAATACTATTCTTTTTTTAGATAGCAGTGACCAGCTATTTAGTACACAGGTTGAATTTTGGTGCAATTTTTTTTTTCTTTAGAGGTACTAATCCTGTTTCTTCAGCAAACAGAAGCTTTCTCATTGATATAATATACTCAGTGGATTTAATTTTTTTCCTTTTTTTCTTCTCTTCACGCTTAGCAAATAACTTGGAGACTTAAATGAAAAATAGATATGAGAGATTACAGTAACTTCTATGACTCTGGCTAAGTGATAAGAAATTGATTCTTTTTTCTTTAGCTAATTGCCCACTTCCAAGAAAAATTCTTACTCCCATGAAATCTTTGCCTGGGGACTGTGGTATAGTAGGAATCTAAGAAATGTACATACTTCTAAATCAACTATATTGAGAATATCTGAGTGATTTTTGAAGAGTAAAATAATATGATGATATAAAATTTGCAGTTTATTGCCTGAAATATGCTGTACCACTCTTAGGTACTACATCTAAAGAGCCCATGCTTGTTGCTTGGCTATAATGGAAAATGAAATTTTACGAATATATATTAATCCTTTAATGGTGTAGGAGTTAGAGCAGCTAATGTGAAAACAATCAATACATACTCTCTGAGCTAGAAGACATAAAATTATGGCCCTGCAGTCTCTAAAACTTACTTCTGTTCATAATCATATTGTATTGCAGAGATATGAAAAGAAAGTGGAAAAAGTTTGTAATGTATATTTAAATATGGTCCTCTGAAAACTTTTAAATACTATTTAAAACAAATTCATACATATTCCTACTAATCTTTCAATTCTCTCTCTGATCCTGCTGTTGAGAGAGATGAGCAAGCAGCTCGATGGTGCTTAGCTGCTAGCTGGGGTTAAACCATGGCACTGAAACATATATACAGAGTTACATATAAATACATAGATATACATGTAATTAGTAAATCTTCTAACCACAAAAATATTTTTCTTAAGATAAACTTGCAATGATTCTTTCGAAGCATTCAGTATAGACAGTGCCTTCTGCAGATGGAGACCTTCTTTATCTTTCTGTTGCAAAATCAACTGCTGTTGTTTAAAAACTGCTAAATATACAAATTTTTGTCACAACCCATCACTGCATATTCTAATTTGTCATATCAAGAATGTTGTAGAAGTCTTTTGCTAAGTAGTGTCCAATCTTATTTTCAGGTTTCTTTTTCTCTTCATGAGACTGTTCTTGTGAGGTCCTACTTCCTACTAAGACATGTTCTGCATGTTGAAATACCACTGGCTACAATGAAAGTTGATTTTTTGCAGTACGCCTGAGCAAGCATATTTCAAAATTAAAGGTGAAAACCAGTATGCTTTGCAGTGCACATGCTTCCTATGCTTGCCTCCAGTGCATCCTTTTATAAATTAAAACTGAGCTGTATTTTACTCTTTTAACTAGAGAATAGAAGCATGGTGCACTTTTTGGGGATCTGAAAAAGCAATGGACATTCATTAATTGGAAGACATAATAATTTTTTATTATTAATATGATTATTATTTAAAAATTGAAATAATAATATGATGCTTTCACAATTCATCTCCAAACTTATTGATAACTATTTCAGTGTTTCAGCTTGCTCCGTGAAACAGCATAGAAATCAGAAAAAAATTAGAAGCGAAATTCAATTTTGCCAATTAGACTACTCTATATACACCTATATATTTCCAGAACATTCATATTTTCACAAAGAGGTCAGTGACTTAAAGTCTATGATTCCAAAGCCACATACCACAACATGCTTTGGGACCAGAATGTATAGACAAAGGTCTGGAGGCTGCTCAGGTAAAGATGTGACAATCTGAAGGAGATGCGTTAGCCTGCCAAACACCAGCTGCAGGGCAAGTGGTAGCTGTTTCTCCAGCCATGCACAGAATGTTTTCCTCTGCTTTTCCCCCATATTTTCCATTGAATGCCCTTCCTGGTTCTGGAAAGGACAGGGTTAATTATTACAATTTCTGGGAGGGGGCATGGCTAGGACCCAGAGGTTATTCTATACCATCTCATATTGCTGGGGGTAGGGGAAAGGGACTCTTTTCTGAGGAGAAGGGGTTCTTGTCCAGTTGAGTAAATGTGGCAGAGGGAGCCACATTTGTGTTGTATATTGTCCTGGGCTTCCCATGTGAAACTGTTCTTTCTTGTACCTTCTGTCATTAGTACTCTTGCTGTTATTAGGTGTTTTCTTGTTTATGGCCGTTTCCAAAATATTGTCTATTATCTCAACCTGTGATCTTTACCTTCTGGACCTCCAAGTCTCCCCTCCAGCCTACCACAGGGGGAAGGGCGAAGGGAAAGCAGGGAGCAACAGAGCAGCACATGGTTTGGAGAGTCTCAGTGGTGGCACAGGATTGGGAAGTACCATTCCNTCTTTTCCCGAACCTGGTGGGGGAGGGGCGGCAGTGCCCTGTTTTGCTTTGAGGAGACGTCCTTTTGGACATCTTTCCTTGAGATTGGCCCAAACCGGGACACTAAACCACAGCAATGCTCAGTATGTGCTGGAAAGAGAAAGATTCCTGTAATCAAAGGAAAATGTTCTTTACTGCCATTAAAGTTTACACACCTCAGAAATAGAAACAGGACAGACTAGGAGAGAACAGGCAGTAGTGAGATCATGTTTACTTTGTCAAGGTTAATGATGACAACTTGAATTCTGGGGTTAGTGATACAGTATTCTCAGCTATAGGTTCTTACCCCAAGGCTTTATGCTGGCTGTACTTTCACCAACGCCTAAATACTGAGAACTTCATATTGTATTAGTCATTGTCTTGTTCCATCTGTTTTTTGGGGTGAATAAAACAACACTAGGTACTAATTTCAAACTAGGGAAAAACTTCAGGACTCCTGTAGATTTTGACCAACAGAATTGTTTTTGTAGAGACAACACACATGTATAGATACGCTAATTACTTCAGAAGTGGAGCTCACTGTGCATCTGTAGGAAATGAATCACTTAATCACAGAAAATATAGTGAGTATGCTCTATTTCGGATAATAAGAAGCAGAGATACACATGAAGGATCCTTCAGGTTGATATGTTAGTTGTACTGAGCATTCCTTGAGGCCTGCTGTTTCAGTATTGCTACAGAGGCATGTGAACCTGTTCACAACAATCACACTTCACAGTCTTTGTTCTTGATATCATCAAGGTCTGCCATGTCAAGTCAAGTTTATAACTTGTCACAAGAAATCTACTTATAGGAAGCCTTAGACCCAAGTGCTTATTAGAAAGGCTGCCTGACTGGTTTCAATGCATTTTTTCTATGTCCTTACTAATATTCATAATTTTCAAGCCATCAAGTAGAAGCAGAAAAATTTACTTCTCACTCAAAAATTAATTATATCTTAATCTTCCAACAAAACCAAATAATATTTAACACTTTTACTACCCTCATCTGCATGTCTTTTAAATTATTTTAAAATCCAAGTTTTAGGCACATTGACAGTGCCCATCTTTGTGTTTTAAAAGCCAAAAGCTTTATAATTTTCCTTATTTTTAACAGTCAAACCTTGTAAAATAAAATGGGTTGGTTTGAATTTAACCCAATGCAATTTTAGTAAAATATGTCAGGAAGTAGTATAGCTATCAACCAGGGTTTGCAGGCACAGTGATTATTTTTACAAGCTATTTTGTTTTGATATGGACCAAATGTACAAAAGTCACTAAAGGGATTTTATTCCCATATTGTCATAAGAAAGTGTTATGCAATTTTCAGTAACATTCACATTTGAATTTAACCAATAGCTACATAAAAATACTTTGCTCTAACAGCAAAAATATTTACTATATTTACAGTGAAAAGATATTTACTCTAGTCACTGAAGATTCTCTATTAAATTAGATATTCAAAATACAGTCGTGATTGTTCCAACCGATCACATTTACCTAAAGTGGTATCTTCAGCCTACCAAAATCGGGACAGATGGACTGCCACAGAAATATATATGTCTGTGCATACCAGTACACCAGACATAAGCATACACTTTTCTCTTACTTATAAATTTAGACAAATGTGTATCATCACTAATACTGTAGGGAAACACTGTTCCCGGTATTTTTGTATTAAATCAGACAATAAATCTGGTTCCTATTTAACAAATGCAGTCTAAGTATAGGAATCAGGATCACTAAAAAGATTTTTTTTTTTAAAATGCTGAATATAATTGGAAAAGTGTCTTTTGAGATAAACACTCCAGCTGAAATCACTGTTATCATTCAAGGTAGTTTAAAGAAAGCAGACAAATTCACAGAGATAGCAACAAGAGGACATATGTAGTTAGATAAGAGGCAATTGTGGTGAAGGATTATAGTGAATAGGTGTTAATTTGGTAACAGACAGGTGAATCAGCATGGATTTTCATCTGTGCACACTGTGGATTTTATTCTTTCATCTGTTAGATTCAGCTATTGTAAGGGCAAATGCTAGTCAAAAAATTTATCAGTTAGACAGGAAAGAAGAGTGCATTTTGCTACAAAATGTTCTAATAAAACATGAGAAATACTCCATTTATTAAAAAAAACCCAAACTGAACCAAAACAAACAGCCCCACAAAAACCAAAGCCAAACCAATCTGTATGCTTTAAGGACCTAGGAGCTACAAGCAGTGGGATTTATTCCCTTTTGCCTTCCCCTCTGTGTTTTTCTCAGTAGCAGTACATTACCTATGCTCCAAGAACCAGCAGGAATTTTAAGTTCAACTACAATTTTGCCCTCGCAACACGACAAAAATGCTACCTGAACCAGATCTATAACATCTCACATAAGGTCAAGGATATTCATACATAACAAGCTTTCTTGGAGGGGGCAAGTTTGATGTTGTCTAATGTACCTGCTCAAAACAGAGATTCTGAAACAAGATATCAAATTGATCACTAAGTCAGTAGAAGCTGGACCTTGTAAAGCAAAAGCACAGTCTCTCAGGAAAAGAGTTTGACTGTTGCATTCGTAAATACCCCTTGCTGGCTACAGTCAGTCAAGAACTTGTCACTAGCTGTAAGTGTACTATGCTTTTACTGACACCACCTCCAGCTGGGGAAAACATATACTGATAGCCATTCTCAAGGGATGAGATGTTTTAAAAATATTTATGAAAATAAGCAGAGAATACTACTAACTTCATGATGTAAAGTGCCAAGTGTTTCAAAAAGGAATGCAGTTTCAGATCATATTGCTACAACATTTTGGCAGACCCTTCAAAACCTGGCAATAAAACTGATAATAAGATTTATCATAAACAATAGCATCCAAAGTAACAACAGAGGAAGTAGCAACATTATACAGAAATGGGAAATAGGGAAATACATGGATTCTGATCTCATTAACTGACTAGATAAGAAACCGAAGACAAATATTGGACAAAATAAAATGTTGTTCAGGTAGAATTTAGATATTCAGAGCCAATACAGCTATGCGTAAGAATCATGTCTCATTCCATAGACTGTTCAGAAACAGCAAGCACCTACAGTTCTGCTGCTCTGTGTGACCTTAAGGACTACTAGCTGACCAGAGTGGAGCATCTCAGTTCACATTTCTAAGGACACTACTGTCAAGTGAGCATCTTATTTCTATGGAAAGGAGCCTTGATTGCCTGAGCCTCCACCACAAAATGGTTATGCTTTCTGCACGTAAAAAAAAATGGGAAAAGAAAAACGTACCTGAAAAAGAATTTCAGTGTTTTCCCCATAATTTTTCCTGAATACTCTGTTACAGCCAGCGTAGCAGTGGACTCAAGTGACTAGCATTTCATTCCAATCTTTTTATAAGTGGCTGTTACATTAATGTATTCCTCTGGTCTAGCTTTTTCATTTTCCCTTACCATGGGAAATTTAAATTTTTTAAAAATCTGTGGTATATTTTTATATTTCTCCTTGAGATAAACTAGCCTATGTAATACAAGTATTTTCAAAAAAGCGGCAGAATGTAAAAATTTGTGTACAAGAATGGCATTCACTTGTTTCCAAAATCATAATTTTACATGCTTGGCGATCCTGGTAACAACAATACAGTTTCCTCACATTTAGGAGAAAAAGCGTTTCACCTCTAGCAAACAAAAGAAACTTTAAAATCCTTGATTGTAGAAGTTTGACAGTATAAACTGTTTTGAAGGGAGGAAAAATATCTCCCTGCCCAAAAGATAAAAAACCCAAAATATCTTACTTTGTACAGATCACAGTTTCCTGTAGTTGAATAAAGTGAATCTTCCTAGGAAAATAGCCTTCTGGCTTTCAATATCACCTCAGATAACTTTAGAGATTTAGGGAAACAGAGGTAGTGAAAGATTTTGATTATTACTGACTTATTCAATGCTTCTGGTTAGATTGAAATACAGTCTTCTCATTAGCATGAGAACAACATGACGTCCATAGTGGTATCAGGACTTAAGAAGTTTTACTGTTCTAACAGACTCAGTAATAGGTAGGGTTTTTTATAAAAACAGTGATCTTACTACAGCCCCTGGTTTGACTGGTGTTATCCCAGTATAATGTTATTTATACTGATTTAAGTACAAACACAAGAGTGAAAACTATGATAAACTTTGCTGCAACTTCCTTACAGCATCCCAAATGGAATTCAAATATAAATACTGTTATGGCTACAACTAACTGCTACAATATTGTACATAAGCTTGATGAATAGATTGAAGAACAGGAGACTTGATTCATCTTCAGTGATGATTCTTTTCCTAGCCTCTGGTCAAACTGTATGTATCAACAGAAAAGGTGCAATTGCCAGGGAAGGTTTAATAAAACATAAACATATTTGTGCACACATCATTACACACACAGATATTGTACATATCATTGTACATATTTGTGTGTGTATGTATGTTTATCTATATGTTAGGAAAGAGAGATAAAAGGCAATAGTAAGAATGTAAACATCAGTTCATATTAGGATGCTTACCCAAAAAATGAGTTAATTCACCACCTTATAGGTTTTAAGTGTAACTTAATTCCTTATAACGGTACCGCTGTGATGGGTAAGATCCTTTCGTGGCTATTTATCTACCTTTTAGAACCTAATATCCATGTAACAGTGGTGCATTAGATACAGTACAGGCACACTATATACACAATAAATAGTCATTGAAATCAACATAAAATTAAAACAGGACATAGCAGTATGACACAGCTAAACTTTGAGTCATTCTAACTCATATCAGCATACTTCTCCAAAGGTATCTCTATAGCTTACAACTATTAAGAATATTTTTGTTTGTTTGTTTTTAGGGGAAGAGGGAGTCCACTTACTGATCTGACAAAGCAGTTTAAGTCTATATATTTATAACAAATTTTGCTCTTCATTTGAACTTACAGATGATGTTTTGGATGTGACCACAAAGCTAGGGAAGAAGCGATCTGAAATACCTCCCAAAAGCATATAGAAATGATGAACAGACTTGTTTTCCAAGCAAAAAAGCTTATATTCCTTTTCTAGGAAAGTACTGAGGTTGAAATAAAATGATCTTAAAACTTTATTGCCAAGGGAAGATGAAATTGTTTAGCTACAGTAGGCTTAAAATATGTTTGATCAAGGATTGGAAGCATGATTTCATGCAAATCAGTGAATTTTGCAAATTAGTTTGTTACTTTGTAATCATCGAAAACCAAAGATAAATAATTTCTAAAATAATGTTTTGAATTTTTTTGATCTATACTTCGATTTGTGCTACTCTCTTAAAACTAGGAGGAATTTTTCAGCAGTATATTCTTTAACATTTGAGATCACACTGTACCTCAGTTTAAGAAGAAAATATTTTTCCATGAGGTTAATAAGAGTTTTAAGAGTATTTTTAATAGACTGTTACAATAACAAGCTGTATTATCTGTTATCTTCAGTATTTTGGTAGTAAGAGGTTGGAGATTATATTAGAAAAGTTATAATTCACAGTAAACTTAAAAAAACCACGATAAAAATTTTTAGTAGAATTGTGAAATTGAAAAGCTTGGGACCATTACCTAAATGAAGAGTCAAAACAAACAGATCATAAAACAATATATTGTTCCTTATAAATTAAATCTTCAAACTCTGTATAGTATGACGGCAAATTTATCCTAAACAATCATGGATGAACATCTACCACCTATATTTACTTGGAAAATTAAGTACATATTTGCTTCTTCAGGCAGTAATTTTTACCCGAAGGTGCAAATAAGAAAAAAATGTCATGAAATCTTAAACATGCCATTTATATACTTTCAGTAAATCTCTGAGTTACACTGCACCATGGAGTATGGTAAAGAAAAAATACTATGACTGAAATTAGTTTTTGGCTTATAAGGTAGAACTGCGCCTTCAATCTACAATAACTGAATTTACAGCTTAGTTGAGTGAATGTAGCATTTTAATATCATTTTGCAGGTTTAAGAATTGCAAGACCGGCAACCTTTTGGGTATTTTGATCACTAGCACACAGGCATGTAACATACTTTGTGTTCAAGGGGAACCTTCATCCAGGATGCAAAGCTGGTGCTGAATTATAATCACCTTCAAAAAGATTGCAAGCCTGTGGGTATTAAGCTTTGCACTCACCAAGCTCAACCAGAAAGATTTATGCAATCTGCTCTGGGACCTGACACTTATTCATACAGTAGATCTGATAAGTGCATTCTGAGACCTTGAAGTTTATTCTCATCACAAGTTTTGCATTTAAAGACTCAACTAGTAGACCTTTTTTAGTGCTGATCAAAAGCGCTTCATTATGAGCTCAAGCAAAATCACTGTACAACCACACAATAAAGGAAAAAAAGAAAGGAAAAGGGAAAAAGGAAAAGGAAAGAGAAAAACCATATGCTTCTAAAAATAAAAGTGAATCTTTAAAGCCTAACAATAATCTCCAATATTTTACGCAGCAGTCAAGTTTTTTGTTGTCTTTGCTCTTGATTGTCTGGAAACAGTTTGTCAGATATGTTTGCTTTCCCATCTCAGCCTATATAAACGACAGAAGACATCTCAATCAAAAGATAATCAACTACAGTTTTCTTAACTTTATGGCATCCATTGTATCAGAAAGCTAAATAAGCACAAAACAGTATTTGTCCACACATAATAAGATGAAAAAAGTAATGAATTAAAGGAAAGATTTTACTGTTCATTTGCAGTTAACCAATCATCCAGACCATGCTGAACTGGATTGGATTCAGTATTGACCCATGGGATACACCTGGTCTCCAACTAGACTTCAGCCACTGGTCACAACCCTCTGGGCTTGACCAGTCACCCATTCTTAAGCCCACCCCACCACGCCCTCCCCGCCCCCACCACTGTCTGCTCATCCAGGCCACACTTCCAGAGCTTCTTTATGAAAATATTATGGGATACAGTGTCGAACGACTTACTGAAATCAAAATAGAGAAAATCCACTCCTCTCCCTTCATCCACCAAGCCAGACACTCCATCATAGAAGGTTATCAGGCTGCTAATGTCTGACTTCCCCTTGTGAATCAATGCTGACATGCAATGAAAATGACAGGTGCCTCTATCAGCTTGAGTGGATGCTCATAGACTTATTATGTCCAGGTTATTTAAGTATTCCCTAAGCTGATACTCTTCCATTAAGGCTACACGTTTCCTGCTCCAGATTTACTCCCTGGTTCCCAGCAGGTATTTCTGAAGGCGTGTTTACAAGTAAAGACTGAGGCAAAGAAGGCATTCAGTACTTCAACCTTCTTCATACTCTCTATCACCAGTGCCCCTGCCCCAATCATCATCAGGCTCCTGATTTCTCTTGTCTTCCTTTCGCTGCTTATGTACACGTAGAAACCCTTCTCATGTCATTTGACATCCTTCACCAGATTCAACTCCAGCATAAACAATAGCTGTGATGTTTCAGGTTTCATAAATCTAAATATCATAGGTATATCTATCTAGTCTAGAATTACAGATTTTTTTCCCCTTATGGTCACATCAAACAAGATAAATTCTGTAGAACTGTGGACTGTTCTGATTCATCCAGCTTACACAGATCATATGTGCAAGTTCCCTTCCATGCACTTTTTAGACAGATCTGAAAAATCTGTTCAAAAAGCAAAATAAATCTATTTCTAAGGTATGAAATGTATCATGGAAAGTTCTCACTGCTCTGAGCCATAATGCTGATTTATTATAAGTGAAGTCTTGAGCTTTTTCACTACCTCTTAAACTGCAATTTTTCCCAAAGCAAAGGTAATTTCTCAGCCCTATCTTCATGAATTCATGTTGCTTTCTATGAGAGAAGAAAATCTGTGAGCAATATCAGCTAATTTTTAGAGAGAGAGAATAACATTTTTATGGTAACTTGAAGCAGACTCTGCCAAGAGTGTAGGAATTCAAAACAACTACAAAATCTTGATCTTATATAACAATGCAAGTCAGTGGCCATTAAGTTAGCTCAATACTCTAATTCAGTCTTCAAGTTCAAATATTCATTATTTCTGTCAAGTGCTTATTTGGAAAGATATGTTTTCCCTTCTTTGATCTACAGTGCTTGTATTCTGTGCTTTATTTCTTTGATGTTCACTGAAGACTGATAATTGTCATTGCAGTATGGAGGATGGTCATTTGAAAGAAGCACATTTTGATGAATAAGTTCTTGCATTAGTTCTATATAGTAATGCCTACAGATTTATATTACTTTTTTTTCCCTGCTGGAAGTTGAATGATTACAATGATAAACAATTATTTCCTTTATCATTATTCTAGACGTGTGTCAGATGTGTGATGTGGCAATTCCTTATTATTAGCAATTCCTTGAGAGTGAGATCACAGAAAAGAAATTGACAGCCATTTGCCATTAAATCAAAAAGAGATGCCTCCGTTTTGAAAATGGATGTCAAATTTTACATGTATGAGATGTTTAAGTAAGATGTTTAAGTAAGAAAACCTATTAGCTGCAGAAATCCCTAGAAGACAGCAATAGTAACCTGAAATTTAGATTAACATAATAAAAAAGTAATCAGAACAAATACAAAGCCAAACAAGAGCAGCCACCCCCTTAAAGAGCTAAAAACCCACATAAAAATGCACAAATAAACAAAAAAATCCCAAACATCTGAAGAATAGAGGAAATAAGAGAAAAATTAAGCTAAACAAACAACCTAAAAAAGAAGAAAGCAAAAAGCTCCACCAAAAGGTGAAAGAGATGAAAAAACACACCCAACTGCCAATATCCACTGCATAAAAAAAAAAAAAAGTCTTAATTAATGTTAATTTTAGTCATACCTTTGAATTAAATGCAAATTTGAGCGGTGTGTGTTTTGGGATTGTGCGTTGCATGTTTGTGCAAATAAATTCAAGGACTGCATCTCCTTCAATTTCCAGAAAGAGACTGTGTTGTATAAAAAGGAGTAAAATTCATTTTCTAATGCTAAGTCATTATTTGTAGCTGATGACTTCTTCTAGTTGATTATTTAATTATATGTTATCTTGTTTGTGACAACAAGAAAGTATATCTTGGCTAGTATATATTAGGGATGAATGATTTACAGGTTAGACAAAAGTTGCCTTTTGCCAATCGTCATTTTGAAGACATGACCATTTATGGAGATAAAGAAAACAGGACTTGCAGGGACAAGCAGTATTCTTATTCAGCTTAGTGAGACAATAGCTACAAAAAAAGCTGCTGAACCAACTGAACAACTCACGGTCATTAAAAATTGTTCCTGTATTCCACCCTCTTCGGTACCGTGTTAGCATTGAGCCCCTCTGAAGTCAAGTAGCACTTACTAAAATGGCAGCAAAACTCAACCTGGGTAATTTTCTGCCTTTTTAAAGTGTTCAGTGGCTCAGAGAAGAATCAAAGAAATACTGCAGCTAACAAATAGGCAGACAATTGCAGTATGGAAGTTGGGGAAGAAAAAGTAAGTGATGGAGAAAAGGAAGAAGAGGGGAGAATAATGCCCCCTCTTTTTGCAGCACCTATAGCTAGGAAAAAACACAGGCACCTGCATCACATGCGCCAATCTAAAGTTGTGTCAAGCAGATATTTTTTTAACTTGCATAATGAAAACAATTATATTTAAACAACATTAAGTTTTCAGATAAATCCACTATTGTAATAACCACACTTTTATAAGTGGCAGGTTACTAAGCAAGTCTCCAGGGAAAAATCTGCTGAATTTGAAGAGATACATCCAAGATCCACCCCCTAAATGTCATATTTTAAATCCAGAACTTCATGTTGATAGGGCCAAAATAAACTGTTCAAAATCAGTCATACCTTAGTGTGGCTGAATACAGCCTAAGGAACTTTAACAGCCATTTGTACACATGTTGAACATAAGCCTCCTAGCCTATTTTCCTAAAAATAACTTTACTTTCCTAGCTTCATTGGCTTATGCCAACCTAGAAGAGTTTGCATTTGGGAGATGAGAAGAATTATTTTAAACCGAGAACAGATCACAGCCAAAAATGTCATAAATTGTCTTGGATTACAACTTTCGATCCACGAAAACAAAGCCATGACATAATTATTTAAGAGGTCAGCTTACAGTAAAATGCAGTGTTATATTTTAAAGAATCCAAGATGAGTAATTCTTTCTCTTTCCTAATGAAAATTATAAAACTCTTTAATCGAGATCTTTGTCAGGAGATGAAATTCATGAAGACATGGAAGGAGAAGGAGTATCTTAAAGCTTCTCATTGATCTCCACAGCATGTAAAAAGTCTTAAAAGATACTTAGATTAAAAAAAAATCACTGTGTCACTGAAAAGGCACACTTCTGTATTCCTATGACTGTCATTTCTACATAATCATATAGATCTGTAGGGTTTTTGTCTATGCATATTCCATGTTTAATTCCTCTTGTAATTAATTTGCAACAATACAAAGAAGCATTATCTTTTTATGAAATGTACAAAAATTAGTAGATGCATTTTAAAGAGTAAACTTAACAAACCTAAAAAAATGCCAAATAGAACTGTAATGAAGAGAAAAATAATTAAGTTATGAAAAGAAAAAGAAGTTGAAGTTGATGCTTGATAATCAGTCTTGTAAGAAATCTGAGAACATGGCAACCCTATCATTTTTGCTGCCTCTTGTTAAAGTGACTTCTGTAGGACAAGGATCTAATAGACAATAATAGTGTGTGTATATATAGATATATATAAAAGGATATACATAGCTATTTACAACTCTCAATGAAACCTCGAATGTCTGAAAACCGACAGAAATTATTCACAAACGCTACAGAACAGAGTTTCCAGAACAATCTGTAAATTACAAACAGCAGTGGCTGAAATTGCATGATTATACTTTTGCAGAAGTCCTATGATGAAATATTAAGCTGATCATGTGCCTGTTCATGATTAATTTTATTTATATGTCTCAGAGAGGAGACAATGAGATCAAGTGGCTGATCAAATCCTTTGATTGAGGATATAGCACTTAGGCAAGAATGACCAAACTGCACGACAAGGATTATTTTGTTGATAATTATGTAGAAGGGAATATGGGGTTACTGAGGATCACACATTCACATAAGTCAACACACATTTTACTGCTATGAAAAAAAGCAGTCAGTTTGGGAACTACAATAAAAGGTAGCTTGCAAGACATACGAAATCAGTCTTCCGTTCTCTCTGTCACTGGTAAAACACCAGGTGCTTACTGGGTCATTTTAGGAACGGAACCTTGAGGAAGATACAACTCCAAAAATTATAAGAAGCATGGATTTAGGAAAACAAAAAGACTGCTAAAGGATACATGAATGAGGGGAAAAGAAATATTCTTTATATTCTTTTTGAACAGGGTGAGATTTATTGAATTTAAACTGTAACAACAAAAACTCAAATTATACGCTATCAAAAAACCTTCAAACTATGATTATAGAAAGGCATGATAATTTGTCTGAAGAGGTTAGAGGTCTTTAGAAGCAGATTAAAAAAAATGTTTGACAGGAATGACATAAGCAGAGCAGATTCTACCTTTGGCAGAAAATTAAATGATCTCTTGAGATACCTTCAAGTCCTGCTTTTCTAAGATTTATATAGCATCTGGAAAGTGAATATAAAGTTTTTAAAATCACCTTAGAAAAGCAAGTTAAAGGAAACTGAAGACATGGAATCCTTGATTATAAGTTAAAAAAAAAATAAAGGTAAAAAATCCAATAGAACTACAGGAGTTACCTCAACAGTTGCTTGATTGTGCTTTCTGTAATGACAAAATGAGTTATACTGTATTACTATAACAGACCTTGAGCAGAAAAAATACAACATTAGCATGTAGAATGCAAAATTAATTAAACAGTCACAAAAGATGTGGCATCTTGGAAGCAATGTTTACTAGAATTGATACCTTCAGGTAGGGCTCTTCAAACACATGAAAAAGTTAGACTACTTTGATAAATCATATTTTGATGAAACTTCAAAAATACTGTAGCAGGACTGAAGCAGACATTGAACTCTGTCTTGTCAAGAAGGAGGGAGTGAGAGACGCAGAGAGAGAGAGAGAGAGAGAGAGAGAGGGAGAAAGGATGTGAACACAGTTTAAGTAATCCAGTTTAAGGGATGACAGAGCAAAGACAATGGAAAAAAGAAATGTGCATACTTTGGCACAGCTACTGTATAGAAAACATGGTGTTCTGTTTTGCATTGCAACAGTGAATTGTTTTACAATTCTCTCTTGAGATAAAAGTTCCATGGGGAGTTGTGGAGAATGTAGTCTAATTTATTTTAATGATCAGAGCAGTCAATTAAGTGCCTGCACTTATAAGAGAAGGACTTTTTATGTCTGGTCATTTTCTTCATAAAGATTTCTCTAAACATTGGATGACTGCATTTGGGAAATGTGAGTAGCCATTATTCTCTTAATGACTACGAAATTCCATACAAGTATTGTTATTATGTGTCTTCAAAAGAAGACTCCTTTTGAATCCTATGAATTTTATAAAATCCCCGTGTTTTATACCAGATTTTGCAATCTAGATAGTATAAAGATGTTCTTCTTAAGTAACTACTAGATATAGTTGGTAGAAACAGAAAAACCTTAAGATTAAAAAAAAAAAAAAAAGATGTTAGTTTTCATCCCAAATGCCTGGAATAGACCCATTTTTAAAGATCTGTTCACATTTTTTTCCAAGTTTTAATTGAAAGATATCATTGAGAATGGCAATGGCCTTTAAATGGCATTCAATACAATGTCAAAGAAAATATAAAAATAATAGCATCTTATGGGAAAATAATGGGAAATGGCACTGTTGAGAATTATGATATTGAATTTGAGAAAGAGCTATATGTAAAGGTTAATTTCAATCAATAAGATGCTGGCACTGATATTGACAGGCAGTTACCTATCACCTGCCATGACAGGCAACTGAGCAGATTTACGAAACAAACCCTCGAGACTCCTTACAGTGTACCTCTTGTTGGCATATGAGTTGCAGGATTTAAAGTAGGCAATCAAGAAAACCTATGAGCCTTCAACAGCAACAGACTTCACCAGCATTAAACAACTACGAGCAGCTTTCAGCTGGCACAAATCACATCTAGTAAAAACTATTATTAGAAATTCTAAATATTACTGATTTAGAGTTTAAAATTTAGAGACTCTTTTTCTGGGCATTTTCAAGACTACTTATGTGCCTTTCTGAACAGTTCTTCCATTAGCTCCTGAACCTTGTTACTGTGCAGATATAAGAGGAACTTGTATTTTAGTACAGCAGAGCAAATCCTTCTGCCTCATCAATCTCAGAAAACAGATGCTGAAAGATACAGAATATATTGGTGTTACAGAGATGTCTTCCCCTTATTCTCTTTCCCATGCCACTTGCCCTCAGGTTTTTTTGGTGATGCCTTGTTATATCATGGCATATTCTTCTCCCTCTAGCTCTCAATGTAAGGTGTGCATCTGTCTCGAGGTTCACCCTGCTTTTTTTTTCTCTTGTTCCTTTTAAGGTACCTCAGTCTTTGTATTTATTTCATCTGTTTCTTCACTGTGTAAGTAAAATTAATAGCTGGATATATAAGTAGATATGTTAGTGAAAAATAGACTAGAATTATCCAGATATTTTTCAGTTCTCTTATTTACCTGCTTTTGTCTTTCCTCGTACAACTACCCTGCTTTTTATCTTGCTATATATTTTGTATTGTCCAATCCCATAGTGTCTTATGATGCCAGTATAATACGTGTTATGTCAGAATAATAGAAACCAAATGCAAGATTCATCTAACTTCATCATAGTAACTTCAAAGCACTTGTAACTGCCAGTGCCAAGAATTTAAGACTAATATGTAAATATTTAGTCATGCATTTAAGCTAATGATAAAACTGAATACCTTTTATATAATAGGATCATTTGCAGTTTGGATAGCTACATCATTCGAAGAACAGACTATAGGATAGTCTATTCTATATATAGAAAATGCAATAAAATATTATATCTTTCTCATTTATTATCTGTCTCTTGATTTAAATAGGTTGGACTAGACTTGTGGCTAAACAATTTAAAATTATAAATTACAAGGAACTGAAACTAAAGCAATTGAAGACAGTTAACCTTAATGCTATCTGCTCTACCTATAACTAAAAACTTGTCTTAACTCTAAGACAGATGCGAATCTGAAACAGAGTCTCACCTTGTTTCTCTCCTTTATGACTCTTAAAAACAGTACCCTTTACAATGAAAACAGAAACGTGGGAAATTGATGGACTTTGGCTGCAGATTCGAATATTCCTCTTTTCTAGATGGTGTAAAATCTTTCCTTTGCATACCTCCTTGGTCTCAATTGCAGAATGCATTGCTTCAAACAACAGAGTGTAGTTCTATCAAAATAAAGATATATCTATATTTTATAGATAGATAGATATGTATTATATATTTATATAAACATGCACAGACACACGTATAATATATATTATCGTGTGTGTGTGTGTGTATATATATATATATATATATATTTGTTGGGAAAATAATGTGTGATAGCTTATGTTAAGAATAAATCTCAAAACATATATGGAAGTGCCTTGAGCCAGTATGGCAAAAAATATGAGTGCTACATTTTTGTAGCATTGTGTCAAGTCCAAATAACTTGGCAATTTTCAGCTGGCATAAATATATAAAAATGTGGATTATGTAACTAAAATATACTATATGGGGAAGCTACTTCCTGCTGTAGGGAAGCGGTCCAACAGTTTTAAAAATACTTCAAATATATAGCATAATTATTATATTAAAAAGTAAAGAATAATTCTTTAAATTTCATTAAAATATTCTTCTAATATACACTAAATAGTAACTGAAGTAGGAGCAATAATAATTTTAAACCTAAACATGTGTATTACAAAGGCACTCAGCCTCCATAAAAGAAAAATTATACTTTAGAAAATGGATATTAATCATTAGTGAAATTTCAGTCATTAAAATTTACTCTGCAAAGCAATAATAAATCAGGATGTTTGTTTTTCTTAAGAAAACATTTAACTGAATTAAAATATTGCAAAGTAACACTTACATATTGTGCCAAGAATTAGGAGGTAATAGTTTTGGGTTTTGTTTTTTTTTTTTAATTTCAGCATTCCTTATATGAAACATTATGCAACTATATTAACAGTAATCTAATTAATTTTTAATTGGTCAGATTCTGGGTTGTCATACAATTTTAACTGCCTGAAGTCAATAGGATTCTCAGGGTATTACTACGCAGAAGTGAATTCTTTGCATATTTGGTCATAATTATTATAGTTGTTTACAGGCAAATGTACTACTAATAAATAAAAATATAGAAAGATGACTGCTTTCATTGCTATTTAAATATGCTCATGAAAATTTAAATTTTTAATGAAAAAATTTAACAGAATAGAAATTCATGGTAGTAATTTTGTCAGGTCTCTTGGACATTGCTGAAAAATGTACTTTATTTCATATACAGAAAGGAAACACAAACAGCAAGTAGTTATGGTAGCATCGATGATGTACTTCCTAGTCATAAATCAGGCACAATCTTGCCTTAAGGACTTTATAATGTGCTCTCTGTGCTGGCAGACCAACTTGAAACAGCAAAGAAATTAAAGTTAGAAAAGAAAAACAGATAACCAAGGAGTATTTACATAAGACCACATCCTTTAACAAAAGCCAACTACTGTATCAAATAAGGTACAAAAGGGTATATACCAAAAGAAAGGTAGGGGGACCGGGCTGCATTTGGGCAGACAAAGAGCAAGGGGAGCACAATGAAAGCTAAGACGAAACAGGGAAAGTAACTCACTAAATGGGAGAAGGAGTTCTGAAAGAGAGCTTTTGTTTAAGTCTCGACTGAAAATCATAATGAAAAATAGAGTCTAGTAATTGTAGAAGAGGAGTAATGAGAAAGCCTTGGAAATGACAGTACATTAAAGACTGTACCACTAAAAAGTATTAAGAATAGCAGAACCAATAAATTCAACCTGTTGCGCTAAAAAGCTTTAGCAGTATCCTAATGTTTAGCAGTTACATGAAATATCAGAAGACTAAATGGTACATGAAGGTATGTACTGCTGAGGAAAAAAAGCAAAAACTATTTAGGAATAGCGGATTTGCTTTCACTGCCTAGGAAATTGCTGAGATAATGAAATCTTTTTAAGATTAACCTAAACAAAAGTAAAAATATTAAATTATATTGATTTACATAAAACAGAGTATGCAAAACTAAGTAAATTCCTTTCTCAAGAAACTTTTTAGAAAAATAAACTGAGAGAGGCTTAAAATTTGATGTTGGTGATGCATGTAAAACAATCTTCCCCATAGGATTACATAAGATGAAAATCAGAATCACATGGCATAATGATGTCATGTTGCAGATCTGTCACAGAAATAAGAATGCGAAAAAGGATGATCTGAAAACATAGCAGGCTAAAGCACACACATTACTGAGTAAACATTTGGTTTTGAGGTAAAAAATATGAAGTTCATGAAGGTCCAGTTGAATAGCCCTGTGCCCACTGTAGTCTTTGCTAGCAGACTGTTAGGTTCTTTCCAAGCCAAAGGCGCACACACTACAATTGCTAAATTCCTGTACAATTTCAAGCTGAAAGTGATTACAGCTTCTTAGAAGAAAATAAAGACCAATGCTGAGGAAAGGGCTGAAAAGCAACAAAAGAACCTTCTCTACATAAGCATACTCCTGTCACAATCATATCTGATAGAAGTGTATCACTTAGCATGTACATTTTTTATCACTAACACATATCCAAAAGAATTGAAGTCAAAATGTTGGTTTGATTCCACTACAAACTTACATCAGATCTGACACTTTATTAAATGTACAGTATAGGTGCTATGTTTTTATTCTATAACATATTCTTTTGAGCATTTTTTAATAATCTCTACAATGACAATATATTAAATTTTGGCAAAATGAGGAAGTCTAGGCACCTCAAGTGGATGAGAGTTGAAATATGTACATTTTAGTTCTAAAACTACAGTTAAAATTTCCTGAGATGCCATGAATACACAAAAGTGCCAAAATGCAACTGAATGCAAATATGTGGTGCGCATTTTTTTATACAAACCTAGAACATACACTGTCCTGAAAATGTCAGTACTTAATTTCTGACCCATTTTGACTAACTGCAGAATTTAGGCCAGTCTTTAAAGACTTTAAACTAGTGAACTGGTCAAAACAAAAAATACAAAAAATCTTGTGGTGTGTCACAAAGGGGATAAACAGTACTCCCATCTGTCCACCCCCACACCCCTTCCTCACATCATTTACAAAAAGCCTAATGTAATAATCAATATATGATAACCTGGATGTTTAATATAGAGCCTAAAAATCTCAAATCTGCTTTTCCCTAGTCCTGTCCCTGCCATCAAAGCTATCTACATGTTGGAGAATGTAATGGATGGGGTTAGAAAGTAAAGGCAGACACAGGAAAAAACATGATGGTGTGTGTTAGGAGTTTGCATTGCTGCAGAAGAGAGGAAGGAGAACTTAAAATTCAGGTTTGCCTTGCAGGTTCCTAAATACTTGGTTGTATCTAGTACCTTTCATTATGGCCCTGAGTCCAGTTAATGATAAAAAGATATTAAATTTACAGCATCCATCAGTAAAAAACTATTGCATGTGTTTGATTCGTTAGTATTATCACATAGGCACGTAAGTTATTTTTACTTATTTCTTTCAACTTTCACTGTCTTCATTTTGACAAAAGCCTTGTTCCATATTTTAAAACACAGGAGTTCAATTGTAATCAAAAGATAGGCCATGAAAACTCAGTATGTGGACTAAACCATGTGCAGCACAAGGCCAAGTCTGTATTATAAAGAAAGCAGCATTGTATTTCGGGAATATATGTACATTTAGAAGGTATGTGCTTTGGAAAAATAACCGAAGCAAATAAGGAAGCATCATATCACAAAAGCACAGTGAGCAAGGTGTGCTTTCCACAAGACTAGAGAAGTCCGCTCGAGATGATGTTACTTTTTCTCACTCGTAAATTAAACAGGAATATTTCTACAGACACATGAGGCAAACTCAGAAGAGAACAAAAGGCAAAACAGTAAAACAAAAGCAAGTAGATTCTATGTGCTTTGCACAGTAGTCTCTTAGGAGTATTTTCAGTCCTTAGTCTCAGTTTATTTATGCATCTGGATCATCTAATTTTTCCTAGCAGTAAGTAGCACTACCTAGAGAGAATATCCATACCTTTCTATTCTTTTATGTTTTCTCATTCAGACTCCTAAAAATACTTGTGTATCGCTAAATGTAATATTTAACTTTATAACCTATTGTGTATCAAAGGTCATTCCTGCTTACATAAAGTGCAAGAAAGTGGCTAAATACAATCTGAACACTATTAACTAATTTTTCTTTGAAGAAAGGTTTTATGATGAAATTAGATTTAATGAGATATTCTTAGAGGGATTTTTATTCTTTAAAATACAATTTTCCCAGGATGTGACATTAGGTGAAGCTGAATCTATGGACTGAAATCTGTCAGCTTTAACGTATTGACGAGCAAATTCTGGTCCATTGGCTTTCTGTTCCACCAGTTGCATTTTCAAAGTTGGGATGAGAGAGGCCATCCCACTGTAGTTGCTATCTCTTGTTTTCTGGCTAAAAATTCATTTTTGTTATCAACTGTTATGGACTCCAGAGGAAAATTTGACTTAGGACCTTCTCAATGGCTGGAGCAAAGCAATTCTCAGACAGGAAATTAAAAAAAAAAAGCCCACAGTGGAACACTGGCAAAAACTCTGTATGGTGAGCTTTTTGGTAGCAAAGCCAGATCTCAAGCAAAAACGAGTTGTCAGAATTTTGATGTTACCAAGTACTCAGGTTCTGTTTAGCAGCAGAAATGGGGAAAAAAAAAAAAAAGCATTACAAATGACTATATCTTACTCACTATAAGTGGATTATTTTGCAATGCGATTTATTCTTTCAGTTTCAATCATAAATTTACATTTACAGCTATTTTTGTGTCTTTGCAATGGAAATAGTATGAGTCTTATTGCATAAAAAAACCTAATTCCAAATGCATCTAAGTATAAAGAAACAATATCTAGGAAATGAAAGTAGGAGGTACAGTAATGTGGAAAGGAAATTAGAAAGCATTTGTTTATAGAAAAGCCCAAATGGCTTAATTTTACATAACCATGTTTTATAATCTTTCCTATTTTGTAAGTCTCCAGTTGTGGCACAGGGTAACAGACACCTCCAGCTGCTTCTTTTGTTGTGAATTTTAATTTAAGTGAGTATTAAGTATTCCTCTATAAAAATTAACACAATATGAACATACTTGAGAACTCTTCATTTCCCTTGTGAGGCTGTTCTTGCTCTTTCTGTGCTGCTCTTGGTGTATAAATTCTGTGACACCAAATCTTGAAGTTGAAATGCAGACCTGGAGTGAATATCCTCCTTCATCCCTCAGCCCCTTCCTTCTTCCATACATTTTTACCTCATAATGGCTAATTCAAATTCAACTCCCCTTTCAGTCAGTCTCAGTGACAAAAAATACCACCACTATACGGACTCGTTTTTACCTCAAGAAAATGTAAACGTGGTCATTATCTTAGTATATAATATAAACTGGGGCAGACAGCAAAGGGGGAAACATCACTGTCCTGCTGTTTGCCAGAGTGCATAATAGAGCTAAGATTCCTTTTCCTATGCTTCCATGTAATGCAAGAGGACAAAAGATTAGAATTCTTGGGGGACTGCTTGTTGTGGATATCTTTTCCCTCTTAGGCAAAGAAAGAAATTCTCTGTTTGGTGCCCAAAGCCCAAAATAGTGGACTTTACAAAATGACCAATGTAAAACCTAAATGTAGGCTCCATGGCAAGCCTGTGATTGATCTTGCATGTGGCTGGGAGTTGTTTAATATTCTTAAATTGCATATCAACTCCTGCTAATAGATTTGCTCCTTCTATTACAATTTTATCTTTACAAACAACAACAGTTTAGAACAACACAGTGAAAATAAGTTTTTGATTACTCTTTTGGAACAACTTTCACACATGGCTTATCAAACTAAAATAAAACTCGTAGTATAAACAACTTTTTAAAATGTCATTGAAATGTCTTACATAAATACATTGATACTGTAGAATTCAGCAATTTCAAAAAGATTCAGTCATTCCAAGGCCATCTTCTCACTATGACATGATGCATGATATTTCTGAAGCACCAGAAAAAAAGGAAGGTATTGCCTGAGGAAGTAAAACTGAGTCACTTTTCACACAGGTATGCTATTTCATGACTGTCAGGTGGAAACTCTTCAGGATTAATGCTTTATAATTCTCCTATGGCTGATGCTTTAGAACTTCAAAGTGTAGTAGAACATTTCAAATTTTCTTCAGCCCATGAGGAAAAACCTTTTCATTGAAAGTTGCTGTCAAGTGAAATCTTGAATTTAATACCATACAACTGTTACACATTTTATGAAGATTAAAATTATGCACAACGTGTACAGTTATCCTGGTAATGTGAGTTTGTTTCGGTATTATAAACCATCTTGTCTTAGAGCTGAAAATTACAAAAAGTTATTCCTTGCATCTTTTAGTATTTTATGAGAAAGCTTTAATAAGCTATTCTTAGTTTAAAACCAGTATTTACTTATGTATAACTATGTCTTCTTTTACCAAAAACCAGAAATATATCATTGCTTAAAAAGATAAGTACTCTTAGAGTATTTTGAAGAAAATTATGAAAATCAATATATCGTTCCTGAGAAAGAGACTTAAGCAGTTTAAATTTGAATTCTAATAGTGGCCAGTCATGAATATAGAATTTGCCTCTCTAAAAAATAATCTGTTTGCTATAAAACCATCCCTAGTTATCTAATACTTCAAGATACAGTGCATTAGCACTGTCTCTGAATCTGTGTGAAGCTGGCTCCCTTTGGCAACTAAAAGAGCTCTTTGAACCATAGAAGAGATGTAATGAAAATTGGTTCCATTAAATGCATCTGGCAAATTACAAACTGAAAAATTAATGCACCATACCAAGACTCTGGGGGCTATAATGCATCAAGGTGTGGTTGCCGGATGCTAACAGTTTTTCTTGCTCCCCTTTTACTTCAAAATAAAAAGTACAATATCTTATAAATGTGCACTAAACCAGGAACTGAAACTGTAACTACAACACAAATACTAAAAGTAGGCCAATAAAAACAATGAGATTTAAAGTAACCTCCACTGCCACACTCTAAATGTGCATGACACAGCATGGAAAATACTAAGGACATAGAGTCTTACATGGGCAAAGTAATAGAAGAAAAATTGATGAAGGACTAGTAAATTCAAACATACAACTCCTAGCTCTAAATTTTCCCTAAGCTGTAGATTTCTGGAAGCTGAGGAAAGTCATTCCGTTCCTTTTCTTCTTTTTCTAAATATCTGTGGTTGAGCACAGTAACAACAGGTTTGTTTGATAGATTCCATGAATAGACTATCCTGCCTTTGTTCAAAACCTGAATGAGCATAAAGAAAAGGATGGGTGTTCTCAGCTGTTGCTGTTTTTGCAAAATACTTGAAAGAAATACTGCTTTTAAGAATAGAAAAACATTTAGGCACTCCAATCATTTTTCCTTTGTGTGTGAATATGTTCAAGTAGACTTATGAAACATCCTGAGAAGCCAGTGGTGCAGAAATTGCAACAGAGGGGACTACTGAAAGGAGAAATGCCATAACGTACATACACGTTATACACACACGGCAGTAAAAATCCACAAAATTGGTTCTGCTGTAGTCTGAAGCATCTGTCAGTCTATCAGCACTGATATTTCCTGATGATTCCAGCCTGCTTCAGGATTATTGCTGAATTTCAAGATTTTTTTAAAATGCAATGAAGTTTAAATACTTTTAAATAGTACCTTACTGCAATTGGCACATTTGCATGTCTGTGTTTGTCAGATACTGCATTACTGTATGAGCATGACAAAGTGTAAAAATGCCTCCAAAATCAAAAGTTAGTAAAAATGAAGGCTGAAGGGACCAAATTGCTAGGTGACTTTCAAAAATTAGTACATGAAAGCCGGTGGGTAAAACAATGAAGTTAGGTGTAATCAGACTGAAATACTCCTCACCCAGAAGAGCACTATGAATGCTCACAGTTTGTGGACTTCTGCAATCCATTTGATTTCCTGATTTCTTGGTGAGTTTTGTACTTCAGTGTGCATGTGAACACAGGTACTTATTTGCTAGTGTTCATAAACTGGTATTTCTATTTCAATGAATTTTCACTGTGCCATTGGTTTTCGTGATGGCCTTTGTCTTCTCAAATAAAGCAAGCTGTATTTCAAATGGTTCAGATATTGCACCCGCCATGGATCTGCCTTGCCTCAGAATCACCTAGCCTCAGCGTATGGCAAAGCAAATATTTTTGTAAATCGTCCAATTGTTTTTTTGTGGTTTTTTTTTCCATTCCCTTTCTTGATTCCTAATGCACTTGTTTATGGTTTTTCTAACTGATGAATTCCAATTACTTGGAATTCATATTTTTTTAGGCTGCCTCATGTTTTCTTTTCCAGAGGTCCCAAAGCCTTTTAAACACCAATATATCTCTGCTGTTGCAAATGGCCAAGTGGTCAAACAATCTAAATTCACTGCCTTGCTAAATGGTGAAGCTAATGCCTTTAAATGATGAATTTTTGGAATATAATACCTCACAATATGCTAACCATTTTCCCCTGGAGGCCATTGTATCCAGTTTCAGTCATAATGAATTACAGGTATTAATCAAAATTAGATACTTCAGCAGGCATACAGATAGGTAAGAAATATATGGGTCAGCAGATGGAGACATTTAAAAGCTACAAGCATTCAGTTTAGTGTGAGGTTTAACCTGTTGTCAAGTCAAATTGATGCAAGAAGAAGAAAAGGTGAAATAAGTTTGGCAAATTAACTTTTGTATTTACAAAAGCAGACTGCAAGGCTATTTTCTGAAGGAATTAGAAGTGAACATGCGCTTTAGCAAGAGAAGAGGGAAATGAGCAAAATGGATTCAAGCTGATTGTAGTCCTGAAGGATTCCTTAAGTGGCTATATTCCAAACAAGAGACCCCCTACTCTATCTGTAACCTGAGATAAAAAATATGCACTAAGACTAAATTCCTGGCAACTGAATTAGGAAGGCATATCTAGCGAGTGTCTCCACAGACATGAGGACAGAAGACTCTCCAATTTACTATTCAGACAACTAGATTGTTTTATCTATCTATGTATTTTGCAAAAACATTTTAATTGCATCATTCATTTGGATCACTGTAAGTTAATGTACCATGCACTTTGAATATTGATTTGAAGTTAATGGCACTTATCAGAGGTTATCATAAACTTACACCCCAAAGTTATGGCACTCTTTCGCACCAGCTTGGATCCCAAATATTTATCCCAAACTTCAGATGACATGGAAGCAGCATAAAGCAGTTTGTGATACGTGTGCAAGGAAGGATGCACCCACGATCTAACTCAATACTAAGTAAACAGTACTGAGTAAAGAGTATTCATTCATATAAATGAAGTAAATGTCTGTAAATGTGGGAACTTAAATAGAAGGCACCAACTTCTTCGTTACTGCCTTATGCTATCACAATCACAGAATGGTTGCTGTTGGAAGGGACATCTGAAGGTCACCTTGTCCAAGTCCCTGGCTCAAGACAAGGCATGGCAGTCCAGTGCACACAGAGACCATAGACATCATTCAAATAAACTCATAATAAACTGTGATTTGAGAAGAGGGATGCATGAAAGAGAATGTGGTTCATAAATAGCATTGAAATAGTGTTTTAGCAAAGATTGTCAAAAAACCAGTTTCCATTGAATGGCAATCGAGGTTATATTAATTAATGAAATCCAAACTCCTCTCTGTGCCTTTTATTCGTCTGAATGGGGTTGATAACAGAGAATATGTAGTAAATGAAATTTCTTGAAAATGCTCCCTGGGGTTTCTTATTTGGAAAAGGTAAGGAAATTAAGACTTAATTAATTAATTAAAAGGGAATGAGTGTTCAAAAATGCCTGAGACAAAGCTGTAGCATTTTCTGGAAAGCATAAACTCACTCCAGAGTTGCAGTGTACCTGTTTTTTTTCTGCTAACTTTTCAGACTTCTAGAGAAAATCTAGCAAAACAATAACTTCTGGTCATACTGCTTTATAATAATAATCATTATAAAAAGTTATGAATCTAAAAAATATCTATGTTTCTAGAGAAACCTATGACTCTAATGTGTCATTGCATGTCTAATTTTTGATACACTTATGGTCAATACTTGCATTCTTTCATAAGTTTCATAACAGATGGAAAGAAATCATTAATTTCACTTCTCTTAATCTCTGTCACGAACTGACTACAAAAAAATATGAAATTTCCACATAGTTTTTAGAGACTGACCTCATTCCTTCCTCTACCACTACTCAAAATTATTGGTAACAGTAAAAAGTTTAAACAAATTCTTCTAAAAGAATGCATGCATACTTGAGTATTTTACTGACAATCGAAATGATGTGACTCCCTCAACCCTCATATTTTTAAAAACATTAACTTGACAATTAACTAACTTCTTCATAATTTGCTAGAAGTATGAAATCATAATGCCATTTGGTATGTTTAGAAAAATCCAGTCCATAGCAGTTCCTGATTCCTAGGTGAAAAAGAGTACTGTAGAAAGTGGAAAACAATTCTTACGTGAAAAATATTTTGGACAATTAAAATGTTTTCTGCTAAAAAGTAAATTTATAATAACCAGTAAGTTTATTTACGTTTTGAGTGGATTGAAATTAAAGTTATATACTAGCAGGCACAAGAATATAGGACAACACTTTAGAAACTCTGCACAACTGTTCCAGAAAACTGTAGAAAGCAGGGACATAAAACCAATATAAAATAAAACAGAAGTAAGAAAATAGCCACTGCTTTTAGCAACAGAAAACTTATTCTTTGGTTCAGAAGTGCACTGCAGCCCTTTTCAGTTACTTAGGCCACTAATTAGTTTGAAGAAATAATAATGCAGCAGTACTGATAAAATTTTCTAATATGTAATACCAAAAGGGGAACAAGGTAGATGTTTTTGGTGGTTCTATAAATGGTCTATAAATCAGCAGCTCCTTCTCAAAAAACAAGTAGATAGGAAGTACTGAATTCTAAAATACAACCACTGTCACTAAATCTGCACACCTTTTTTTTGAGTAAAGGACATTGACATTCTCTTTACAGAATCAATAGGCCTACTGATAACAGTTTGATGGGGAATTAATGATCTTATAATAACAATTTCTAGAACCAAGGATTATTTACAGATACTGTGAGTAAGTATGCTGAATTTTTAGGAGTTAGTTCCTGTATTTAGTTATTTAGTTCCTACACTCATATTCTTTAATGCCATTAATATATATTTATGCATGCAAAATTTGAAGGGATAGTGAAATAGACTCAATGGAGTACCGCTACTGCTGTAACCATACAAAATACAGGTTATAAAAAAAATTCCAATTTCATTGTCTTTCTTCCTATCAAATCTAATCAACCTGACAACTCCATTCTTCATTTTCATGTAACTCTCCAAACATGAATGCTGGGGGTCAGGATACAGAGGAGGAAAGGTAAAATAGTGATAATAGTAGTGTTGTTTAAGAAGTAGCAACTAGGTATTACATGAGGCAACAAATACTTCCTTCAAGGCCATCCATTACATTTCTTACAGGTTTTGTCTACACAAAATGAATCCCAGAACTCTTGAAAATGAAAATTTAAAAAATTAATAAACTGAAAAATTGCTGTGATTTGTACTAGATCATCTTTTGCCATTACTATTTGTACTGAGTCATCTTTCTGCCATTATTATGAGAACTAGGAATTAATATGGAACTTATGCAGAAGACCAATCTGCCTGGGTGTTGGGAATTTCAGTGCAGGTATAGTGCAAGACCATTTTCGAGAAACAAAATCAAAGTCTACTCCTTTGGCAGAGAGAAAAGACAGATTATTTCCTCTCAAGATATGGATCACATGTAGAGCTGCCTTACATCTGTCTCAGCAGACAAAAAGCAGTTCTCCTCTTAAGGGGACAGTGGGAATATATGCAAAGAAGTGGATAATGTGTTTTCTTTTAAGCCAATCCCTTGACTTTACCACTATTGAAATTCCAAATAGAAGTGCTCATATATCTGTGGGAGATTGGAGAGATTTACATTTAGCAGTTTTATTCTGCGTTGCTCCATTTCCTTTCTTTCAGTCCATAAACCAACTTGAGGACCAGAATTATTTTAGTAAGGTTAAAGAATTCAAATGATATAAATAAAAAATAACTGATTAATGAATTACTGTGATCTTCACTTCAGATAACACTTTTGTGCTAAATCAGAGCACATTACTGAAAATTATGATGGCCCATCAATTCCAGTTGTCACCTTGCTTCAGGCAGTGACCTTTAACTGGTATCTCCTAAGAGAAAAGCCTAACATGTACCTATACTGCTGTACCATGATAATGGAACAGTCTCTAGAGGCAATTATTTCATATCCTGGAGCAAAATGATCAACATATCTCTCATAACTTTCACAGAAACAATCTCCCGTCTTACACAAATCTAAATATTTATATCTAATTCTTGCTGAACTACTTCTGCTTTTACCTCATGGATGGGGGCAGAAGCCTATTACTACATGCTTAGCACTAAAAATTTTCTCAGATATTTAATTTATCAGTGTTTTGTGTACTACAGGTCAGCTAGAAAAACTATTGAATATATTCAAATTCTCATGATGTGGCCATTAATTTTAGACTCTCAGTAATGGTTCTGGTATTGGTCAAAAGCAATACAATTTTATGAGTATGTAATTTTGGGGGAAAAAAGCCACGAAGTGACTAGAAAAGACAATTCAGAATTTTAGTTGAAAACAATACAAGCAAATAAAAGGAAATAATTTTTTTTTTTAATTGTATATTTTCCAGTGGAAACATCTCTATTTTTGAAAGTTTTTACTGAAAAGAGTTAAAAACCCCTAGTTTTGATGCTTTAGGGAAAAATTACTATTAAGAAAGATGGATCTTGTCATCAGCCTGGTTTTTATTCTATAAATTTTAAGTACAGGCTCATTTTTAATTGGTAATTAGTTTTCTTTGTCTATTTTAGCACAGCACACCAATTTCCTAACATATATTTGCACAATATTTACAAACAGAAAATCTACTGATAAGCTGTTCATATGTTCAATCTAAGAGTATTGCGTTTAAATTCCAGCTGTTGTGAAAACTTCCTTGTATGCAGAATTTTTATTTCACTTCCCTCCCCTAGTATTAAAAAATACTCAACATACACACACAAAGCTTTAACTATTTTAAAGCACAAAGAAAACAAATAAACAAACAAAGAAACATTTAGGAATTGGACAATAGCAAAGTTATTTATGGCAGAACACATATTTAAGAAGCCAAACTGCCCACTTAACAGTTCTGTATATGCCGTAGGGATACCCTAAGACTTCTCTGTGTGTCAATATTTACAAGGATAGAAAAATAAAAATATTTCTTGTATGAATGTGCAGTGTATGTGGTTTAAATACTGTATGTACTCTGATTAATATAAATAAGATGCTTCACAATGGGAGAGAGGAAACAAGGAAATCGACCTTTCTTAATGAATAAAGTTATAGCTCTATTTAAATAAATGATCAAGTATTGCTTGACAGGAATTCTCTCCACAAGAACAGATAGTGCTACCGAAAATTTTCCCTTATTTTCCTTGTTTATTTTTTTCTTATAATATTATTTGGTATTCATATGTAAAATAGGAAGTATAATGTTTATCTTTCAAAAAAAGATCTATGCTTTTATGACTATTCTGTGTTTTTTGAAAGCTACCATTTTAAATAGGATTGCATTGAAATGTAGAGTGATTATATTTTAATTGGTGGCGGCCTTCTGAAATATATAAACAGTAGGATAGCAATAAAGAAGATTTCACTTCATGAACAATAATGTAATTATTAATGAATTGAACTGATTTACAGAAATGTGATACATTAACAAACACACATGAGAGCTACTGAGGAAAAGACAAGCTTTTAAAAATGAATATTGAACGACAGAAGACAAGTTGGACAGATAATGACCACAGGAAATCACCTTGAATCAAATGACAGAAAATAAAGGTAGAGTGAGCGATTTAGATTTCAGGGAGATTTATGACAGTGTTGGGGTATAGTATCTGAATAGAGAACAGGAAAATCAAGAGTGCAGAGGAAAGAAAGCTCTCATTAGACATAGCATTTCTACCTTCCTCATTTGTAAATATTATTTTATCTTTAAATGATGCTTCATAATCAAATTTGTTATGAATCTAGTAAAAAGACTAGATTCATCAGCCTCTAGAGGATGAGCAGCCTGACAATAAGGGGAAAGGGGAGGAAATTCAAGTGAAATATTAATTACCAGATATTAAGGAGAATGGTAGAAGAGAGTAAAATAATTTCATTCACCTCCACAAAACTGGTGCCAGGTATGAACAAATGGACAATAAGAAAACATTTTTTCCCTAGGGGAATAAACAAAACTGGTGCATTAAAGCAGCCAAAGAAGCTCTTTAGTAATTTTTACCCTTATCTTTCCATCAGAGAAGTGTGGTGGTAAACAAGAGGAGATGGAGAAGTAAGAGGAAGAAATATCTTGGGCAAAGCATCCAAGCTTAAGCTAATAAGACATTTGAGGTTAATTAAGGTTAAAGAAAAATGGCACATTGCCAGGTGTAATTTTAATCTTTTTGAGTCTGTCACCTAACAGACTGCAGAACAGTAATAGTCTTAACAAATGTCTGAATCTAAGATACACTTCTGTGAAATTCAGAAGTAACAAGAGCAGCCTCATGTGCTCCTGTACAGTTAAGATCACTAGGATGTGGACCAGAGTAAGGGTTTCACAGCAACCAAGAAAACTTTAGGAGGTGGGAAATTTGCTTGTCAGGAAGTATGTACCTAAATTCCTAAGGTTCACAGAAAACTCATGGCATACCTATAATTAGTAAGGAAATGTAGTATTGATATAAAGAAAAAGATAGTCAAAGTTTTTCTGTCAGCATCTTTACTGAATGTGAAAATGCAACAAATTAACTAATAAACTAAAAACATTACTAGAAAAAAAATCTAGTTTTTGTAACTATGGTTCTAATTAAAATAGATTATTAAAACAAGCTGTAAAACTGTTGCCTCATTACACCTTATTTCAGGCACAAAATTTTCCTTCGTCAAACAAAAGAAACATTAGGAAGCAAAACAGGAAAAAATGACCCCGAAAAGACAGTGACAGGGAGTAACTGCAGAGCACTGCCAGTGTCATATTTCCGCTCCCAAAAGGCAAACAATGCTTACTTGGTTGGTCTAATAGACAGAATCACTAACTATGCACACGTGCACAAAGGGAGAGGTGGAAGTCAGTCACACAGAACACAACAATCCGTCGGGACACAAGGTCACATCAAGTAGTGTAACAAAAAAAATCATTCCAATCAGGTTGTTTTGAAGTAAAATAGCTTGTGCCCTAGTGGAGCCTAGTCAGTTCCACAACAATGGCCAACTCACTAATTCAATAAAAAGTCATGAAAAATTGTATTTTCAAATTTCTTTTTCTTCCTCACTGCTGCTACTTAGTGATTTTTCTCTGCTGTTGAGCAAACATGGCAATGGACCAAAATAAACAGAAATACCACTCACTGCTGTCCTTGTATATGTTAAACATTTGTATGCATTAACATGGAACTGGACAGATGTATTATGATATTTCTTGATTTTAATTTATCTTAAATATTCTTCTCTCATTGATTCCTGCATTGCTTTAAAAATTATGTAATGCTATTGTATTGATACTTACACATACATTTTCCATGTAGTCATAGAAAGAAAAAATGCAAGACGAATAGTCAAACTTGATACAAAATATAATCGCAGTCTTGCAAGAACAAAGAAGTAAAACAAATAGAAAACCTCACTTCCTAGCACAAATTACTATGTAGAGTATAACATTTTGGCACAAAGTAAGTCTGTGAAATGAAGAATTTCTATATATATGACTCAGAGAACATTAAGAATAACAACTGAAGGAATTTAAATTTTTTATATTCTGTGTGTATTTGTATAGATCGCTACAGAAAAGTTAAAGAAATTAACAACTATTATTTTAAAAAAGCTCTTTTATTTTTATTTCTTCTCTTTATTTGTAAACATTCCTCGATTCCACTTGGTACAAAACCATGAATTCTCTTAAATATCCTTTATACATATACCTATATGGATGTGCACATATGGGTATGTGATTTGCCATAGCCTGTGGAACAATGAGGGAGATGCAGCTGTTGAAAGTGGTGGATTTAATGGAAAAAGCAGGAATTATGCCAACTAGTCTATGGTCCTTTAAGACGCAGAATGAGACAGATGAAATATTGTGTTGGTAGTTTAGTTTAGTTTAGTGGGAGCCAGAACAACAGCAAGACATTATCACCAACAGACTATCACCACAATCAAAAAATAATTCATGCCACAAAGTATAAGAAAATTAAGGGATGTAAATTCTTGTAATTAGAGGACATGGGATACTTAAATCCAACACAAATAGGAGACAGGAGAGAAAGATATAAAGCTGATAAACTGCCTTTAAGTAAGAAGAGCAGCTGAAACTTCTTGGTAGATGAGCAGTCAGTGACAATCATTAGCACATTTCACTCATACTGCAAGTTAGTGTGGCCCAGGAAATAATACTCCTCATAGGGAGGGCTGGGGGTTTTCTTAATGGAGAGGATACTGCTGCTCTGTGCACTTGGGCTATCAGTTCATTTATCTGTTAGTAGTGGTGTCTGGATTTCTCTCTTTTGTGATGCCCGTGTGATACACAGAGATTAGAAAAATGCTCATATCATTATGAAACTGGATTGTTCTTTGTATCTGAAAGAAGTCTTGGAAATCTTTAATCACCAGGTTGTTTTAGCAGCTTAGTCTCACTTCTTGCTCTCTTTATTTGCCTGTAAGCCAAGGAGGTACAGATTGTTTCTAGGTGCCCATGCACAACCTACATGAGATTTGTTATGAAAAAGCAGTGCTTTAGGATTTAATCAAAGATTATAGAAAAGCAAGCTCAGTTGCTAGAACAACAATATAAAATTAACTGTGTATAAATTTGTGAAAGTGCATCTGTTTTGTACATACTATTTTAGGAGGTATATCACTTAACAGAAATTGCAGAACCATTGTTTTGGACACAGAGTTGAAGGTCTAAATGCTGAAAGGAACTGGCAATTTCATTCCTGTGCAAAAGAACTTTCTACCACCACTAGAGATGAAATTCTCCATACAAACACACTTTCTTGAATGACTCATTTCCCCTGGATTTTTAAAATTCTCCCTGTTTTCCTATCTAAAGGCTTTGTAAGAAAACAGTGTTAATAAACACCTTGATGAACAGCTATGAATATCTCTGATGAAGACCAGATAAATCTTGACAGAAGGATCTTCCTATAGATAAGAACATTCCTACCATTCTCTTTTAACTGGGAAGAATGTGTCTATTGATTAGGTTGGGAAAATCAAATTTTCATGCATATCAGAACAATTCTGACCTCTGTGATCATACACATGAAGTTTAAGACTAGACCACACACAGTGTAGCAAAACTGTTTTAAATTTAAATTTCAAACTGGTTGCAAGAACTGTGTTGTCATACCAGTGGAAAAATTCAGAAAGTTATTTAAGATTGGATAAACTGTCTGGTACATCTTTTACAGTAACCATCAGTGTATGGCTTTAATGAGATGAAAGATTTGAAAGGGTTATTTGCAAACTGTCTAATAATAACTAATTTTAGATGTCTCAAGGCTAGTCATAGGGAGAATGCAGTTTATAGTTTTATAATCTTTGTGACACGGTGCCCTCCAGCAAGCACAGAATGAGTCCTATTTCAGTTGTTTTAAAAGACCTGCATGTATCACAATAAAGTTGGTCTCAGCATGTTAAAACAGCATGAAATACATTCCCTTGCAAATTGTTTACAGAAAAAAATGTGTTTATGGAAATGTATCACTGATTAAAATTACCAAAGGTAAAAGACTCTCTCTGAGTCTTTTAATTGTATTTCTTCCTAGAGAGTTGCTAGTAAGGATGCTATTCTAAACTCCCACAACGAAAAAAAAGTGTTCTTTTTCTTTGAACTACTATTTTTCCTAACTATTTTGAAAATTTTATTTTTAAAAAACTACCAGCTCCCTTGAACAAAATCAAAATCTCCTCCTGGAATTTGGGTCTTGTTAACAGGCGCAGATCTTTTGTAGCTTGAAAACAGAGCCTGTCATAATTTTTTCTTGAAAAACATCCTTGTGAAACAGATAATCTGATTCTCAATATGGTTCTTTATGCTTGTTCACTACGGAGACTGAACACAGAAACCCAAGTAGTGTGAAATCAACAGACCAGAATTTAAGGAAAAGCCATGAAGAAAGTAAATTGAAACCTCAAATATATTCCTATTCCAGTTAGACAAAAAGTTATCAATTATGTCAAAAAAAGTGTCTTTGTTTGAAACAGGAACTTTTCACAGTAAGTGAAATACATTACTTAATTTGTAAATTACTTCTTTTCTTGATTTAATCAGCCATAAATAACAAGTAGATAATCTAACACAATTACTCAAGTTTTTTGAGAACACAGATTACAATAGTGTAACTGGTCCCATTACTTTTCTGGATTTCACCTGGGAACCGAAACACAGGGTTATTAATTGTATGTTACACACTCCATGTGTTTTGTATTTTTTAATCTACTGTGTTATCAAAGTAATAGCAGAAGTAGGCTTTGGCACAAGCTGAAAAAAAGTCAAGCTATGAAAAGGGGATTTGTGTCCTGTGTCACAATGCAATAACATTGCAAAGTTCTTTTTGCATGTTTGCATCCATTCTGCTATTCAGTCGTACCACAGAAGAGACATGTGAAACACTTTTCTGCAAAAACTTTCTTAGTAAAAACAGTATAAAAAACATTAACAAAAGTACTCACATTGAACTGATTGAACTATGATTTTTTTGTCATTAGAAATATTTGACTTTCATATTTTTAAATGAAAGCCCTATTTTCCACAAAATAAACATTCTTTACTCCATTGGATTTCACCCAGATATTAAAACTTTGAAAAGATCTGTTTCAAATTATTTTCACTTAGTTTTCAGTTGGGAAAAAGAATAGCCACAAAAGTAAGTTTCACAACTGTATGCACAGACTGTCTTCTAAAGCTGTTTGTATTCTTCACACTTAACTTATCTTAACTGTCTGAATCTTCTGTGGAGAACAGGGCTGAGTATGGGGAGGTTATATAATATTGTTAAAGGGAATAAAGGTTCTGCTCTGATGTAAAAAAAGAATAAATAATGTTGCCAGTCAGAATTCCTTAGCATCTTCTGACACACACAAAATCCATCTGAATTTGGAGGAGCAGCATTATTGCAAATTGAAGCTAATTGATATATCTTACATTCTCAGTACCAAGACATTTACAAGTAAACTACTAAATATACAAGATTACAAGTTCGCTGAATCAGAAGAACTTCAGCTTTTGGTATGATTAAGTTTTAATTGTATTTTTCCTTAGGGATCACTAGTAGCTAATAAGCTCATGAAAATAGGACTTTAAATAGCATGAGTAGTAAAAGTCACTCCATGCACCATATTTTGATATGCTTGGCCGCCTAAGACGTCCTATTGCCTGCAGTTTCAAGAATTCGGTTTTCAGTGAAAAATCTATTAAAAAAACCTTAAGAATTTTTTGCTTTTTAAAGGAAAACTGGTTCAGTACTTCATGCACCTTTTGTGAATCTCAGAGATGCTGGTACTATGTCTTCTTACTTTTACTGTAGTTTATTTGTTAGAAACACTTTGTGAGTCACAAATTCTGAATCACTTCTCAAATTTAATTATATGCATCTCACTCTCTCTGATAACAGTGATCGCAGTGATAGTGAATAGGTATTGCAGCCATAAGCATTAAGAGTAACTTCTAACCTTATAAATAGTCCTTTGCTTCATTTTTTGAGACTATTGGGTCTTTCTGCTAATGTGTACAAATTTGTTCCCACCCTTTTCTTAGCTGTATCAGGCAACTGAACAGTAGAATGTGTTTCTTCCAGAATAATGAGCAGGGGGAGCTCCTATAGGTATACCCACCTACAAAGTGTGTCAGATCAAAGATGGAAGCATCATTCTGCAAGCAAAAAAAGTGGAACATAGAAAAACCCCAGATCTATGCCATAAATCAGCATGAGTCAAACAAAGTTAACTCCTTTCTCATAAGAATTCAGATTTTTTTTTCCTATCTCTAGGTGCTTCTAAATGGAGTTAGTTATAAACTTGGCAACTAAAACAGGTGGATTCTATACTGTACTGCTTGATAGTTAATTACATTATAAGCTGCCATTAAAATCAACTTGAGAGTATTAATTTATTCCTTCTACATATTCTAACTAATGTCTCATTTGCGAATTCAAGTAGGGCTTCATTCATTTATAATGTTTACTTTGTATGGTCAGAAAGAAAATGTTACTGCGTAACTTAAGATGTTATAACTACATTTTGCAACTGAAAATAATCAGAAATCTTGCACACACAATCATGTAAAAAGAATAAATATTTTTTTCCAGTATCTATGAAAAGATATCAATTAGATTGAGGAACATGGCATTAATAAATGAAGGACATCTTCAAATTCATCAAAGAGTTGAATAACAAGATTCACTTGTTATTCAACTACTTGTTATTCACTTGTTATTCACACTACTCTAATTAAATAATTGACAATAGACTTCTTTACCCTTATGAAAATTCAGTTCTATCAGAAAATTAATACTGGCCTATGACAACTGAGATGCAGAGGATTTACTAAGCAGAGAGAAGAACAAAGTACTAATATATTGAGCTTCAGAACGAAGTAAATTCCATGGGCTTGCAGTCCCCAAGACACTGTAACAGGTGCAACAATTATGTATGGCACAACTTGAGGGACATACTAGCCACTCATCTGTGAGCTCAGCAGTTTTGATGAGAGAATGAACTGTTAATTAACAAATATTAAGATCCCAACCTGTCAAGCAAAATTAAACTCCAGGGAAGAAGTATGGCTGCCCATGAGAAGCTAAGCTATCAAAATTAAACCAGGTCAGAACTAGTGAATGACTCTTGGAAACAGTGAAAGGAGTATTTCTACTGTTTAATTTTTGGTGGTTCAAAACACCCCATGAGAACTTGGTTAATCTTTTTCTCTGAAGTCTCTGAGATATAGAAGGCTCATGGGTATGATATTTCGTAAAAGGCCAGGGAACCACATTACCTCTGAGCTTCCTTATGAGGTAGCCTTCTTTCCCTTCTATCAAGAGTTCGTTGCATTTGCTATCTTACCAACTTCATTGTAATAGCGATTTGAAGGACAATTCTACTGCTTGAGAAAATAACCCAGACTGAAGAACCTCCATATCAAAACTGCTGCCCTGTGCAAGCACCAAGAAAACACTTCCTTAGTCTGAAGATAGAAAATGTGTTTTCACAGAGGTAACAATTTGCCTACACAGAGTGCGCTTCTCTCACTGCGAAAATCTGTGTGTAAAATCTCCACAGTGTGTGGAGATGCACACAGTGTACACACACACAACAGCACGAAGATCCATACTCCTGTATGACGTTGCTGCAACATGTAAGACTGAAGGGGAAACTTGTAAATGAGAAAGCAAAGTTAGTCAGCTTGTTTCCATATATAGGAAGAATACTAAACTTTGAGAAGAAACACGTTCTTTTCAGCTTTCACTTCTGAATTCAGGGATTTGAGAGTTTAATTTTCTGAAATAAACTCCTAGCACCTGAAAAGCCTAGGAGCTGTGCAAGTGTCCTCAGTGAGGCATTTCTTTAATATTTTTCTTTGGAATGAATACTGAAATGAAAATAAAGTCCAACACACATTTTGCTCTATTTGATCTAGCCTGGATTTTCTTTTAGTTTGTAGTGAGATGGTTTTGGTTTTCCCATCTTTCAAGTTTGGTATGACAGCAAACTGGTTTGATTTTTAAGAACACATATGCATGAAACAGGCCGGAAAAAAAACCCACAACGACTTCTATTAAAACACATGATACAAAGCTATGTCCATTGGCTCATAATGAAGAAAAAACCTCAGCTCTGGTGTAAACAATCAGCTGAAAAAAAGTGATAATTTTTATGTGCTTCCACAATAAACTGAATCGCAGCTGAGTCTGCATCTCTGAAGTAAGTGTTCCCTTTCAAGATAATTTGGAAGACTGAAAATGTACAAAATTGTGAAAAAAGAAAAAAAAATTGAACATACTTTTTTAAATATATTTTTTTCTTTAATCAGTAAACCAAAAAATTCAATTTAATATTTTAAAAATTATCATAAATTTGAATCACTGTTTCTGATGGATTAATTGTGAATGTTGACTATTTGAAGTGTTAGTTCACAATCCAAATAACACACTGGATTCTTTTGTGGGTTCTTCTCAATACTTATAGAATTGTATACAACTACATTATGATGTGATACATAAAATTAAGAGTGTTTTTTCACCAGATACCTGGCTCATTGATATTCAGAAATTAAATAACATAGTAATATGTAGTCATACTTTTATTTAAAATAAGGACTGAAATTTGGAGAAAAAAAAAGAAAAAAAATCTACATGCAAATATGACTCAGTCTTGTCTCTAAAATATTTTACATTGAATTGCCACAGCCAAAAAAACCCCCACCTTTAAAAATATGAAGGAATGCTTAATAGATTTTAATACAAATTTAACTGGAAAAAAACCCATCTATTGAAGACCTGCATTTGTTCCCACATGAAGGCAATGCAGAAAACTTATGAGAAGGCTGAGATCACATCTAGCAGGCAAAAAACCAGGCACACATACACACAATTTCTGCTATTTAGTGCCAAATGCTGATGTATAACAACTGTTCATATTTTTTAAATTACCTCAACTATATAAAGACTGGAAAACTGATATTCCATTAATTGACAAGTTAGATCTGTATAAAAAGCTGCAAAGGACCTTCCTCATAATGCGCTTCAAATTATGTCACTAATACTCACCTGGATTTGGAGAACCAGTTCAGACCTTTCACCAGCTCAGATCTAGGTCTCTCCACAGCAGGAAGGTACAATTCTGCCAAACTGAGTTAAATGAAATACGATTATTTGGCTGCAACTCTTGCTACTAAGGTAGAAATCCATGTAGTAAAATCACTGTTTTTCTCTCTTTTTATATCCTGTCTACCATACCACCTGCAGGATCACAAAATTCCAAAATTCTTAAACTCAGTTTCCACCTATGTGATTGGAGAGGCAGGGTAATGGGGTGAAAGGGAAGAAGTATTACCAAATGATTTACTGAGCTACAGAAACCTTGTCATTCAAATGACAAGCAAACCTTTAGTCTCACATTCTTTTTAAGAAAAGCCTTAAAATCGTCTTTATCCAAAATGCTTCAGACCAGGCTTTTGGCTTTAGTAAGACATAAGGATTTCCAGCTTGTTAAAAATTCTCTCTGATTTCAACTTGACTGCCTCAAAATGATCCCCTGTTGCCTTTTATCTGAATGTTTATGTCTGAAAGCAGCAACAGCAGAAACTCTCTATGTTATTTGAAGGAAATATCTTTAAGTAAAATAGTAAGAAAAGAACACATATGACTACATTTTAGTTCTTTACTCTTTTAGACACTTTCTATACAACGCAGTCTTTGGAACAGCTTTCTGCTGTATGGATATGAATGCCCTGTATTTCAGGATAGCAAACTTCAACCTCATCAGTTCTGAAGTTTGTCAAAATTGCTCTTAAAGTATGCTGATAAAAATACTACCTAATTCTGCTTCTATGACTCTTCCCAGACAAAGAACTAAAGGTAAACAATGAAAAGAAAACGTGGCAAAGAAGAGGGACAGTGAATGAGACAGGAAACAGGACAAAATGCTGGGGCCTTAATAAGTTATGAGAAGCTTCTGAAGAAAGATCTTATTCCACTCCCTCTCCCCCTCCCAAAACCAAACAACGATAGAACCAAACAGAATATTTGGAATAAATTAATAGAACATTGCAGAACAGAGAAAATTTAAGATGAAAGAATTATCTCTTTATATTTTCCCGAGCAGTGGGTATGTGGCATGGAAAAGATGAATTCTTTGTCCTGTTTTCTTTGTGCCCCAAACAAGACTCAGAGTGAAACATGAGGAGACAGGCTGGTCCTATGGAAAGGAAAAATGCATATAAAATCTGTCTATTCACTAAAAACTTAGGCATAGAGATTTCCTGCTTCTGAGGAAGATGTCATTAATTCATAGGGGAAGAAATTATACAGCAACTTTTTCATTGGCGCTAGATGAACATTGTCAGAAACTGAGCACATGAGCACAGAACAGATGAGCTTCTAGGTACCACTGAAGGGAGCAGGCTACAATATATACAATGTATCAGCAGCAGTTCCTCTAACTCAAAATAAATTTTATATATGTCTGCATCTATATAAATACACATATAGCATATATATACACACATATTGTGTGTGTGTGTGTGTGTGTGTGTAAAATAAATTAAAAATATATATATATGAAATAAGAATACAGTCAGACTGTTTAAAATACACATTGATTTTCTGAAAACTTAAAAAATAAGTTTTATTTAGAGGTAGGTGTTGTGCATGTATATGAGCAAACTTCATTTGCTTATGGCTTTGTTCCTTCCTTTGCTGAACCTTTTTGCTCTCTGGTATTTCACAAAGTAGTCATCTGACCTAGGCCACCCTCCTCTCATTTTAAAGCTCTAGTTTTCCTTAGCGGTGTAGCCCCTTTTGCAGCCTGTTCTTTTATCAGGCAGCTTCTACTACAAAAATGCAATCTAGACTCCAGCATGTCAATAATGGAGTCAGGGAGTGCCACAGCTTTAAATACAGGAATGCAGTTTCAGCTGATACAGGAATGATTATGAGTCCATACAGGGAAAAGACATTTATTAGTTTTGCCATTCAGTTGTGTGAGAATAGGAATGAAAAGCATTATGTAAATGATTTTCTATTCCTGTGAAAATAAGTGTGTAAGGATTTGATGCATTTTTCCTACATGTTTGTATTAATGTTTACATTTTCATTTTAATTGGGAAGCAGTATTTGATATGGACAAGACTGTCAAACTTTAAAGGCCACTTCAAAAGTCAAGAATACTTTTACTTTCTACTGAAAATCTTTTAATGTTGCTTATCATACATATTCATTTTTGGAGACAGTTCAGAAAAAGATTATTCTTATAGATTATTTTAGATGAGGTCTTCAATTTTTTTTTTTTTAATTCCTGAAGATATGTGCAATAACAGAAGTGTGTACAATGTTATATTTGTAAGTCATGTAGTCCAGGCTTATGCTTTGTTAAATTGCATTCTTGAATGGATGTCATAAAAATACTGCATTACTTTTGAAAATACATAAATCCATAGAAAGTTCAAAATACTTATACAGAAATATTTTAAAGTGCAAGTCCGTTTGGACAGCTTTTGTATTACACCTTATCTAAAAAAACCTTCCAAACTAGACTAATAAATACACTTTAAATTATCTGGGGGAGATGGACTTTTGTTAACAGAGGAATAATTCTTGAAGAGCAACTACTGTGCTGTTAGAACTCTTCTAGGCTTGCCAGTGTAGGCATCTGTCATATGAGTTTCCCCTTGCTACCCAACAAATGGCCTGAACTTGATTCAGGAGGGAACATCCAAGCTGTCAAGTCATACAGAAGCTATTTATGATCACCAAGAAGATGAACAGATATATGCAAAAGGCTTTATATATTTTCCCAGTGAAAGCACAGTAATGTCAAAAGTTTAAATATTAAAGGAATTTTTGCTCTTTGCATGTAAACCATGAGAAAAAATGTTTCACAATCTTTGAATGAAAGCAGTAACATGGTGAGGAAAAATAATTTTAGCACTTCCTCATATTTTTGATAATCCATGCATGACTTCTGACACCAGCAGAGGTGTTATTATTGACTAGATTTGAGTCAGAAGCAAGTAAGAATTTGTAGGGATATTTAGCAATGAACATATTAAAGCAAGGTCATCACTTTTGGCAATTCAGAGGGAAGTTTGTAATTCAGTTTTAGTATATGTGAGAAGAATAGCATAAAAACCAATAATTTAATACAATTTTCCAGATTTATCATGTAGCTTTGAACACACATATTGTGGAGAAATTACATAAAATTATTTCTGCCCGTAAACAAACAAATAAAATAACACACACACACAACCGCAAAGAAAAAGAACACAATCATTACAAGTTTCAAGATTTCAATTTAGTAAGTGGAAATCCACATCTATGAAGCCTACACAAACAAGCATAGAGACTTTTTCAAAGCTTAGACTTATAAACTAAAATTTGCCCCCATACTAAAGTGCACCTCTAAAAACATGCTATTCTGTGTCTGTAATATGTAACCATGGGTTATTTCAGGTTAGTAAGACATCTGTGAAAACTGTTTTGAAGTACTGATTTAGCTGTCTTTATAATTCCTGCAAATAATGAATAGTAATTTCTATTATTAAAATTTTCTCCTCCAATTTCAATGAATTCACCCTTTGACACACTTTCATGAAGAATGAAGTAGTAACCACTAACTTAAAAATCAGCACTCTTCTAGGTTTCAATATCCAACTTATACCTCCTTTGTAGAAATAAAACATGGCACGAAGTAATGCTATGTGCTTTACCTTGTATTCATAAGAGAGACAATTCAATTGAAATCTAATGAATTTGTATTTTAACATATAAAATCTTGGGTACTGAAAAGCACCATTTCTCTAAAACTTAAAAATATTAATCAGCCATATGACAAGCAAATACTAAACATACCACCCAGGTTAAGGGTGTTCTCTTAAATATAGTAGAAATCCTAATTCTGTCAATGGAATGAAATTAAGCACCAGAAAAAGCCATTTTTGTGATGTACAAACAATAATAATATGTTGGCCTTTGCAACTAGAAGCATACCATTGGTCAAGATAGACTAATGCTTTGAAGTAGTATGGTAAATCTGGTTTCTTATGATGTGTTTCTCAGCTCTTCAAACTGTTAGACTTGGTTGTACACAGAGTACTGTTTAATTGTAATATTTACAACCATCAGGCTTTCTGACATGTATTATTATTAACCTGTGATATTTATGGCCATGGAACCTTTTAGAAGAGCTATATAAAAAGAAGGTGAGAGCTAAGAATAACTTCTATGGTGTATTATGTTCTCATATTGTACCAATTTGTTCATCCTACCCTATCTAGGCAATGCAAAATAGAGGGGTCCAGGATAGAAATAAGGGAAAATTAAATTCCTTTAGAGGCATTCTTACTAACTTGATGTTAACAGAGGAATTAGATCTGACTTCTACATCACTAAATAACTAATCATTTACTTTTAAACTAATCAGTGAATTCCAATGGAGTCTGTGCTGAATCAGGCAGTGACAATGTCCTCCCATCGTGACTGGTCCCTCTGTCCACTGACTGTAATTTCAAGTATGTGTTTCTTTGGAAAAGCAAAAAGTCTGCCATGCTTTACAAAGAAGATAAAACAAAAACAAAGAAACAACAAAAAATCACAAAACTACTACTACTACTACCAACTACTACGATTTGGAATTTGATAGAAATTTCCAGAGTTTAACTGGAAAGGCAGACTTATACACTACTTTGAATGCATATTACAAAATACTTTGAAGTATCTGATGCTGGAAATAGAATCAGAAGTAGACTCTTGGATTATGAGCCATGGAGCTAATTCAGTATTTCATTTGATGTTTAAATCTGATCTACAGATCAGTATAAACATTAAAATACAATAGATAAAATATATTTACCTGCTTTGAGAACAATTGCTAGGGAAAGAACTTTGCTCTGGAATTTTGGAGACTGCAAACTGATGTATGCTATGGAAAGATGCAGGTCTAAGCAAATTCTGCTACTCTAAGGGAAGTACCTATGCCTGGTCTGGTTACAAAAGAGGTGATAGGACTTTATCAATACCTTCATTCGAAGTGGATTAAGAGTACATTATCTTCTTTTGTTAAAGAAGGCACATAATCATATCAACAACTGTACAGCACTGGCACAAAGGAATAATCAAGACAATATGAAGAAAGATCATGCTGCAATCTTTACTTAATATACATTAGCTCACACTACAATTACCAGTTAGCTACCAGTGTAGTTACCACCATTAGTACTCCAACTGTTTTAAATTTAGCAATTTCCATAATGACACTTGCCCATGCCCTCTTCTATCCACATAGTAATAAAAGAGGCAGACCATATTTCTAATTCTTAGTTTCTCTAAAAGGATGTATCTAAGAAATTAGGTAAGGTTTTGAAATGGATGGTGATGCGAGAGAGCTTTGAGTATATATATGAACATCTTAAAGAATAACAGTTCAGGTGAGAAACTATTATTTTTAAATTTACACAATAAGAATTTCAAGTAGCACCCCTTGCAATGAACTAGAGGAGTTCTTTACAGACTCAGTTAGGTAAAGACTCAGAGATGGACTTCTCAACGACGGAAAAATTTTGAGACACTTCAGGAAGTGCACAATATCTAGCGAAAGTGTGAAAGGAGCTCCAGGTGGTTGTAAGGCAAATGTTAAATATGAGGAAGTTCGGGGGAAGCCTCTGTTTCTGCTTGAATTACAGCCAAGTGGACCTTTCATAAGAAAAAGAGAGTTAGTGATGATGTTCCCTTACACACCAGACATCTTTGAGACGGCACTGGCAGTTCCTTGAATCTTTCAGCTTCTGATGAAAAAAGACTGTTCTTGTAAGGTCATGTCCTCATTGCAACATCTAATTTTTGGAGATTTGTTTCCAGAGACAAAGTGTGAAGTTTAAGGAGGAATAGAGGTAAGTTAACTTCCTTCAGTACATGAAAGTCAGAATTCTCTTTTGGTAAAAGCTTCAGATAGATCCTACCACTTGTCCTTATGGAAAACAGTGCAAAGGAATTAACTATAAGAGTTTGAATCTCAGCTGTCCTTGTTGCAGAGGAGAGATCATAAAGACTGTTTTCAGAGATAAATGCAGAAGACAGCATTCAAAAGATTCAAAAGGCTGTCACATCAGAAGATAAAGGACATGAATTGTTCGTCTTTGACAATAGGCCAACTATTAGTAGCCTAGCATGATTTGCAGGGATTTCTGATGTGAAAACTGAGTGATGGAACATCCTGCAGAGTGTGAGTTGCAAAGCAATCTCCCTTGTGGAAGCAAGGGGGTTACTGAACTTCAGTTTAAGCTCTTATATTCTTATATTTTAAATAAGGATTCAGCATGGATCACTTTTTTTTTACAAATATACATAAGGTTGTTGTCATAAAACTCCTATTACCTCTTAAAGGACTTGGTTCTCCAGTCTCTAAAGACAGTTAAAATTGTATCTGGTCCAAAGTGCATATTGTGAAAAGAGTCTCCAAGAAGATGGCATGTCCAGAAGTTGGACTGTGTAGCTGTGGGGCACACTATACAAAGCCTGTTTGACGGATATAGTAGGCTTCCACAGGCACTGCGATTTTGACTGGCAAACTGAAAACCCGAAGAACACTTTAAAAAGAGAACATACCTGTTGTTTCTGTAAGAGGGGAGAAGGCAGAGTTCTCTAGTGTATTTTTATACATTTTTAAAATTGAAGACAGACTTTGTAGTGCTGATAGCAGAGGCGCCAGGGGACACTTGACACTAACCTTAGTTATTGAACATTGAGATTCTGATTGCTTTGCCTGGGCAAAATTTATATCAGAAGACCTATAGCCCATACACATGTAATCTGAGGGAAATGATTGTTCTTGGTGGGTACACATAACAGAAGATCTTGCGGTAGAGAGCGTGGCTGAACACAGATCTGTTGGGTATTAAATGAAGACTTTTTACACAGAGTAACATGTTCTGAGGAAGTGTCTTCTCAGGGCAAGTGCTGCCACTATAGATCGCACAGTGGTGTCAAAGGCATTGACAGGCGTCCTAGAGACAAATTTACTTTAAAGTAGTACAAAATCAAGGTGTCTCGTAAAAATTGGTAGGACAAGATCTGAAAAGAACCTATTTGGAATGGCAACTCTTTATTTTAAGAGTTAGCAGACCCATTGCCAAAATGGAATTGAAATGAATCAAAAAGAAAAGAAAAGCGAAATTACATTAGAAAAACATCAGTTTTTTATAAGCCCTGAAAGAAATAGGTTAACTTACTTCCTCCTACAGCAGGAGCTTACAGTAGAGAACAAAGAAAATGTCTGCACTTTCTCCTGGCTTAGTCTATCTTTTTTTTTAGATATAGTGCCACAAGAACCTGGGCTCCACAAAATAGTCCATGCAGGATCCAGGAAAGAATCCATTATCTCTGTTTTCAGACTAATGGTTTTATTTATAAAGGAAAAAAGAAGTGGTAAAAAACATCCATTATCAACTCACATGATCCCAAGCAAAGCTTAAGGAAGAATGGACTCCTCTGTTCTTATAAGGCTTGTACTTTTCTTGCATTTGAGACCTGAGTTCCAAGGGTTCTCAGCACTGTCAGTCTGCTCTTCTTCAAGACACAGAAATAGAGGAGGAGGAGGAAAAGCTTAAGGAATGAGTCTCTCAACTCCATTTCTGCATCAGTTGTGGATAGGCGATTTAGTGGCCGATGAACAAATAGCATCTTCATCAGCACTGCTACATTTTTAGGCCATGCATACTGATAAAAAATGTCAAATGCGTGCATGCATGCATGCAGGGGCAATGTAACTTATATGCATTGGGGTGTTCTTAGATTTCCTTTGGAGGACTTTCGTGGTCTCAGAAGAATTACAAGGGTGTACTGCTGCTGAAGGAAGCTGTGTAATACATGATGCTATGTTTCTTCTTTCCACGTGCCCATAACTTAACTGAGGAACTCCACGTGGCTTTTGAGGTGGCTCAGATGCCAACATCTCTTCATGTCCTGCTCTAAAGATAGTATGACAGTTAAAAGAATGGGTCAAGAGATACCATTATTTTCCCTGATTTCTTCAAAGAAACTGGAGCAAGTTTTTGGGGAGGAGGGCTTCAAAGGCTCATACAGCATCAAAGACACATGCATGAAGCTAGGAATTTAGTTCGGTTTAAAAGCCAAGATAGGAAAAGAAATGTGCAAAACTGATGGAAAAGCAGGTAGCTAATGCAGAATCAGCAAGGTGCTACAAAGAAACTGTGGACTAGAGCAGACTTCAGGAATCACAAGAAGAAAAGCTCTGATTTGGCCAGGCATTGAGAGGAATTAAGTTGAAACAGAAGCTCTGTTCATTATGTGGAAGTATGCAAAAGTACATGGCTTTGAAATGTTCCCACTTGGATACAGCTTACAAAAAAGCTCCATGACATGACTAGCATAGTGCTACCCAGAGTCCAGAATCAGCAAACATAAGTAATGTAAACTTTAGGTAATTTGTCATCACAGTTTTTACCTGCAAGAGAGGTATTCCCATGTTTTGTCTTAAGTAGTCAGACGTATAAAAACATCCTTCCAAATGTCTGATTTTGTTCAAGAGTTACTTCCTTTCATTCCTGCATGTACTACATCAACAATCTGTCATAATAAGACTTAGCAAAACAAAATTGTAAGATAAATTATAAAAAATAAAAAATATTTTCTTCATAAAATTATGCATATCTGTGTGATTCTGAAAGCATCAGGCTTTAATACGACATTCCATAACAAATAAATCCTTCTGGGAAATTAGTTAACCTTTTCAAAGCAAGCAAAACCAATGCTCTCATTAAGCAGCCTGTAAAAGAAAAAAAGGTAAATAAAGATTATATGCAGAATTCAAACTACAGATATCAAAATGCCGTAACTGGTTTATGGTGTTTGTACAAACAGACTGGAGGAAGGCAAGTGTTCTCAATTTTTTTAAATGTTCTTAATTATACTCTTTAAAAATAATATTTTTTAAGTTCTATAAAAGAGCTATACTATATTCAGATATACTAATACAGTTCATTGAAAGAAACCAAAACCCATCTAAAATTGAAAAAACACAGGTGACTGGGCTGAACCAGATCTGTGCCGTAATGCACATCTGGAATTTTGTGGAGAGCAAGTTGATGAGATGACTTGTGAAAAGTATGATGGAGTTGACACAAAACTCAGGACCAGTGAAAATGGTGTGACAAGGAATTCATGACATCCTTTCTTTTGCCTCAGGCTGAATTCTGAAACACTGATTACAGCATGGAACATCAACCAATGCATGTGATAGTAAGAAAAGGGAATACATGTAAATTTTTTAATAGTTTTTCATTAATAATATGGGATGCTCTAATAAGAATTGTCCTTGTTATTATATAATAAAAGGACAGTGAAACAAAGAGATTTCCTTAAGGTTGCAAGCAACTTCATAGTAGGAAAAACACAACTAAGACAGAATGACTCCTAAGGAAAGTTGTAAACAACATGATACACAGCACTGCAGAGCCCGTTTTTAGTGTCAAGGAATTTTAATTTATTACCACTAGATTAGGAATTCTTATAAAAAGGGATTAATTTAGGTAGGTAGCTTTTATTTGAAACTGTATGAAATCCACATATTTAAAGAGATTTAAGGTCAGAGCCGCTGTTTGATCAGAGAAGAGTTATGCAGACAGCATTAGGGAAAATCGGAAAATGAAAGAGATACACTACAACTGGTACTACAAGCTTTGGAATGCCTGCGTTAGGCACGAAACACATGAAAGCATGTGTTATATACAAATTTTGCCTACAGCTGCATGAAAAACAAGTATTTTTGTTCTGATGAATGTTATTATGTCATGAAGGTGTCTTATAATATTTGGATTTAATACTTGTTTGGACATTACTATTATGAGGTGGAAAGTTTTTAGCAGGGTGGTTCAATTTTCTTCATTGTTAAACATTTCAGGTTCTGTTTTTTATCAACTATCTGAATTGCAGTACTGGGAAAAACACTCAATTTCTGATGGTCTTGCTAGTTAACACTTCTTGTACTGCAGGGTAGAAGTATAGCAATTATGTATGTGTACTTACTGACCTTTATTTAACAGAGTTCATTTTGGTGCACATACATGAATTTTTACAGCACTTGAAATTACCAAAGCAAACCTCGTTTTTTTGGTTCTTTGTATAATATTTGTGCTAATTCTGTAGCAGCTTCATTAAAGGAGTAGTTGCAAGCCTCTAATAAGTTACAGTTAATATTTTTTGTTGTAGCCACAGAAACACATATTTCTTTTTGTTTTCTTTTTTTTTCCCAAGGAAAGACAGACTGAACTGCAACTTCTAGCCATTGGTAAAAGACAATGCATAAACTACAGAAACAATTTAAACTGAAACTCTCAGTTTTAATGTTGTTTTCTTTTTTTTTTTTCTTGCAGAAAAGAATCGTATCAGAAGGATTATTTCCTCTCTATAACACTACAGAAATATTTAGGTGGAAAATTACTTTCTTTTTTTCTCTTTTCAATCACTGAAATTACATGAAGCTTGGTTCTTCCACATAAAGATCAGGAAAAAAAAGAAACATTTCCTTTTTCTGTTCACTTTTGCGGGTGGAATGGGTAAATGAAAGAAATTAAATAGTTCAAAAACATGTGACTGTGGACAATAACTGAAAAAACCAAGTTCTCCTCTAGTAGATTTTAATTTTATTTGTTATTTCCTTTAAAACTCAAATATTTGTCAGGATGGCACTAATAAAAGAACAACTCTTTTATTTCTAAGTAGGTGGTTGTATTGTCTTTAGCACAAGGCACAGTGGGTGAATTTAATTTTCACTGAGTGCTTTTTAAAGGGCTAAAAGGACTCCTGTCCATAATGCGCATATTATCAGTACTTCTGTTGGTATTTGAAGGTATTACATGACCATGGTTAAAAAAAAAACCAAAAACCAACCATTGGAAAGGCTCACAAATTATAGCCACAATAGTGATATGTGAGAACAGCCTCATTTGACATAGTCTGTCTTTGATACCTCTGGTAAATCAAGAAGAGCCCACTGTCACCTCGAGGAAATGAGGTATCTTCTTGTATTCCATCCCTTTTTGGGATGGATAGATTGAAAGAGTCAATGCATCCCTAGAGCAACCGGAATTATAATTTTTCTACTACAAGAAGAAACTGTATTTGTCCATGGATATTCTTATGCCCAAACATTGGAGAGGCCTCTTGTTGCTTTTCTCTTCACATATCTGCTGTCCAGGCAATAAAAACAATGAACAGTGGTATAAAATAATTTAGGTACTTATATTTAGGTACTATGGCTTACAGCATAGTATTCCTAAAAAAACCCTCAAGGAATCTTAAATACATCATGAAGGAAACTGAGTCTTGCAAAGATTATATCATTTGCAAAGTTACAGAGAAAGCTGGAACTACTTCATTCAGAAGGGCAGAGCACAATCTGTTCTTTCCTTTCTGAATTGAAGGTCGATTTGGATTTTGATCAGTTTGAAATCATACTTTAGATATAGATTCTTTAGGTCTCATACTCTAGAACTTTTAACATCACTCAATATTATTAAGATGTACTTAAGTGGCATTTCTTCTTAATTATAAACAAAAATGGTAATTGTATCCACAAGATTACGGTCAAGCCATGAATGTGAAAATAATGTAGTTTCTGTGTGCCTCATCTCTCCCTCCCTGCTCTTTATCCAGTAATACAGTACAAAATCAAAGAAAATCATTCTGTATCTGAAAGCAGCAGCAATATCCAGCTGAGTCAAAAGAAAACTCCATTGGGCTGGTAGGCGGGTGGAGAAAGGCTGCGTGTAGGTTGTCTCCACACTGAGTCAAATTTTATTCTGACAGAAAAGAGTTGAAAAACCAAGAGACATTTTATCTTTCTTTTGTTCACCCTGAGAGCCTACAATTCTCTGCTAAATACATTACACTCTGTTCTTTGCTATAAATAATATAAATGCTTTAAAAAAATTAAATTAGGCTAGAAGACCACAAGAGGATAGAAGAAAAAGAATAAATTACAGTATTTGGAAAATTTTGAAAATAACTTACAAAATTAAATGTATCTGTGCTTACAATCCTATTGCCAAGGAAGTAATTTATAGGTGTAAATATGGAAAGATGAATCATTTAGTTTTCAGTCATGAAGTAAGTAGTTTTAGTGGCAAGTAGGAGACATTACCTGGTAACTAGGTAAAAGTAGGACAAATGACCAAATAGATATATAAAAATACTATCATTAAACTGTCTTGATAGAGATCTCAAATTATTTCTGTAGAAAGTAAATTAATGCATCTCATCACATGAAAGGCACTGATTAATGTACTGTTACTTTGAATGTGTGTATGTCTCCTGAAAAGCAATTTCCTAAATCTGTACTGAGATAGATCATTGCTTCAGAAAATCTGGTCAATTAGAAGCATAGAATTGACTTCCTATTGCTGTAGTGGTTAGCAACTGTTAGTGTTTTTAAAACAGAGTAATTTGAGCCAAAGGAAAAAGACAAGTGAAGAAAGAAGAAGCAGGGAAGCCAGAGAAAACAAAAAGTATTCTACCCAGCAGGACAAGGTACCTTCTGAGTTATAAGATGCAATGCATTAGATTTGCTCAATGGAAATGTTTATGTACTTATATACTCTGAATTTTGATCCTTTTTCCTCTCCTCTCTACCTGAGCTGTACAAGTATCAGACCTAAGTTCTGTAGCAGAACCGTTGCAGTTTGATTCATTTACTGCATACAGTCACAACTGCACATCTAAAAATCAGAGATAAATATTATTAGTTTTCAGTGTATGGCTTCGTTTTAACCTGTTTGGAATTCAATCAGACACTTCAACATCTGCAGTGAGTTCTGAAAATTTACAAAAGATTATTATTTTATGAAACAGATAAGTCACATTTTCAAATTACACTACTATACAAATAATGCATAGGAATTTTCCAGCTATGTTTTAGATAACTTTGCCTGTTTCACAGTATTGTTAAGAATACTAAGAAACTGTAATTTTGTCATCAAGGAAAATTCACACATTTTAAAATGTGCTTGTTTTATAAATTATGTGTCACAAGCATCAGTAAATGACTGCTGTGAATTTTAGTAGTAATTGAACATGGCTCTGCTCTTCCAAAGGGTCTATGTAAAGCATGTAAGTCCTCACACTGTGACTACCATTAAAAGTTGAGGTCTGTTTGCCACGTGTAAGTGATCTGCCAGAACGTTTTGAGATCAGAGGAAATGGACTATCTCTAAGTCCAGCTACCAGCAATTGAAGGTTCCTTCTGGCCTTAAGCCCCATTCTTCCGGACTGACATTTCCTGAGCAGCTGCACCAGTACGCGACACAGCTTGGGAAGCCTTAAGCAATACTCAGACTTATGTTGGATAACCAGCAGAGATCTGTAGCACATGTTGAAGAAGGATGTACCCCAATGTGTACCCTAGTATCTTGAAAATGATTACTGTTAAAGAAAGTTGTGGCTTACGAGCCACACTGTAAGACAGTGAGATACAGTTTAAGTAGAACTGGCTGAGTATGGACTCTAATAGTGAATGAACATTTCTAGGCAAATTTCTCCAGATAATTCAATTATGTCACTTCCCTTTTATGGGAAATGGTGACTCAACAGACAAAAGCCTGCTGCAACACTGGGAAATAAATGTGTCAGGAGACAAGAATGTACTTAAAAATATGATAGTGCAAATATTAATACTGTTATCCATAATGCTTATGAAAAAGAATGGAATTTAAGATTAATAAACTGTTCAAAATCAAAGATCAGTCATGTAAAAACATTCCTACTGAAATTGCTGTATAAGGGTAAGTATGAAGCAGTGGATTTTCACTGAAGAACTAAGCCAAAACATCCTGCACTGCTTGCAAAGCCTTCAGTGTGTTCCCATTGAGGGAAAAGAAAATGGCTTCATTTCAGAGGTATTATGAACAGTATTAAAATTTCATAAAGATAATGAGATATTTATAGATAGCAAACAAGGGAACCAAAACTAACAGTGTTCATTAGGTTGAAGCAACAAAATTACCTGAGACAGTTGAAAATATCCTTTTCTAACTTCTGGAAACGTAAGTGCCAAAGTTTCTGAAAGAATACCTTAGTTTAAAATTTCACAGTTGAAGAGAAGAGCATGTCACAAATATAATTAATAATCAATGTTCCAACATAAGGTGTTTAAATCTTCTACTTAATTTTATTTAAAATAGTATGTTCATAATTATAAAATGGTCTTCTCCAGATTAGATGACTGAAAATTTAAAGAAAACAGATAATGAAATTTTGTTCAAAATCAAAAAAGCAGATTGTGTAATTTCATTACATAAAATAATTGGTTTTTTCAACACTAATTAAGTCAGTTATGTAAACAGCTCGAAATGCTCTTAACCTATTTCTCCAATATATTTGTTAATGAATATACATACTTATTCTTACAGATTAAATTAATTTCTAATATTAGTTTTTAATCCATAATGGTACATAACAGTATTGATCCAGTACCTGGCTACACACATTCCTAAAGTTGCCATTAAAATTATGAGAAAGCACTGTAAAATATTGAGGGGGACTTTGCAACAGCTATAGCTAAGCTACAACAGCTTTAGCTATGACATAGCTGAAATGCAAAAACATTTAGTTAGGTTGCCATAAAGTTAAAAGAAAATCCTTCAAGCCCAATTAAACATGAGAGAAGGCACTTCGAATAGAAGCTGTGGACTACCCTGCCCTTGCTGAAACTACACTACAGAGAACTGTACTTTTAATGGCTGCCTTTTACTTGTTTCCTTTTGCAGTCACAAATTAGTAAGCAGAAGCAAATAACAGAACAAATATGAACTGAAAATAAGGGACTGATTTACAGCAAAATAAAATGCAATCGCTAAGCAAGGGAAGAGTAGTTGCCTTGAAGCTGTATGGTATGCCAGTGAGAAATAGCAGCAGCTCAAGCTGCAGTTCAGAGAGACTTTCACAAATGACACTGGCCCACCTGCTGTATGTCATTTTACAGCAATTCCACAAGATTTGAATACAATGGAATACTCATCATCTTCATGTAAAATGCATGACAAAAGTCCCTCTACTTAAATTGCATAATACCATGAGAAGGAGTAAGGTAGGTGGGTTTTTTCTACAGTTTGTATAAAAATAAAACAGCTAGAAATCCTACCCCTTTCTTAACATTGTTTATTTGGTAGGATTTTTGAATACTGGAGCATAAAATGGAAATATGTGGAAATTGTATTTCCAAATAAAATAAAATTACAAAAATAAAGTCTAAAGAATACCTTGTAAGTGCATAACAAAAAAAACCCCAAACAACCCTGCTTTACTCTGTGTTTATCAAGGGCACATCCTATCAGGAAACTGGGGGCCTGTAGGACCAAAAAATATTGAAGTTGGGAAAGGAGCATTTCTAAAAGATGAAGATAAAAATGAGCCATTATGGTCATATTTTACAGCATGCAATCTATTAATGAATCTTAAAACTTAGATCAGATGAAAGAAAAGTGGGAACTGTGATTATAGTAAGACCTTTGGAAATCATCAAAGACTGAATCTTAAGTCTACATGGCAAATGGTAGAAGCTATAATAAAGAAATTCCTTGTATTCCCACAGATATACACAAGGTAAAGAGAGAAGCTTATAATTCAGGAAAGAGGGGTCAAAGAAGACACCTTCCCACTATGGAGTCACAAAGGGAGGGTAAACAAACCTTTACTCTAAAAATATCACTACCTTATGAAAATAACTTGAGAGTAAAGCTTCCAAAATTTTGAGGAAGGCGTATATATTCTATGAGAAGGCTATAAGAAGCTCACAACGTTCTTTCTCTGTCTCTCTCAAAGCCAAGTCCAGGAACTTCTAGACCACCGATAACAGAACATTCTGAGCTGTAAGGGACCCACAAGAGCCATGGAATCCAACTCTTAAGTGAATGTCCCATACAGGGATTGGACCCACATCCGTGGTGGTATCAGGACCGTGCTATAAGTAGCTGTCATATCCGATCACAAAACAAAAGGAGAGTAACAGGTGAGGGTATACAACCCTGTGCCCCACAGAGGTACTATTAGCACAAACCATCTGAAAACAAACTGGCTGCTCTATTTTATACCATTTAAGAAATTTAAAAATAATTAGCTTTAGAGAAATTTAAAAAAAAATTAGCTTCACAAAATTAAAATTAATAGTTCCTCCTTTTCTATATACCTACTATACTACATCTTTGTAGCAAAAAATGATTGCCTTATATGTGGAATTATTATCATACCACAACAGATGTGAGGAGGGAAGATCCCTTCAGTTTTGATGTAGAGAGGTATCAATGCTGAATTTTCTGTTACCTTCTATATCCTATTTTTGCTATATATTCAAATTATAGTAATGCAAAAATCCACATCTCAGCTCTCTATGATAAATGAACACTAATCTTTCTTTAAGACAGCTTCAGATTCATTTGTTCACTTCTGTGCAACATAAAATTTTTGATTTTTTTATATTAGATTTTATTTTACAGTAAAGACTTAAACCATTTTCGCATTTAAAAACAACAGAACATAATCGGATTACTGAGAATTTAGAAGTGCTTTCACATCCCATACTTTACATGCATTTTTAATAATCATTTATTATTACTGTTCTGTAATATGGAAATCCATATTATTGTTAATATTGCACAAATTCACAGCTAATCACATTATAGTACCAAAGGAACAATTATAGTATGTGAATGTGTATAAAGATTAATATACATATCCTAATAAATCTCAGCTGACCCATTAATGTATAATGGGCCCAAAGGAGGCCTCATATCCTAGGTATATAAATGGCACATTTCTTTCCCCCTCCCCTCCTTTCCTCATTTTGTTTTATATGTACAAACTGCCATAAAAAGGGAAATTAAGCTATACAAAACCACTCTGAAACATCAAGAGGCTAATCAAAATCACAAACCACTTTCTTTTCTTATTATACTGCAAGAATCATGCTAATATTTGACATGCATGTACAATGAGGTGGTTTTTTTCTTTCCTCTTCCTTTTGAGATTAAAGCTGCTGAAGTAGTGGACAGGCATCCATCCCACATGCACGCTGCAATGAATAGCTACCACAAGTGGGTTAAGGGAAGAACTTTCAGTTTTAATTGTAAATTATAATGGCTTGTTCTTGGTTTAGGGGTGATACCTCCAACTGTTTCAATTAAATCCCTTGTAGTTTAAAATGAAAGAAAAAAAGAGACAAATGATCCTTTTTGTTATGTAAGATATGCCTTACAATATCACTACACAGTGACAACTCCTTGTCCTCCTGTCACATCCTGTTCCTTAGACCATGCTGCAGAAAAGCAATTTTCTGCCTCAAAAGCACTCTATTTTTTAAGTTTGTCTCTGGGCAATTTTCAGGTCTACTAGAGCTGCACAACTGTATACAGATGAGAAAGACCTAAAATAGGGCAATTTATTTGATTCCTCCTCTTCAAAACATTTAGCTGAGATTGCATATCCAACAGAGAAACCCCAACAAGAATATTCAGAGATGACCTGCAGTGACACACATCTTTTTTCCACAAAAAATTTGCATTAAACATCTTCTCCAGACTCCTCAGATAGTCTAGATTTGACTTTTGTTTAATATGACCTTTAACACAAATATTTCCCAGGATATTAGCAGCTAATTTCTTTTTTAAAGGAGATAGTAAGAACTGGTCAGTTAAATAAAACATTTATGGATTTTTTCAGAGAAAGATTTTTTTTTGGTGGGCCTTTCTATTATTTAATTTCTTTCTTTCTTTTTTTTTTTTTTTTTTTTTTTTTTTTTTTTTTAAATTAGAAAAAGATGTGCATTCATTTGAATCCAGTTTCTCTTGTTAGAATGTAAAGAAACACTTGGATGGGAAAATAAATCCTCCAAGTGCTCAGCTTCTTGTAACTTAGCATTTATCAATGCCTGAAGCTAGTTTGACCTCAGTATTCCCCTGGTACAGCTCTGCTCTAACACAGTAAGGGTGCTTCTCCATAGAGCAAAGGCCTTGCCTTTATACCCATCCACAAGTTGAAAACTATTTTGCCTGCACAGAAGTTTTTACGGAATTAGGACAGCTTCAAGACTGGGACCTTAGTTTGCTATGAATGTAACATTCACTACTAATGTATCCTCTGAGGCAAAAAGATAACAATAGTTTTGAGACTTTTCACAGAGCTAGGTGAATGTTCAAATCTGAAAACAAATAAACCACAGGTTCCTCAGTGTTCAAAATCATGTTCAAATTTACAATATAAAGTTTTCAAAATTTTAAACCAGACTGATAGCTCATTTAGCCCTGAAGACATAAAATTATCCTTTTAATTTCTCTGTTGTTGTCTTTTTAATTGAATGAATGTACACTTAATTTCAGAATTTCACGCTGACACAGAAATCAATTATGTATTAAAAATCACTATTCATTTTAATTAATAGTGAAAATAATAAAGCATAAAGTAAGTTGATAACCTTATATGGTTCTGATTAGTAGAATAGATCCCATCAGCTAAAGCAAAAGTTTTCTTTGCTAATACATTAAAAACCTTTAGTATTAATGCATTTTGAATTTTTATTTACCTGGCATGTGAGTATACTTAAAAATTAGAGTGAGAGGGAAACAGCCACTGTCTTTCTTTTTCTGAGGTATAGAAATAGGTTTGGGTTGGAAGAGACCTTAAAGATCATCTTATTCAAACCCCCTTGCCATGAACAGGGACACTTCCCACTAGACCAGGTTACTGAGAGACCAGTCCAGCCTGGCCTTGAACACCTCCAGGGATGTGGAGTCCATAACCTTGCCGGGCAACCTGTTCCAGTGCCTCACCATCCTCACAGTAAAGACTTTCTTCCCAATATCTAATCTAAACCTAGCCTCATTAAGTTTAAAGCCATTAGCCCTTGTCCTATCATTTGGCCATGAAGACAGAATCTGGCTCTTTTGTCTGTCTGAATTTGTCTTTTATACTGGCCCACAGAGTCTGCAAGCACACACAAACTGGATTGCACTGGAGATAAGAGATATCTAGCACTAGCAGAATAGATAACTTGACTGAGGACAAATCAGATTTCCAGATATGCTTAAATCCATGCTTTAAATTACTGGGGGAAAAATTTTTTAGCATATATTGCTGTGGACACATAAGATAGGAAGACCTTTATGATGTAGTCCTTTGTGTCTGCAAGTGCTAATGTTGCCTTAGCACATCTTATATTCAGTTCCTGAGCTAGGACTGTAAAATGTGGTAACACAATTGTGTATAGTCTAACAGAGACAGAGATGAATAAAACTGTAAACCATGAAAACTTCGCAAGTGGCTGAAGTGCGACATTAAAAGAAGAATATAATCTTTTAAAGTATCTTCATCCCTGATGTCTGCTTTAGACTGCTTGAATATTTAGCTGTGCAAGAATCTCATTAATGTAGATGTAGCTGGCTGGCAAACCTTCAGTTTGGTTGCTGGTTGCTGTCAGTTGGTCACAGCTCACTGACGATTCAAAAGTCTACGTGCAAACTGATGCTCTATTCATTTTGTTTTAACAGTAATGCAAGGGCTATGTCAATCAGAAGTTACTAGGAATAATAGCAACAACTGGTATTGACAAAAACTCCAACTCCTCAGCCTTGAATTCCTCGTTTTTGCCTATTAATTGCATTCTATTTGTTTATATACTTTTGCTGTTTTGGTATTGTGGTAGGTTGAAACTTGGTTGATGGATAAGTTGCTAATCCAATGAGAGGGCTCGTAATGCCTCTGCAATCGCATATTTAAAGGAAAGCAAGTGCGGGAAGTTTCTCTTTGCTTCCTGCCTCAAGGGCTGCGGGATGGCTGGAGGCGGAGGGCTCTAGCCCTGGGCCCGGGTCAGGCCCATTCCCCTCGAGCGCCGGCGCGGCGGGGGGGCGGGTCCGGCCCTCCCCCGCAGGGGAGAGCTGTCCCGGTTCCACGGGCAGTGTGGAACCGAGACCGCGTGGCCGAGATGATCTGAAATGGCCGAGACCCTGCACGGAGCCGGAGGTGCCGGCGGTCCTCCTCTCCCCTTTCCTCCCTGCAGCTGGCACAGCCTGTGCTGAACCGAAAACTCCACACGCCGCAGCCGACAAAGACAACCTTTTCTTTCAAGTCGGCGAAGAAGAAGGAGAAAGTAAAGTCACATGGGACGAAGCTGAACATGGCGACTCCAAGGTCAGAAACAGAAGGGAAGGGCGAGACCACGTGAGATGGAAGCTGACTGGCGGCGGGAAAAGAGGGCTGGTCGCACTTCTGGTGCGCAGAGCTTAAACATGCTTCTTGCAAGCTGTAGGAAAAAAACTTTAATCCATTTGGGAAAAACCTGGGGGGGATGAGAAGTTCTTGTGCAGCCTGGGATTTTAAAGAGAGGCCCATACCAGGCCATATAGAAGTTGTGAGAAGCTGTTAGAGATTCGAAGCAGAGAACCTTTGTTTTCAGGCTGAGATAACTCATTCTTAAAAGACTAAAATCCCATGGGGTTTTTTTGTTCGTTTTTTTTTCTGTGGACCATGACTTAAAAGTGTGGAAAGACTGTGAGACTCATGGGAGAGTTACCTTTTTCACTTCAACAGATTGTTTTTCCGGGTGGACTGTTGGTTTGTGAAAATTCTATGGCACAGCAGAGGAACCTCTTTTTCCTTAAGCATAAAAAGACTCTTAAAAGAAATGCAATTCTGACCAAATCCCATGTTATGTTTTGTTATCCTTTGTGCAAGTTGGGTAAAGAGAGAAAGGCACTAGAAAAGAAAGGTGTTTAAAGGTTTGCTCTGATTTGTTTTCTTTTTTCACTTTTCATTCTGTTAGTAATAAATTTTTGTTTATATTGCAACTGTTTAAGTGTGCACCTGTTTTGCCCCGAAGTTCCTTTCTGTTTTCCTCAATAAATCCATATTCCCCTTATGCATTTAATTGGCTTTTGTGTGCTTAGTGCTTAACTGCGTTCAACCACGACAGGTATGGATAACTAACATACATTCAAAATCAGAAGAATATCATTTACACCAAAGAGTCACAGGAGTTACTTCACAGCAAATCTGACTATTGCCAGTCCACTTTGAAAATATACATGTAAAGTTTCTTTAAATGAGTCTTACATAGTCAAGGGTCCAGAATGCCTTTTAATCATACTTCTGCAAAGCAAAACAGAAAAGCATGAACAGAAAAGCTGTATACCTGGCAGAAAGAGATTGAGTACTGAAGAAAAAATGCCCTAATTGAATGATTCATGTCCCTGACATGAATTCCTGGATTCATGTGAAGCAAAGTGCCCTGTAGGATATAGAAGATACCTTTTTTCCTAGCCAGTAAAGTTAAAAAAAAAAAAAAGGTTGAAAAAGTATATTTGCTTCCAAAGGCTTGTGTCTATAACATATAAACCCAAATAAAATCTTAATTCTATTTTATGTGAGTTCTAGGTAATTTTTGTTAAGTCAACATTTTCTTTGTTATAAAAAAATCAATATCCTAAGTTGAAAGGTCTTTTTCCAAGGACTATTCAGTAAAAAATGTATTGAGTAGTCCTTAAAACTGTGACTGGGACCTCTCCCTTCTCTGTGGAGACTGTACTAACCACAAGGCTGCAGTTGTGTTCCTTCTGATCCTTCTATTCCCTTTCATTTTCTAAAGTTTCTTAACATTAGTGATGAACAGAGGAGACTTGTTTAAGAATGGTGTCTAGACTGCGTGTCTAAATAGAACTTGTTCAGAAGCCTGATTCCCTTACGATCCTTGAGGCAGGACAGTCAATGCCTGCCACCAGAGATGCGCAGACTGATACAGCAAGGACAGAATTCTAAGGCTATGAATGGCAACAGAGCTAAAGCTTTAGTTATTTGTATGGGCACCCTTAACCTTGTCACATTTACTCTACTTCTAGTCAGCTGCAACTCCTGCTCTGACAAAGATGCCTCTTTGTAGCCCAAAACTATGAGAGTTGTGGCATATCTCTTATCTCCACACTTAGGGCATTACTCATTTTAGCATCTTATGCTGAGGCTTGTCACTTAGTTCACAGCACATAATACAGTTAGGTGACAGTCCAAGTACCAGATGCTTGAAACCTAAGTGATGTCATCATTCTCTGTGGTGCTCATACACAAGTCCCTTATTAAAGTCACCATAAAATCATAAAATTCAGTTTCGTAAATACAGATCTTTAGTTAAAAATGCATCTAATCTGAACTAAAAATAAGAATCAAAAATAAGAATCAAGACATAAAATAGAAAGCAAAAAGTGAAACAAACAACACAAAACAAATTTATGAAATGTCTTTTCTTCCCTCCTCTGGCAGTAAGGTATCTGAATAACGATGACTTTATTTCAACTTTGCTGTGTAATTGTAACCAAGTAACAAGAATATATGCATAATAACTTTGACCTGGATGTTTGAATAGCAGATCAGACAGCTACTGAATTATCTGAAAGTATTACCACATGAATAGCATGTGCTTCCTAAATGCTGTCACTCAAAAGGCTTTTGGCATCTCTTCAGAGCTCTCTCATTTACCTCCTTTACACAGGAGCAAGCTTAGATTGCCTCATACTTTCATAGAGAAAACAACACCATTCATATCTTAAAGTTTTTCTTGTACTCAAATCATATAATCAAAATTCTATTTACCTTAGAAAAGGAATAACTTATCCTCATGATTTCCATCTGTGCATATAAGTTCTTCTATTTTGTTTGCAATGTGCTAAAATTAATTTTCATGACTCATCTGAGGAATTGCAGACTTGTTATTCAAGTACTTACCAGCATTTTTGTGATTTCATATTAATATTTTGATGACTCAGAATTATTTATTAATTTCTTTCATCTCCAAACATTTCATGTAAACAATCACTAACAAGTCTTCTCAATTCTTTTTGGTTAATTAGACTTGTACATGAGCATTTGGGATGACCTAGCTAAATAATCACTGTAAAATCTCAAGTAAACATCAGTAATTCACTTTAATATATTTTTTAATTTAAAAACCTTGGACAGGGAGAATCATTTTGTTTTACCTGCTATTTGAACAAACAAAAGATCCAAAAAGGAATTAAGAATCATAGTATCATTCACAAAAATTTTCTGTTTAATTAAAAATACCTCAGTCATTTGTGGTAAGTTTTTTTTTATTGAGCTGTCTCTTAATCCCAATGGCAGCATGGGGATCCCAGCTATTTCTCGTATCTTATTTAATGCCTGCATATTTTAGCCTTACCTAAGGCTAAAATTGCAGTCTATATGTATGTCCTATCTCCCTTCACTTAGCAATTTTTTTAGCTGGGTGATTGTCAAGTATTAAGCAAATCAGAGAAGAAAAAAAGTAAGTCTTATAGATAATTAAGACCCTTACAAGTTTCAAGGATGGAGATCTAAATCAATATCCCCAGGGACAGGAACATGGATAAGAGATGGCTGGGCTACTCAGCATTCAGGGAGGTGCAGACTAAGCACAGCTCTATTGTTTCTCAGGCAAAAAGGGTAATAAGGGTAATAGGGAAATCAGGGTTGCAGTTGAAATTGGTGACCTTAGAGTACAAAGAAAACAAGATTTCCAGATGAAAGCTGGCTTTATTAGTTCTACCTCCTTAAGCATCATGTTCCTGCTACTTGGCAGACTATGCAACTTTTCTATGATTTCAGTTTCATGAGATTCCTAAGGGTTTAGATACAAGAAAAATAAAAACAAAGAAAAACCATATAGATTGAAAGAAAAATGTACATTATTTTAGAGCAAAGTAATTTACTTAGGGGAGAGCAACACTATTTAAGACTAATGACAGTTGATACTTCTGGAAGTTAATGCACTGTGCACATTCAATTGATATTTGAACCTAGTTGCAAGGAAGTGTCCTTATGAAGTTTGGTATGTGGTTCAGAGCTACAGGCTTCAAAGAGGTAAACTGCCCTTTAAAAGTTCTGTGTTAGAACTTACACTGGATTTTTTACCAAACTCCTGATAAATAGTTGAGGCTTTAAGAAAAAAACAATAAAATAATCACAGGTGGATTAATCTCATTATGACACAATAGGTTAAAACCAAAATGTGTCTAATCCCACTTTCCTCACATAGAGGGAATATTTATATTTATGCAATATTTAATATATTTATTTATCAATGTAAGGCTCTCAATTTTTTTTTAATTAGGCCATCTTACCCTTTGTAAAATGTCAGATTTGAACAAAATATCAAATATGTGCAAAATGCAATAGAGGCAGCAAATTACTGAATCTAGAACCATCTGGTAGATCACACTGAAGTACATGGTTGTTCGAAAGAGAAATGAAAACAGGAAAATATAGTATTACAAATTATTGGCATACTTGGTCACTTCTTTCTAATGTGAATGTAGCCAAAAGTAAAAAAGCCACCTTTTTTTTTGATCTAACAGATATTTTATGTACTAATAAATGGTAATGATTATATTTGATCCTGTCTGGTAACATCCTGACTTCTACAAAGCTGCTGCACTCTCTTAGTGAGGATAAAGCACTTGCTGTGGTACCAACAGAACTTATGATCACCCAATTACCTGTTATTAGTATACCAGTTGCTCTTGCAAGATTTCAGAAAGTGTCATTATAACTTAAAATAATGAGTTGTGCACTGTATGCCTATACTTGGAATCTGGCATGAAAAGAAGAAGAAAATCAGGGTCCTTAATTGTTGGACTGTGTATAGTTCAGTCCTGTCCGTTTTAAAAGAAAGCAGCTACATATGCAAAATATCATAGTATGATCAAACAGCAAGTTTTTCCATAAAGTTACTGTAAATCTAAGAAACATGCTCTAAAGATATAAAAAATGAGTTGACAGAGAAGTTTAAAATGGAAACACAGTTAAAGAAGGCCTTCTCAAAAGAAGAATGCTCTCTCTCATTGCTTCATGTTTTGAATGGTACGCAACCTTATCATCACATGCGACCGAGCTTAATGTATGTGGGTTTGAGTACCACAATGTTACTAGACGAAAAGTTGTAGAAAGTGAATTCATACATTTCTTTTTTTTTGAAACTGTTATTACAATGATCCCATCCAAGACTGAAGACCTATTTCAGTTCTAAGAGATTCGCACAAATCCTCAAAACCAATCCTGATACTGATTTAGCTGTGTACCTGTACCCAGCTAAAATGCAAACCTCCAAGTTACTAAGTAGCCACTACTCCATCACATAGTTGATACAAAAATAAAGAAGGAACATTGATAGAGCATACACATTTATGCAATTCTACTATTTTTTTCCCCTCTTCTTTCTCTTCACTCTGTCCCCTGATTACTAGGAGTCATAGAAATGAGTGACAATTCTAACACATAGTTGAGGAACTTATAAATAGCACCACTGTTCACTCTTTAAGCAGAGAGATAGATATAGTAGGTACACCAGCCCTTCCTTTTCCTGAAAATGCTCCATTAATGAAAGGCATTATTTTATTAGGCTGATGCCTAATGCTTTTATTAATATTTCTTTTGAAGATGCTCTGGTCCTTTAAACTGACGCACTTCAAGTACACATATGGTTAAGAAAAAAAATAAAGAAAAAATCAAATATTACTTATATAGTCATAAATGATACATCACAGTTGTCTGACTAGGAGATAATTGCAATAACATAGTTAATACTGAATTTCAGCTAAGTGACTTTTCTTGTCCATGTCTTGATTTTAATACATGTAACCAACACTTAAATAATTTGCAGTCTTAGATCTTGCACTTATTTGCAGCTTCCAAACTGTTTCAAGCAAGGTTAAATATTTTTTGTATCTGCGCATGTACTTTATATCGTTTTGTTTTACAGTACTGTAAATATTCCTGAGCCATGGGTGACTATTTCACTATCTACTCATCAGGTTTCAAGACTGAAAATCTTTTTGTCTCAAGCAGGGTAAATCTGCTGTGATAGCCTCAAATGACCTGAAAAGTTTTTTCAGTACTGAACTGTGTAACTTAGCCTTATGGAAATACTAAAGTTACATTATCATTCCTGGACTGCCCTGAAGGTATCAGAATTTCTGCAGTGCTGTGATTTCACTCTAGGCATATTTCCCAAACCAGAAAGGTCCCAGAACACAGCCTCTACTTATCTTCTTTAATTCCTACACTTGGGAAACTTTCATCTTGCCTTATTTGGGGTTTTATGATAAATTTATAGTATTCCAGACCACTTAGCCATGAGAAATTAACAGTAAAAGAAGAGAGATTCTTGTGTGCTCTCAGGAAATACTCTCTGTAAAACAGTATTTTGAAAGACTGGTTCTTAGAGTTTGAATAGTTAGGACATGGTAGTGTTCTATAAATGCTTATAAGTCTTGAGAAATAAGTGATGTTAAATAACTCAAGTTATTATTTAAAGAAGGGGGGGAAAGCCCCACAAGCAACACCTGCATATGTGGGGTTTTTTGAAACTTTGAGAAAATGGAAACCCCTCAGGTCAACATAGCTTTTTGAAACAAGTTTCTTTGCACCAAGGAACTGCTTTCCCCATGTGGTCACTCACCAATATTTATGAGGGAAGGTCACTTGGAATGCCACCAGCAGATGAAAAAACAGGAGGAAAGGAGGGGTTTTCTGTCTTCACTGAGCTGGGTGATTCTGCCAAAGTGATAGGCGACATTGACATTACACAAGGGAAAGGTTGTCGTAGTCTCACAGTCCCAGCTCTGCTGCAGAAACAAAACAAAACAAAACCAGAAATAAAAACATACATGTATACTTTTCAAATAAAAGTAATGTCAAAGCATTAAAAGTCTGATCTCTGGAATATAAATAACACTATAATTTTGGCTTTGAAAGACCTATCTCAAATCTACTTTAAAAATAAGATTTAAAAAGACCCCTAAGAAATCGAATGTTCTTCCATAAAATTAATCAATCACTTTAAGGGTTTAGTGGAAAGAAACAGCCATAAACATGTGCTCAGCTGGTGGTAGAAGGCAGACAAAAATTACAATTCTGATAAAAATGAGGAAAAGCTGAGATTTGAAATGAAGATTGCATGCAGAATATATGACAGGGAATGACAGGAAATTTTATAGGTGAATGTGCCTATAGCTGAACATGGCCTACGGAAAACTTAAGGGAAAATTGAAGGATTAATGAGAGATCCCTATTTATTTTTTTATTTATTTCATTTTCTTAGCATCTGTGTGAATTATTACCTATACGTCTTATACGTCCTAAAATAAAAAACTGTGATGAATAAATAAACAGCTCTAGAAATCTTCAATAGGGTCCTTTACCTTGCAGGGAATATTATCACTGGCTTTTGATACAATTTCTGCTGCAGGGAAAGACTTTCAAAGCACAGAATGCTGAAGTATTGCCAGGCACTCAAAGACCCCCTGCTGTGCGCGTCAAACTAAGAAATCTCTCTGAACTTGTCGAATTAAAAGTCATCTCTCTCTCTCTGCAACCCCTGCATGAGCTGGGAAGCTCTGTGCTCATTTTTTTAGGCCTTCCACGATAAACAAATGGAGCCTGAAGCATCTTTATTCTTTTCAGGCACATAATTAAAATTCTTTTAAAAATGTAATTGAAGGCAATGAATTTCAAAAGGAGGTTCTAGTTAACAACGAGGCTAGAACAGTTGCAGTAGACTATACTACTTTACCATTCAATTTTCTTTCAAAGGTAAAAGCAAAACAGCTTGTTATGATCCTGGGTGGTTTTTTTTTCTTTTTTTTTATTTTGTACATCAATAGGTTGCACCAAACCTAAACATCTCAGCAGGATTTATGCTTTCTGGAATGTCATAAGTCTTAATTACTGAAAGAGTAAAGAGAATTATACTATCAAAATATGAACAAAGCAGAAAATATTCTTGGTTTCTCAAGATCATTATTTATATATCCCCTAAAAATTAAAGAATATACTTATTGAAGTATTTGTATTTTCTAGGCAACCCAGTCTCATTAATCCAAGTAATTGTAAATATTTACAATCTTGCAAACTTTTAAAAATCTAATAATGCATAGAATGGTAATTTTCTGTGATGACTACTGCTGTAAAACATTGTAATGATTGGTTACAATAGGTATGTTTAATGTTGCCAAGAAAAGAGCAACTGCTGATATTATTATTTCAAATGAACATAAAAGGAACAAAAAACCAGGGATTATCACACAAAATTAACTTAAAGGATTTAGGAGACAAAACAGTGTTTCAGAATGTCATCACTAAAGTGACTTCCTAGAGAGCTTAAAATCTAAACCAAATTGTTTTAATATCTCTTTTAGAGTGACTTTCAGTACCACTCTGTGTTGAAAGCAAAAAGCTTCAGTTTTCACCCATTTTCTCCATGCTGTGTTTTTAAAACTGGTACTTCTGACTATAAATGACCATATGAAATGTATTTTTTTAGAGTTTTTTCCTAGAGAGACTAGAGATTGAGATGTTTTAAGGAAAGTTATTTATAATTCTTGTAGCATTAAAAAAAAAAAAAAAAAAAAAAGGTGTAGCAAGGAAGCACTACTCCCAAAACTTCTGGGCAGCACTCTGCCTCTGATAGTTGTGGTACCTCTGGGAGACCTGAGACAACACAGCTAACAAAGCTGCTTTTCATCCTTGGAGGGGGAAGCACAGTATGTGTTCTGCATGGGTCAACAACTATTCTGACTAGTAGAGAGGTAGAAAAAGGACCCAGTCAGATCAACTGGAAAAGGCAATGACAAAGCAGATCTAGCAGGAGCAAACTAGGGCTTTGACTATGCCTTCAAGTAATACCTCTTCAAGTCAGATGTTATTTCTTTCCTAGGTTTTTTGGTTTTGGTTTTGTTTTATGTAAATTCTGGTGCAGCATAGGGCACAGCCCATTCCAGAGGTCATGCTGAACAGGCAACACAGAAAACAGTGCACCAAGGTTGACCCTCTCTATTTTCTGCAGTTGTCTCACATTACATCAGCAGGTTTGAAACACTCAGATTCCCACATGCCTTCATTTCACACCAAGAACATGTAACGTACAACTTTCACAGATTGCACAGAGCCCACCCATTATGCTCCAACCTGGACAAAATTCATAACAAATAATGGTCATATCTTAGATCCAGTAAGACACCATACTGGCACAAGAGCAGCATGACCAAAGGCTACGGCATGTATTTCTACCATGCGTTGTTTACATGGGTGCAGTCTATTGTTACAAACAATCAAAAGAATAAGGCAGTCCCTACTATGCCTTGTATCCTTATTAGGAAAAAGGGAACTCTTAGCCTTCCCTCCAGAAAACTAATGACAGTGTATTTATCATGTTTATTTTTAATTGTATACAGTATCTTAATGTGCCATGCAATCAACAGAAAGTATAGGAGTAATCAACGAGAAAGATGAATCAACAAAAACCATTAAACAAAACAAATGTAGACAAATTAGTATTTTCAAAATTAATTTCTGCTGTAAAACTGATTTAATGAAAGCACTGTGATTACAAAAAGTAACTCATCTTTCACCACAATTTGTTCTGTAGAATGCGAAGGACATTGGACAAAACAACAAAAGAAACAAAAACTGTAGCAAAGAGACAGTATCTGATATTTTAAGAAAAGAAGTGTGACCCAGCATGAGTATTTAATGTCTGTTTGCAGAATGAGTAAAGGCTTCTTAAAGTTCACTGAGCACTCACTGTAAAGTTTAGGGAAGATCAGTAGCTTAGAAAAAAGAGGCTATTGAAATATGAGTCATATTTATGAACAAAAGTGATCAAAGTCTACTTGGCTGCTAGAGCGTCTTCAGTGTATTCCACTGCAGTACACATATTACTCGATTGAAAGATGTGTGAATGTAAGGCACCCAAGTCTATCTACTGTCACTGGGCCTGAAATTCTCATTTGCTATGTCTGACTTCCTTTATTGATTTCTTTTTCCTAAACAGAAGCTGAAATAATTTTTGTAACATTTGGGAACACAAATGTTTACAATATTTACAATAGAGTAAATTTAAAATGCAATAAATTCACATTAATTCCTTTTCCCCCTCAAAGTTAAAAGTATTTAAAAAGCTGTGATAAATTCAAAATTATTCAAACTTTGTTCCCAGTCATATGCTGCTATTATGACAGTGATGTTATACAGACATATCATACATTCTAACATGTCATGAACATCTCAGACACCTTTTTCGGTGGAAAAAAAAACCCGCTTTTTACATCATTGCCATCATAACCAAGTAAGAGGTTAATGCAAGTAATTTATTTATTCAAATGACACTTGCTGCTTATGAACACCTACCTCTTATATGCCATAAAACTAACATCTAACTTGGGTAGAAAATTAGGATACTTATAGCAAAACTCTCCAAGACACAGTTTTGATCCAGTAGCTCAGTGTTTTGTAGACAAAACTGTTGGCAGAGGTTGCCTTGATAATTTGGTATGAGGTGGTGCTATTTCAGAAGAGGGTGTGAGTGAATGTACAACCAATTAGGACTTCAACAAGAAGAGCAAGGCAGAATATTTCAGCTGTTCTCTCTCTTCTCCAAAAAAGCTTGATTTCCATATCCTTAGACAATTTTCCAAACACTGTAAAAAGTTATCGTGCATCAGAATTTTAAGTTTTTGGAGGCTGGAATGCTCCTCTGTTTTATTCCTGTGTCTTGATTCTTTAGATCAATACAGATATGTGACTTCTTGACTGTACTGTTAGATCATATATTCTCTAATTACAACAAAACCTAACTTCATATGATAGATTTAAAGCAGAGATTAAAACAGAACAGTCAGGAATTCCTTAGGGAAATTTGCTATCAAATGACAAGCTGTACAGACAAATAAAAATACTCAAAATACAAGCATAACCTTATAAACAGGTTCAATCCCCCACATCAGTACTGATTTTAGTGTTCTATATGAGTAGTAATCACAAAATAACTTTAAAAGATTTCGAGAAGTATTTTACTTTGCTTTCACTATTCCCCATGGATGTGGGCAATATGATGGCCTCCACAAAAATCTTAAATATTAGAAATAATCTGAAGTACTTGAAAAATTAAGTTAGCATTTATTTGCATTATATGCTAGTAGATGGTAATGAGGAAAATAGATAGTCAATAAAATAGACCCTAGATTAATTATTGTGCACGTAATCCGTCTACTAGGTTCAAGGTCTTACAAATAAATTTAAAGAAAGAAAAGGAAAAGTTACTTCTTTTCTGACAATTCTGTTTGTATTTATAACTGCAGTATTGAAAGTAACTATTAATGATATGATGGAAAACTTTGAATGAAATCTTTGTGATGATTTTATAGAGGACCTATTAAGCAAGCATTTCTTCAGAAGGAGGTGCAAATTATAGAGTACAGAAAGTCTGGTGCTCTTGTTGCTTCATGAGCAAAGACAAAACTGATAACACTTGGCAGAAAAACCTAAGTCTGTCTCAAATAACTCATTCCTATCATATCTTGATGTATTTAAAGCTTTCTTTGGGTTGGCATTCTCATGAATAACCCTTCTCTATCAGTTGTGTAGGAGTCTTGTGACCTTTAATTCCTGATGCTGTACTGTACCTAAGTGTTTGAGAATGGGGCAAGAATGGACCCACTTCCTTTTACCTGCAAAATTTTCAAGTCTTTGATAAAGGCCAAATTAACACCGTCATAAGTCTGAGTAATACATAGCTGAAATCTTCCCTGTTGATATAAACGTTCTTTAAATGTTAAAAATCAGTTGTAAAAGATTCCTGCACATTGAATCTCTATCCTGCTATTCATTCTCATATTCACAATACAGCAAAATGGGAAAGCAACTTACAGAAGGAATATACAGATTCAGAAAATATATTTTTGTATTTTTTCTCTTTTGTAATTTTTCTTTTTTAAAATTTTTCTTATTAAGATACTTAAAATATCTTAATAAGCAGTCCTTTTCTGAAAGTATATCCACAATTATGGTATCTTTTCCTCTGGATATATTCTGCTATTTTTGCAGTCAAATTTGGAAGTTCTTTGAAGCAAATTACTGTGGCAGCTTCACCTTTATACAGTTCAGAGCAAGCCACTGATGGCACAGAGTGTATCTGTCAAACTCAGTGCTTAAGAACAGAACGGGAAACTGACACAGTTGTGACAGGCAAACAGTTTATACCAGCAAGAACTTTATGCTGATTATTGCTTACTCTTGGAATTCCTTGTTACATGCTCATATAAACAGGAACACAATAAAAATGGTGAATTCTGAAATATCATTGTAGACAGAATTAAGACTGCAGAAGATTATGGAGAAAATGGAACACCTTTTAAAATTATCACATCTTATACTGCGATGATAATATTTTTATTGAAAATATCTTAGCAGAAATAATTACTGTATGTGCTAAATTAAAGCATGTAGTATTTTACATTTGAATTCAGAAATATGTGAATTTCTTGAGTTGCAATTAATAAATAAAATGGATAGCCCATACAGCACTTTCAGTGATTTTTTTAAAAGCATTTTGCTGTAATTTCTAATTTTACAGAAGTTAGACCTCAGTTCCTAACCCCAGCATTTTCACATGTTACCTGGAGCTGCTACACTATAACTATTCTAACTTCTTGAAATCCAACCTCCATTAATTTAGCAAATGACAGATGTTTAGACATTTCTTCATAAAAACATATAAGTCCCAGAGAATCAACAAAGAATAAAATTCATAGGTTCTAACCTTGAACTTACCATATAATGCATTTATACATATGCTTTGCTTTAAGGACTGAATGTTTAATACATTAGATATTATAAACTCACCAATTAGATGCATACGACATATATTGATAATGTTATCTCCTGTAAAATTAGGCTTCTTAACAGTTATTTCTTGTATCACTTAGGATATTTCTTTTATTTTAAATGCACCATTTTCATATTTGAGTGAAAGAGAATTTCTGGGTCTTAAAATCAATTTTAAATTGTACCCAGGAAATAAACATAGAGCAGAACTATGTATCTGCTCATAAAAAAGCTGCAAGCTCACTATGTTGTTTAGGGGTTTAGGTGATAGAACAGATTTTAATGTAAATAAACTGCTTAGTCACTGCTTAGTCACTAAGTACATAAGACTGGATGCAATATGAGTGGATTAGTTACAAGCACAAGCTGAAATTGATCACAGATCATGGTAAACACATTTTCTTTTCAGAGTATTTCCACAAAATAACTTGCTCAGGTTTACATATGGTAGAGATACTCACAGGCATTACTTTGGCATTCATTTTGTTTTCATTTCAGTTTGCCATTCTGTTTTAGGTATGCATATGCTCGATTATATGGCAGCATATAATTTATTGACATATTATAACTGTAATGTGCTTGTCATAACTTCATGTTATGTTCTATGTGATAACTGGAAACAAACATCATACAGAGTGAGGCTTTTAGTCAAAACTTTCTTTGTAAGGATTGGAAAGAGTTCTGTGATCCATGGTGAATGGATGGTGCGTGGCATTCTATACCAAGAGCAGAATGAAGACAATGTAATTTTACAGTTTCTTCTTTGTTTTAGGGAGAAAATACTTTGCACTAGCAGGTTAAATTCTCCCCTTTTTCAGTTTCATAAATCACGGCAGGGCTGTTTAGGATAAAATGGCATCAAAGAAGAGAGACTAGCACCCTAAGAGACCTGCTGTAGACTGTCCATATTTTCTAATTTAAATTTACCTAAGCAAGTATGGCAACTTAAGATTTTGTACAATATAAAGGTAAACAAACCTTGCTAGCATTTAATCTCTGTGAACTAGAAAAATCTGGAATATTTTACTTATTCCACAATGACAGTATTAAACTATTGTCAAACTATTGTTTGCTCATTTTCCCTCTTCATTTCATACTAAACCTTTAAATCCACATGAAGTTAGAAAAACTCTTCCCTATTCTGAACTACTGGAATCAGATCTTATGATTATGAATCTCTACTATTCTGTCCTGTTTCCCCAGTCCAGTTCTTATCACAGGATCTGGAATTGAAATTCCAAGTTTTCTTAGGAGTAGTAATTAAAAACAGATTTAAAATCTCAATAGATTGTTCGGTCTTTCCAGTCTACATGCTAGCTGAGTGCAGTAGCTGGGAAGGTTGCACTCTCCCACAGTTCATTATCCTACTTCACAAAATTATTTTCGACTCATGACGTGGCCTTTGAGTATTCCAGGTACAGCAATGTATCTGTGATTTAGTGTCTATTGGCCTGTGTTTCACTTTACAATATTACTTTGCTGCTGGTCAAAAAGAGTATGTGCTTAATTATATTTTACCAAACTGATAAAAAAATAAGGAATATAAAAACATGCCCTATTCTTAGTTTAGGAATACTCCCAGATGTGCCTGAAAATCTAGGAAAACAGAAGACAATAGTGTGTCTAAGTGCCAAAGTCACCTCATCACCTGCACTCACAGCATTAGAATCATAGAACTGTTAAGGCTGGAAAAGACCTTTACANAGTCCAGTTCTTATCACAGGATCTGGAATTGAAATTCCAAGTTTTCTTAGGAGTAGTAATTAAAAACAGATTTAAAATCTCAATAGATTGTTCGGTCTTTCCAGTCTACATGCTAGCTGAGTGCAGTAGCTGGGAAGGTTGCACTCTCCCACAGTTCATTATCCTACTTCACAAAATTATTTTCGACTCATGACGTGGCCTTTGAGTATTCCAGGTACAGCAATGTATCTGTGATTTAGTGTCTATTGGCCTGTGTTTCACTTTACAATATTACTTTGCTGCTGGTCAAAAAGAGTATGTGCTTAATTATATTTTACCAAACTGATAAAAAAATAAGGAATATAAAAACATGCCCTATTCTTAGTTTAGGAATACTCCCAGATGTGCCTGAAAATCTAGGAAAACAGAAGACAATAGTGTGTCTAAGTGCCAAAGTCACCTCATCACCTGCACTCACAGCATTAGAATCATAGAACTGTTAAGGCTGGAAAAGACCTTTACAGTCATCAAGTCCAACCATCAGCCTAGAAACACCACTATGTTCACTATCAAACCATGTAGTCATGTGCTATACCCACAGTTTTTTTGAACACTTCCAGGGATGATGACTCCACCACTTCCCTGGGCAGTCTCAATGCTTTACAACCCTTTCTGTGAAAAAATTATCCTAATACCCAATCTACCTTCCCTGGTGCAACTTGAGGACATTTTTTTCATCCTGTCACTTGTTACCTGGGAGAAGACATGGACCCCCACTCCACTACAACCTCCTTTCAGGTAGTTGTAGAGAGCAAAAAGGTCTTCCCTGAGCCTCCCTTTCTCCAGGTTAAATACAATTTAGGGCACCTGGCCTTATTGAATCTCATAAATTGACCTTGGCCCATTGATCCAGCCTGTCCAGATCCCTTTGTAAAGTGCTTCTACCATCCAGCATTGAGCAGATCAATGCTCCCAACCAACTTAGTGTTGTCTGTGAAGAGGAATAACTGCTGCCTCTTAGTTAAACATTCTCATTCAGCACAACAATATTCATGGAAGAGGCCATTTCATGTGATACAAATTACTGTAAAATTACAAGTTTTGAACAAAACCCCAAGTTACTCATTTTCAACATATGATTTTCTTTTGACTAGCATATATTTGAAAATTAACATCTCATTATTAAACTAAGTAGAAAGAGTATTTTAAAGTAGTCTATGCTGGTTGAAATTGTCTTTCGTGAATTAGAGACAGCTGAAAGACGGCATCAGGATGGAACACTAGGGATTATTAAAATAATTTGATTTTGACACAGAATGTTATATTTTGAAGCACGCTGGGTGATGCTTACACACAGAAGTCTGAGAACAGTGGTAGTTTTGCATGAGCTCTATCAAGATTTGATTCATTTATTTATTTATTTATTTAACCAATACAAGTATCAGAGAACCTAGTTCAAGCATTACAATACTTAAATGCCACAATACAGGAAATAAATAGTAAGTACATAGACGATTTTATGCTAGAACTCTAACATTCTAGTGGGGTTTTTTTTGTTTGTTTCTTGCATTCTAGCTACTAAACATCTGATATTCCTGCCTCGTATTTCACAGCTAATGTTGAAATGTCTTTCTGTGCAGTGCTGCAGCACGAAAGCTATCCATAAAGCAGTAAAATCCATTTGGTTGTTATGGAGAAAGAAAAAATTGGAAAACAAGAAAACAAAATATAGTCACTACAGATAGTCACATATGTTAAATATATATATGTAAAATATATCTAATCACTACAATTCTGATTCTGAAAGTAGAAAAGTTCCAAACTGAGACATACATTTTTAGCAATGTTTGCTTTTGCTACAGTTTTAGAATAAAATAAGCACTTTAAAGAAAAAAACTTCTTTAACTCTATGATATGTGTGCATATCATTAAAATATTTCAGGTCAGCAAATGCAGAGCTGAATCATACTTTAATGAAAACTAGAATTTTTAAGACTGTTTTACAGAATTGTGTACTGTATCTGTGCTTAGACAGTTAAGGCCCAAAACATTGCGGTGTTTCAATCTGTCTCATTTAGATTTTAATTTTTGCTTTTCCTCACAGCTTGAATATACCTCACAGCCCTCAATCAAAGAAGAAATTGGCACAGCGTACTATTTCAACCTAATGGCTAGGTTATACTCAAACAAGGTAGTGTTAAGAACAAATTATAGAACAAAATGTTGAAAACAGAAAAAAATCCATATGATTTATATGATTTATTACACAGCGATCATTAAGTTCAATTCCATACCATACATGCAGATGAATTTCTCTGTAGCTCATTCTTATGTACATCTCTATACTCAAAAAAATACTTCAAAATTTATATTACCTTTCTTAATTTTGTACAGTTTCTTGAACTACTTTTTCTTTTTATATTTTACATAAAAGCCATGAAAATAGATTCCTCATTTTAATAAAATAATATATGCATAGAAACTTGATAATATTATGTCTTTCTTAATTCAATGAAAGGTGAGAAGTGCTTACATATGTTGAATCAGGACAATTGTAATTACACACACAATGAAAACTCCATATTTTGAAGACAATATAAATAGGATACTGACCAAGAATTATTTGCACAAATACTTTAAATAATTCTTTTGAATAACTAGTGCACACAAGATAATTCAGATCCTTTAAAACATGCTGCAGATATTGATGAGGAAATTAGGACAGATCACTAAATTCTTCAGCCAGCTACACATACAGCTTGATCACTATTTCTTGTATGGAAAAGAACCCCAAACTATATTTTCTAGTGTATTCAGAAGATGAGAATTTTCAAGTTATTTCTTGGGTTTTATTTTGTATATATGGTGCTGTATTTGTAAATACACCTTTAATGCACAATAGATGTATACAGAATCACTTTTTATGGCTTCATAGGGTGTTCAAAGAATAGAACTCACAGTTTATTCATTGAGATCAGCTGTGAATTCTTCTAGCCAAGTACAAAACCATTTGTAATCACATGTTACCACACAGGGTATCAGATTCTTTCCCTCTTGCTGATGAACTCAGATTGAAAAAGATCCATCCTTAGGAACTTAAGATCTAGGCAAATTTGAATCTAAAAATTTTCTATTATATGATTATCAAAATTATCAGACAATTACTAAAAAATACTCTGTGTATCTAGCATGTGGTACACACCTCCTAAGGGCAACACACACCAACATATATTTCAAATGCATGACATTCTCTTTCATACAAAATCTTCTGACTGCTCTAATTCCATATAAACTATCACTCCTCTCCGTTTTCTCTGGATTTCTAACCTCTCCAATTTACTCTTCTCACTACAGCCTGTGAGGTTTATGAGTAGTCAGAGCTAGAGAGACAGCTGTGAGAATAGTATCGTAACCCATGAACAGCAACTCAGAGGAAGTTTCTTCTGAATTTTACAGCTGCACTGAAATGGAATCAAAATACGTGTACTCTTAAACTAACTTGCTTATTAAGGTAAATACAGACAAAAATGAAATAGCTCCAATGACCTTTATCTCAAACTTTTACATATATATATATAAAAATTATTAGTAGTACTGTCACTTCCTCTGACTGCAATTTATTATACACATTCCTAAATATTAGCACATAACATTTCAAACTGGAAATACAAGTATATTCTTAACAGAAAATTACATTAATCACTAAATAAATTACAAGATTTAAAACTATTATAATGTAGACGAAATGTGAAACGTGGTTCTGAAAAGCTTTCCAAGAAGATGATATCAAGTTTCAAAGCCAGCACATTATCAAAAAAAAAGGATGGCTTTTTAACAAGTAGGTGAGAAATGGTTCTTTGTAAGTTAAATTTGAATTTCTAAGAGTAATCACAAAATAGATTTAACATCCAACTTACATATTTATATATGGATACAAATACAAAAAAATGGATGCATATGTATGCATGTAAAAGGCCAATAATTCTTTCAAATATAACTGTGTATTCAACATTCTGCACAAAGTTTGAGTGTTCCATTCATAGTTTGTCTTTGTGCTAAATACTATAAGGGCCTGTGCATCTGTATTGTAGTCCTGCTGAAGAGTTAAGGGACAGAGATGCCTCTTTTTTTCTTTAGATCTAAAACCACTTGGAAACTTCCAAATCTATTCTGGTTCTCCAGCTTTCCCTTTGAAGAATTTTTTTACCAGAGTATGGTTTACAAAACAAAATCTTTCCCAGGAAGTCATTATTTAGAGTAATTTCTTTTAATCATGATTAGATATGAACACAATCAAGGTGAAATACTTTGCAAAGAAACTGAACCAAAACTGTGTGTCTGATTGGGCAAGAATTGGAGACTGGCAACAAAGGGAACTTTGAGGTTAGTGTCTATTACAGTCTGCCAGATATGGATGATTATTGATGAAGCCTTCCTGCTCCAGCTACAGGACGCATCAGGCTCAAAGGCTGTCTTCCTGCTGGGGGACTTCAACCATCTCAACATCTCATGGAAAAGTAGCACAGCTAGCTGTAGTGGGGTGGAGAGCAGCCCTGCTGAGAAGGACTTGAGGGTGCTGGTGGATGAAAAGCTGTACACAAGCCAGCCATGTGCACTTGCACTTTCAGAAAGCAAAGCATATCCTGGGCTGCATCAAAATGAGTGTGACCAGCTGGTTAAGGGAGGCAGTTCTGCCCCTCTACTCTGCCCTCGTGAGACATCACACGGAATGCTGCAACAAGCTCTCAACTCCTCAGCACATGGAAGACATGAACCTGTTGGAGCACATCGAGAGGAAGACCACAGAAATGATCCAAGGCAAGAAGCACCTCTCCTAAGACGACAGGCTGAGAGAATTGGAGTTCTTCAGCTGGGAGAAGAGAAGGCTCCCAGGAGACCTAATAGCAGGCTTCCAGTATCTAAAATGGGCTTATATGAGAGCTGGAGAGAGACTTTTTATAAGGGCTTGTAATGAGAGGACAAGGGGGAAATGGCTTTAAACTGTAAGAGAGCAGATTTAGATTCAATATTAGAAAGAAACTCTTTCCTGTGAGGGTGGTGAGGCACTGGAACAAGTTACCCAGAGAGGTGCTAGATGCCCATCCCTGGAAGTGTTAAAGGCCAGGTTCACGGGCTTTAAGCAACCAAATCTAGCTGAAGATGTCCCTGCTTATTTTAGTGGGGTTAGACTAGATGACTTTTAAAAAAGTCCCTTCCAACCCAGACTATTTCTATGATTCTATGACTTTATGAAGATTTTCAAGTTCATTTTTATGGCCTCAGTCACTACCACAGGCTATTTCCAATTCAAGTGCCATATACTCCCTGTAACTGAAGTGCATCAGACAGATTACGTTTGCCAGAACTTGTAAGCCTGGAAATTCTAGGTTTGGAGTCTGCTTCATGGGTATCTAGAAATTCATATGTGATATGGAGAAATGCATCTACCAATAATTAATTAATTGCCTTTTCTAATGAAAAGATTGGGGGATTTTAAATTAAGTTAGGGTGTCACACACTCAAAACAACCCAAAACTTTATCACACAAAAAATTAGACTGTGAATGAATTAGACCCATTGATAGAAAAACAGTTAGCAGTGCATTTAGAAGTGGATTCAGACACCTAGTGGAAGGAGGCATTGAGCTATCAATATATACTTGTCTGTTTCCATACTATTCCATAGGTATTCATAATTGATCAAACACAATATTGTGCAAGACAGAGCTTTGATATGATCTCAGTCCTGTAAGTTTTTCATGTGTTTATGCTGTACACCTCAGTTTTTCCTATAGCTAAACTGCAAAGATATCAGGGGAGACACAGTCCTACTGCTATCCTGACAGAATGCAAGTACATTTTTTACTAAACCATTCTGTATTTTCATCATAGCTGTATTTTCAGATGCAGCATTTGAAACATCAGATTTTTCCTAAACTGCATACTCAGAATTCAATTTTTCCATGACTTCAAAAATCAAATAATTCAGTGAAAAGTTTCCAATTGCAAGAGAGGAGAGGGATATGGTAAAAATTATACATTAACATGTCATATCTCATTATATCATCTCAGGCATTTAACTGTGAACCAATCTGCCTCAATATATATTTTTCAATGTAAGACTTCATCAAGTATTAGGTCTAAAAGCTATGAGTGATTTGATTCATTTAACATTAAGAGGAACGTTATGATTTATTAATCCTTGTTACTTTTTCCTCTACCTAAATATATATTAATTATAAAAGAAAAGATCACGTTTCATTTCAAACTACCAGACTAAGCTCAATCTTAAATTGACGTCACCTGAAGATACACGGTATTAAAGACTAATTAAAAGCAGCAGAAAACTATATTCCAATGTTACAGACCAACTGCAATTAATTCATTAGTGTCTATGTCAAATAGGCAAAAACAATGATGTGTGTGTTCCACAGAAATAAAGAAATAATTTTGAGGAACATGCAGAATGACAATAAACAACAAATATCACACGTAATCAGTTTTGGCTTGATCATGGACACATTTCAAGAGATTTAAAACATTAAACCTGTGTTTATTGCTTTTCATAAACGCTACTGTTTTTCTTAGGTCTTTTGAAAATAGTCGCATACACTACTTCAAATGAATTATTTTTAAGTTTCTTAAAAATACTTGTTAGCTCTGAAGATTAGAGAAATATCTAAATATTTAATTGATGAAATAATTTTGTCAGTAATCATAAATGGATCAGAAAGAACACAACACCTCATTAAGAATTTACTTCTGTTATTTGTTATTTTTTATTTGGTATTATCATTGAACTTTCTCTTCCTGGAAAATGGTATTATGCCACACTAACTCTTCACCTAATTTTTTTTCTTTCAAGTCTTTTAAGTTTGCCTCTGATGTAAAGCTATTGATGTGCATCCTACAATCCTGTTGATAACCTATGTAGTACCTCATTAGGCCATACCATTTCTTGACTCCCAAGAAGAGTGACATAAAGAGGATATACTGTTGTACAGTGCCTCTCTGAATGAGACCTTTAGTGTGAAATAAAAAAAAAATATATATTTTTCAAACTTGGCAAGTATTTGAAGGCACTGGTATGAATGAAAACACAAATGTACAGCACCTTAAGGGATTGTGGATCAAAACCCTCTTGGGGTTTGCCCTGAAGTTCTATTACCAGCCATCTCTTTTAGTTGATCTTTTCAAACATTGGAAGAATTTTTTCAACCATCTAAAAAAATCCTACCTTCAAAAGATCCGTAAAGACAATGTTATGTCTTCAAGTAAAGAAAGAAGTTTGAAATGGTTTCATCTAACAAAATGGGTACTTTTTTTGTAACATTTTATAAAAAAGTCTGTAACACCTTCCTGGTGAGAACTCTTAAAATCTTTGCTATATACAAGATTCATAAATATCTATGCTCACATTTATAGGGACAATGCCATCACAATATGTTTAGGTGAAATTTATTTTTAGATAAAAGTGCTTTATAGCTAAAACCACAAAAAATAATCCACTTTACCTATAAATGTATATGTGGTTCTGAACAGTCTGAATAGCAGAGATCTAAAGAGTGAAAAAGAATTTAATAAAATTCAGAACAAGTTAGTTTCACAAGAAAAGAGGTACCAGGGTGATTAACTTGTTTTGTTCATTTAGCACTGTGGATATATACAATAAAACCTTGCTTGAATATGTTTACTCAATCAAAACCATCATTAGACTATACTTCCTAGGCAGCATGCAGAGTAAACTAATGCATACACAGTCTGCAGGTGTTGATTGGACATCTCAGTTTAAGGTGGAAATAACACAAACATTCTTACATCAAACTGCCCCCTTTATACTCTAGAATTAATGAATTCCAGAGGGACAGAGAAATACAGAAAAATTAGGATCCATTGAAAAATACAGGCTGAAAAGCAAAGAAATGGAAAAAAAATAGGCGATACCACAGTTATAAATTTTGGGGTTTGTATCAGGCTGCAACAATGAAGTTTCCCAAGCATTTGCTTTAAGTACAAATTTAAACTATATTTTACAGGACACTGTTTCCAAATAAATACTCAGGTTTACTGCTCCAGCTATGAGCTCAATATTCCTTAATGCTGGACAAATTCATTGACATGGCTTGCAGAAACTTACCATAACACAGAAATCAAAACCATATTTTATTTGGTGAAGGAAGGAAGATATTATTAATGACAAAACTCATTTGATCCTTATCAAAACATAACACTGCGAACAGAATATTTCTCTCCATCTTTGACAAGATAATCTCAATCTGCACAGAGGTGGGTTTCTTCCCATGTTGCTATTACTATCACCTATGCCAAGTCCTGCACCTGGGTCCCAACAACTCCATGCAGCACTACAGACTGGGGGGAGAGCGGATGGAAAACGACAGTGGAGAAGGACCTTGACAGCAGCTGAACATGAGCCAGCAGTATGTCCAAGTGGACAAGACAGCCAGTGGCATCCTGGCTTGTATTAGAAAAAGTGGGGCCAGCAGGACCAGGAAAGTGATTCTTCCCCTGTACTCAGCACTGGTGAGACCACACCTCAACTGCTGTGTCCAGTTCTGGGCCCCTAATTCAGGAAGGACATTGAGGTGATGGAGCAATTCCAGAGAAGGGAAAGCTGTTGAAGGGTCTGGGGCACAAGTGTTATCAGGAGTGGCTGAGGGAGCTGGGGTTGTTCAGCCTGGAGGAAAGGAGGCTTGGGGGAGACCTTGTCGCTCTCTACAATTACCTGAAAGGAGGTTCTAGTGATGTGGGTAGCCTTTTCTACCAGGTAACAAGGTGAAAGGACGAGAGGAAATGGTCTAAATTTGCATCAAGGAGGATTAGAACAGATATAAAGAAAAATGTCTTCACTGAAAGGGTAGGTAAGCATTGGAACAGGCTGTCCAAGGAAGTGATAGATTCACTATTCCTGCAAGTGTTCAAAAAACCGTAGACTTTAAAAATTGGTTTAATGGTGAAGATAGAAGTGCTGGATTAATTTTGGGCTTGATGATGTTTAAGGTTTTTTTCAACCGAAATGATTCTGTGATTTTATTTAGCTGTCTGGAGAAAATTTCATACTATTTTGATCTGACATTTTGCTTTGGTTCAAAATGAAGCAGTTTGTTTTAAAAAACACAGTCATGATTCTGGCCTGTTGACATTCTTCAGAGACTGAAAGTTTAGGCATATGAAATATTGACCATAGTCCTATTACATTTACAGTTCCTGTTGCTAATTGTTTAATAGATCACTATATTTCTTTGTTTAACAGCCAGGAAGGTTAGAGTGTCAGAAAGTTAAGGAGATAAAAAGTCCTATTGTAACCTTTATTTCTGACAATTTTCAAATAGAAAGTATTCTGAACATTTGAAATTATTCCTATTAACATGCTTTACAGACACAGTGAAGCACACAAGAGCTACAGTAACCCTTCTAAACACCTTAAAATTTCAAAAATCAAAACCAGATTCCTATTGCTGAAAATGTATGAATGTGATTATTCTTAGCTCATGAAATTAACAGAGAAAACCACTGTGTGCCCAGAAATCTGTAGCTAAGGTTCTCATCCTTTTTTAGGATACAGAAAACAGTCAAATCCTAATTCTGTGGGCAGAATAGTAATGTTTTTTCTACTACTCAATGAAGAAGCTAAAAGTCAAATACGTTTTGCATTAAGTAATTTTTATCTACAGTCAGGATATTTCATATGAAATGCAATGCCCCCAGTGAACACAAATGGTTTTCTAAGTTTTAATCTGATTCTATCTTGGTCTTAACCCTTCTGCTTTTGTATCTTCATCTCTAATAACTCCAAGAAATGTATTTAGTTTCTCTAACTCTTCTATTCCAAATGGGACATATATCCTGCATTTTAGTACTGATTTAGGTACCATGAAAATTTGCATGTTTTTGCTGTTCTTTAATATTGGGACAATACCTGTATAACATCTGTAGTTACTGGACAGTTTTTCAGTTTTCTTCTTTGGATATGACAGAATCTAATTTTCGAATTCAGGATGTGCCATGACTAACAATGTCTTCTAACATTTTACCATTACTTTACTGTTATGAACACTTAAGAAATGAAAATTTTCTTCTTTATTATCTGAATAGTAGGGCTTTGCCTTTTTAGACATTTCATCTCTACTTCTGGGTCAATGTTGCTGTGCCAGCTGTCACAGCGGCATCTGAAAATTTTCCTTGTACAGTAGAACTCAAGTTTTTATTCTATTTTTAACACATTTCTCACACAAACACAGAAGAGTCTGAATTGAGGCTCAGTTTATCCAGATTTCTACATCTGAAAGTGGATATTAATTGATGCACATAGAAGTATTTATATGGTCATTCTTCCCTGGTATGCCTTTCAAGCTTCTCCCAATTCCTAGCACATAAACTTCTAAGACAGAAATTAGACTAATCCCTTTCTTCAGTCATCTATGGTTCTGGCCTCCATGACATTCTCTGGCAATGTGTGACAATTTAATTATGTCATAAAATAGCAGAGATTCTATTTCTTTGGCTTAAAATTTCATTGGTTTCATTGCCTGTTTGTCCCCTTTGAAAAAATGCATACAAAGAATTTCAGAGTGTGGATTTATTTACTAAAAAAGTACACTCGTGTTGTGCATGGCATAATTTACACTAACCTCATGCATGTCCTTTTCCTCTTATAACCTTACCCTTGCACGGTTACTGCCATGGATGACCTATGGAATGGAAATCTAAACAAAAAAATTTCAACAGAATTAGAAATCGGTAGAAGTGGTCTCACAACTGTACTAGAAATCAGAAAGAACAAAGATGAGGAAGTGAATCAGCCATGTCTGTGCTGGAGCTGAACAGCACTGCCGCCACTCTGAGGCTCTACTCTGAATAGGACTGAGTGTGTGTATTCCTTAAAAGGGGCAAAAAGCACTAACACTATACCCCCAACAAGCAATACAAGCTTATTCCCACTGCTATGCTGGCTCTGACAGTGAATGTGGCTAGATGGTAGTCTTTTAAAATATTTAAATTATTTGAATTATACCTGTCTTGCAAGAGAAGATTAGCAGAACCAGACTATTTGTTATGCTCATCTTTTTTTCTTTTAGCACTTCACATGCATTCCGATATTCCAGAAATAGTAATGTGCTAATGATCACGTGAACATTTAGAGGTGGTGCTTGGGGATATGGTTTAGAGGTGGACTTGGCAGCGCTGGGTTAATGGTTGGACTTGATGATCATTAAGGTCTTTTCCAATCTAAACAACTCCCTGATTCTATAATTTTATTGGAGCTATTACCTTAACAGCAGGTTTTCATTTTGTTAGGGAATACATAAAATTTTTAATTCATTTAAGAATTTGAACAGAAAGGTTTTAGCTTGCTTTTTCTAACCTCAAAAAAACCCAAAAACAAAAGCAAAATCAAAAACCGAAAACCAAACCAGATTATTTGTATACAATCAAATCAACATTTACAATCATTATTTTCAATATTAAAATATACACCATCTTTCTTGGGTTTTGTTAAAGAATTTTGACTTAAGTTTCTAGACTTGTTATATTAAATTCACATATGTTGAGTAATATGTAGCAAGCAATTCTGTTCCTTGGGGAAAAGTTTTACAAATTAATTTCTTGAAATACTTTCAATTTCAAAAATCCTAGGATAATTACAATTTTTTCCTAACACTGTCCTGTGCTATTTCCTTTTTATCTGCAGTGTGAAAATTTAATTGTTTCAATATTTTTTCATCCACAAAATCCAAGACCTTTCTGTTCTTGAAAGTAAAAGATTAAATTCCCCCAAATTCCCTTACTTTAAGGATCTTTGGCCAAAATCTCTGCCCATCCTACCAAACACAACAAGAATAATCATCATATCATGCTGTATATCAGTACATTGTTCCAAGGCTTTTGGAAATACCACTTTACTTAATCAGTGTTTCAAATTATTGTGTCCTTTTAAAAGCACTTTATTTGTTTCACTAAAATATTTTACACTAGGACTACAGATTCTAAAATCTGTTGAAAACGACCCTTGTAATGAAGACTAGATAGAAAGTAGCTGTGCAGTTTAAAACTACTTCTCTCTTAAGATTTACAAACATTCTTTAAGGGATAAAAAGTAGAAAAAATACAAGATCATCAAAAGATCTGATAAGTTTGATACTGATAAGTTTGATACTGATAGCTTTGAAAACTTATCAGAAATTCATGGAATAAAGCCTTCAAAATATTTCAGCTTGGGAAATCCCTGAGCTGTGGACTGTCACATGCCAGAAAGTTTCATTTTATGCTTGTTCTGTTCTTATTTTTCCCAGGCATTTTTGACTGGCCACTATTAGAGACAATGTATCAGACTAGGAGGTGCTTTGATCAAACTGAATACAGCCATTCTTTTCTCTTGTGTAAAAAAACATTTTGAGAAGATTGAGATTAAAAAAAAAAAAAAACACAAAAGAACTTTATTTCATATATATTAAACCCCTCATCAATTTACATTAAAATTACTAAGATAAAATTATATACAGTAATTTCCTACTAGCTGTTGCTTCAGTAAACAGCAGTATTTAACTGTGAAGTTCATTGTTCCATTTCCTGTGATGTCAACAGAAGTCTCTTCTAATATCATGGGTCAGGAGTAGGGGGTACCAGTGACATAACAAGAGGCTATTTGTTGATATTTTACCACTAGGAGTAAATCAGAAAGCAAACAGTATTGCCTTACTGTGACTAATGGTAGATTGCACTTCAAAAATCAACTAGGCAGAAAAAGCTTTCCAAAACAGAATTAATATCATTAGTATCTTAAAAATTTTACTTTTTCTTCCTGAGCCATATTTAGCCCTTTGGTATTTGAAGTATTAGATGGATGGAAGTATATATAAGGAAGTGTCACTTTACTGCTAATTCCCTTAAAGCCCCCCTCTCTCTCCCTCTCCCCAGACAGATACATGTGTAGGACAGGGTTAATTCCTAACAAATTTTCTAGCATTTAATGTGCAGTTTCAAGTTGTGAAGTGGTTCACTTGAAAATGAAGAGTAATATGTGTACATTCTAAAATCTATACTGACTTATAAAAAGAATCAAATGCACTTGTCTTCTCCCAACTGGAAAACAACACCCACTGCATTACAGTTTAATTTATTTGGTACCTTTCAACTCTAGTTCTCAGTTTTTAAAGCACTGTCTCAAATCTAATGACACATCATAGTAAAAAACCACAGGATATCTAGACTGACTTTCAGATCAGTTTGCTGTTTTCAAATCTGTTACTAGTATATCTGATGTGTTAATGGATGGGAAGAGGAGACAAAAATATACCCAATTTTGTTCTTGCTTGCCATTTTTAAGTGACTTTAAAAACCTGAGTGTAAGCTAGCTTAGCTGCCAGGGAAAGCATCAATTTTCTTCCTTTGAACCTCTACTGACTAAACTTCCAGTCAGGAAGCATTTTCCCAATAAACCAATGATATCTTTTCAGTACAGATGTAAGTGTAAGCAATATCTGAGAAAAAGGATTTTTTTTTCTTCATAGTTGCTAATAAAGCATATAAATAGTTAATAATTTTGTTTTTGGAAAGGGGGCACATAGCAGACTGGAAGCTCAGAGCTTTAAAGCAGCCTTTAAAACTGGCAGCTGTTCTCCTGCTATTAGCAATTTTCTCAGACTGGCCACTTTCACAACACTTTAAGAAAACTGTGCAGTTGTCCTACTTAATCCTACTGATCTAGAACTGTCAAATATGGGAAAACATTAGACTGCATTCATGAATGCCACACTTCAGGCATGACCCATCTATGGTGTTCGTCCATGCTCCCACTGGCAGGAAACTGTTCAGAATAGCAGTCTATCCCCTCACTGTAGGAGAAGAAAAGTTGGTATGCATCACATATCCCTCCTGATTCCTAACCAAATATAGCCATGCCAGAAGAATTTCCTGATACTGTTTCAGCAATATCATCTATATAGCTTGCTTTGTGAGAACTGATTTTATGAAATTATTCCAAATAGTTGTTTGGTAAGTTAGTTTGTTACACTACCACCAGCAGCTACAGTTGCATTTACATGGGCAAGAACCCAAACTGAAGCAGTTAACACCCCAAGAAATTATGTAAATCCTTCTTCAAAAAACAACAATGAAGATTTCATTAGGTCACCTACCAAGAGTAATACTTGAATTCTGAATATACCACACAAGAAATTAGGACAAAGGAGTCTTCCAACAGTAATAAAGAATCCTTTTATTAAGCTTCAAGACAGGACTGCAATGCAGTGTCTACTTTCTTAATAAGTTAACAGAGGGTTAATAAAATCATGCTGTCAACCATTAAAACTGCAAAACAGTCCCAGCTTGATGCTGCAATTTTTAAATTTCAGCCCTCTCAGGCCCATACCTTTATTTGGAAATCTAATTCATTTTACGTGTTGGAAGCCTTGCTAACACAAATCTTCAAATGAAGTGAAACACAGCTATAAATTTATTCCCAACAAGAGGATCTTCAGCTTGCTTTTTGGCAGCAAAATAGAAACAACAAAGGAGAAAGATCCAGGTTTTCAAGTTGTTAAAAATATTTTAAGTCCTGTCTTTGTCTTTAAACAAAGATGCTTAATTCTGAAAGTCATACCTGTACAGCATTTTCTCCACATTGCTTTGCAATAGTAGAGCTATTTATAAAGGCTCAAAGAATTACTGCTGATCACGTGGCATGATGCAAATCATACAACAAGGCCTCAAAAATGCATTTAGTATTATCATAAAGACAAGCAAATGTTCACATATGAGAGTGATCCCTCAGAAAGATAAGGTTAGACAGAAATATAAATCAAGTGTTTGGAACAGTAACATTTGAAAAACATAAAATGAAAACCTTTAAATAATGACAAAATAAAGGTAGGTGAAAATAGCAAAATTAGTCTTAAGATGGTTAAATAACATTTAACAATGAAAGTGCATAGGTACCAGGCAATGCGGAAAAAACCCCCAAGAGCTCCATGTTTTATAATACTAATGTAAAACAGAATTGGTTTACTTAGTTTTATAATGCCTAATACTACCTTACTACAATGACAGTCATTATGTGTAAGAAATACTGTGCTACTAAAATAGAATTACATAATTATAAAGAGAAAGAACTTGTAAAATACATATTTTTGTATCATTAGATACTATAAAGTGCAGAAAAACCTGTAATTTTCATTTGTGTCAATATTATAATACTAGAAAAATAAATTTGGCAGCATGCTGGGATGTGCTGGTATCTCCTAGCACAGTATGTGTCAGGCTTGCATACATACTGCAGCAGTGGTGAACACTTACATTCTAAGTACAGTGTGCTTTGCATGTGTAAAACTCCCAGCAAACCCACAGAGGAGCACCACAGTGAATGCGCAGAGATCTGCCATGATGAGAATACGTTAAGACCTCTGTGCTATCAACCAGAGCTGGCTGACATGAAGTGTGTATGTGCAAACATTGTTAAATATGCCTAATCTGGATGTACAACTACTTTCAACCACTTGCAAATATTCAGCACATGAAGCATTTTATACATACAGTATTGTTAGTGACTTGTGTCTGCTACACAGCAACACACTGCTACGTGCTTGAATTTTTATATGTGAGTAGGCCTGCTAAGTTCCACTGAGTTACTTACAGGAATTATGCTTAAAAAATTAAAAATGGAACATACATCCATGTGATTTGTTGAATCAATCATGATGCTTAAAGGCAAATTTTGTACTGTGTGCTGGACTCTTGTCACTTCTACAGTTAACGTATCTATGTATCTGTTGCTTCAAATTCATGTTCTTAAAATTCTAGTTTCTACAGGAACTTAAACTGTACCAATACAAAGTGTTCTCCCTGAAATTCAGTCTAGAAATTAATGCTATAAAAGACTTTTTCAGAGAGATAATTATTTAGATATCATTTAAGGAATACTATCAAGTAATTTGTGATTCTGGTAAATAATTTTCATTTTAAATACTGAAAATCTGATTTTCATTGGGCTGGAAGAGTATTATAGTATGCATTCTTTTTAGAAATCTTTTCCTTGAGTGAAGTCCAGAGTAACAATTCATGCACAATGCCAATGTGAATTTATAGGGCATTTGGTGGCAAGCATCAAAGGCAGCATATCACTGTGGTTGTTTCAATATGATCTCTACATAGTTCTTAGATTAATTAAAAAAATTGCCACAGGTAATTCCTTCCAACATCTGCAGACACTTTAATCTTTAATCAAATCTCTTTCCAACTGATACAATTCAAATATCAATCACATAGATATGTTATCCAGAAATGTACACTTCTACACGGCAAACCATTCTAGATGCTACATAATCTAGCTTTGAAAGAGTGTATAAACTCTAATGGTCAAAACAAGCATATCATATCTGGGGTCAAACTTAACAAGCTTCATGTTATACCAAGGCCTTTGAATTTATTCCAGTGTGCTGGTTTTCACCCCAGCAAGGAAATTGAACTACAAATAAGCCACTCCACTTCCTCCATCCCTTTGGGCAAGGAAAGGACAATAAATGAGGGATTATGAATTGAAATAACAATTTACTAAAAGCACAATAACAACAGCAGTATTAATAGCAAAAGTATACAAAAAAGGAGGTGTTTTACAGGTGCCTGGCATTTCCTGCTGAAACCACGCCCCCAGGAATGACGTGAGTATTGTGGAATAAACACTGTGGTCACACCCACACCATGCTAAAAACTTCCACCCCCAGTCTCTGGAACCAGATCATCCAGAATAATTCAGCTTCTGAAGGCTATTCCAATAGACAGAGTAACCCATGAGGCACTTATAGAACCTTAGTAATGTAGGACTTATGTACAGTTTTAGCATCACCAAAATGATGCAAAATTAATCTTTTGCTCATACTGTGTTATAAACTGATCCCATACGTAAAAAAACCCAACATAGACATAAAGCTAGATAAGTGAAATAACAAAAAGAAATATCCTTTATCCTAAAGAGAAACCATTAATTTAAAAGAAGACTGAATTCACTTTTTCACACGACATTCATATTCAGTGAAATGAATGTAACACCTCCAAGACTATTCCACTTAGAAATTAGACTATCCTATTTAAATACTTTATTCTATTACACTATTTTCTCTCTCAAAAAAACCAAAAACAAAAAAAAAAACCCCAAAAAACCAAAGCAGAATTCCCCCCGAAAATCTGCAGACTCTATCAACAGTGTACCTCACAATGGCAAATTCAGACCACATCAACAGCTCTGATGTGCTGATGATTACTTCCAGTTTATGTTCTAATCAGTCCATTACAGAACCACTTATGGACTCATTCATGCGTAAAAGAGACAAAATCTGTGTTCCGGTTGGAAGTCTGAAAGTTTAATACTGCTAATTTTATTAGATGGTTCATCATTCCATTGAAACAGCTAATCCATATTTTTTTCTATCAAGAAAAAACACAACAGGCCAGATATCACTAAAATACAACTCTTAATAAAAAAATCCAGCTTAACAAAGCACATACACAGATAATTATTTCTCTGAAAATGTCACTTTCAATTTCACTTCAAAAGTATAAAAAGCTAAAAAAAGCTTCATGTGGAATATTTATGGAACATTTAATGGTAGGGAAGTCCGTGATGAAAAATACTGACACAGATGAAACTACTAGTGTTTTGTGAACAAAGATATTAGTTTACTGTGGATGTTTGGCATTGTTATGGTGATAGAAATGTTTCATGAGGCAAAAAAAGAACTTATATTGCATTCTACTAATTAAGAATGAAAGTATAGACGTAGTAATTTCTAGTAAAGATAAAATGGGTAAACTTTTAAAGCTCCTAAAAGAAGAAATTATGGTGTACAAGACAGGCATAAGAAGGTAGGCAGAAATAAACAGCATATTTTTTGCAAACAGAATACAATGGAATATACTTCATATCTTCTCAGTTCTGACATACCTTTTTATTTATAGCATAGCTGAAAAAAAAGTAGTTGCAGGGATATTCAATGTGATTTGAATTTTGAGACCTTAGAGCAAGACATTTAGTAAGGGGTTCACCTCACAAAAATGAATAACAGGACTCTGTTCTAGACCAACACTATACTAAGTTTGTATTAGTTCTGTTAGCTACCTGAAGGAATGTTTGAGAGATAAGAGCCAAAGGCACTACAATCAAAGGAGAAAATATACAAGAAATTTCTGCTGCTGTTTCACCTTGGCGTGAGATTTAGAATATTTTCTTCTTTTGTATTATTTTTTTTCTCTGTTGAAAGGACCATAAAAGTCTACATATTTAGCCATTCAGAGGAAACTGCAAAATTAAAAATTTGTTATCATGAAGCATCACTGTATTTAAAGCTGGGTGCTCCTGTTACATGTAAGGTTAAAATTTCATACACCAGGTCAAACAGCCCGAGTTGATGTTTGTAAGTACTCAGTACACGTTCTCCGTGAAATGTATTGGCCCAGATAAAATTCTGTGACTCCATACTTGAAGAGATACCTCTGTAGCATCAACTGTACTTCCAGATGCAAAGTGGGAGTAAAGTATCCCTGGGAGATCTATGCATCCTTTTAGAAACGTGAAAACTGATTAAGGCAAGCAATCAGCAGATGCACCCCCATCAGCTCCATTTAGCAATATCTTTCACTGTTATTTACCCACCAAAACTTCCAACTCTAATTCTTAGGACAGCTTTAGGGTAGGAAAGTTCCTGACTGCATTGTTTCATTGGAACTGTGCTATCAAGGAATTGGCAAAAGAAGACAAAAGAAGGATGCCTTGTGTAAACAACTATAAGGCTTTTTATATACATTACAACTTTTAGGTTCTTCCACTTTCTTTAAATATATTGTCTTAATAAAATATATATATATAGCAAAAGTATTAAAAAATAATAAAATTCTTCACTATATAATTGTCCTTCTTCGAAAGCAGGTGAAACATGTAAGTTTATAATACAAAATAGTTCAAAGATCTGAAATAAATTAGTAAGTTTGGCACTCATCCTGGAGACATCTTGACCTGCTCACTGATTCAAGTAAGCAATCTCTTACATTCAGTGACACGAAGCCTTCTCAAACAGTAAATGCATATTCATCTTGGTTGTGCATTTGCACAGTGATAGAAATAAACTGTTTCAAATTAGCAATAGCTTGTGTAATATAAATATTTGTCAATACAGGTTCTGGAATTATGACAACAGAAATATTTAATCCTTTCCATTCTTTGTGCTGCATAGCAGTCGGGACCATTTAAAGTGCTTCTTGCTAAACCTGGGTGTTGTGAAAAGTATCCGTGTGCATCAATAAGATCATTTCTTAATATTGCTAACTGGAGTTGCAGAGAAAAGTCTCTAACTTCAGCTTCCCTGCTTTTACAATCAAACTTCAGTCACCCCATTTAATGCTTCTGCCAAACTCTCACATCTATGGAAACATACAGCTTCTCTGCATTCCTCAGCCTAGTGTCAATGCCAGCTGTCAATAAAAGATAGGTTTGCCAGCTGTAAAATACAGTAAAAGAGCTTCTCATCTAGCTCTCTCAACAGACCAAAATCCTCTCCTGGGGAACTCATAAAACCTTGTGGAAAGTTATAAAACTCTTAATATACCATAGGGGGAAATCTCCTACAGACAAGGACTGGCAAAATGACCTTATAAGTTTTTGCCATCTATAATTCCTATGACACTTCTTTTGAAGTCACATGCAAGCAGCTACTTCATTTTCTGCTGTTGTTTTAGAGTTCGCTTACTTGAAGTAAACAGAGAAATCAAGTAATAACCAAAAGCCCTTTTCCAGTTCTACCATGGATATCTTTTTTGCAGGTCATGTGAATTACAGTACAGTGTATTGTCTATATTTCATACCATACGACAAACACATGCACATACAGACACCCACAATCTGAAGTTTCTTTAATCTGTAACTTATCAACAGAAAAGGATGAGCAGGTTGTAAGGACACGGGAAATAAGTAATTTTGCATCTTCAAGACTGTTTTAATTTTGTTGAGTTGAAGAAGCTCTGCACTTAGTCAACTCTCTCATTTTGCAAGCAATGCAGAATACCTATTCCACTGTCTAAGAATAATAAAAATGAAACATTACACCTGTACTTTGCAAATAAACAAGGAAAGAGACAAGTACAAAAACCAGCTTTCAAAAACTTTGGTTTTCTGGAGGAAGAAAGATGATTATCAAGCAGGTTATTATACACACTAATAGGCCGGTTTCTTCCATATGCACAAGAAAACTAATTCTAAAATCAAGCCTGAATATTAACAGGAATTACTGAATTTGCTTTTCAGTGATAAGTGTTTTGGTACTGTGTATGTAAACAAATAAATTCTAAAATATAATTTTAAAAACATATTTATTAATAAATATGTAATATAGTGTGCTTATTCCAGCCTTTTGGGAAAAAAAGAGTTCCAGGATAAAGGCTCACAACATTTAATTGTTCGAAAATGTTGAAAAAAACCTAAAGCCACCTTCTCTATTTAATACACAAAAGAATACTGTAAGGAAAGAGTATAAGAAACACTGACTACAAAGAAAACAGTTATAGCCTTCATCAATGTATACAAGTATCTGAAGGGAAGGTATTACGAGGATGGAGCCAGGCTCTCCTTGGTGGTGCCAAGCAATAGGACAAAAGGCAATAGGCAGAAACTGATGTACAGGAAATTCCACCTGAACATGAGGAAGATCTTTGCTGTGCAGGTGACCGAGCACTGGAACAGATTGTCCAAAGAGGCTGTGGAGTCACTGTCACTGGAGATTTTCAAGACCTGTCTGGACACAATCCTGTGCCATGTGCTCTGGAATGAACCTGCTTGAGCGGGGAGGTTGGACCACATGACTCACTGTGACCCCTTCCAGTCTGCCCATTCAGTGATTATAAACAGGCCACTAATATGCTCATGCTGGAAATGAGAAAACTTCTGAACAGCTGAGTAACCTATTCTTGTTCCAACCTTCTAGTCATAGTGAAGAGATAAACATGATTAGTTTTAGTGTGACCAGTTTCTTCACAAAATTATGCAACATGGTTTGAAAGAGAGATAACAGAGGTCTTTTCAACAAAATGTTCCACCAGAACTCCATGCCTATGTACTTGAAATAATGCAATATTTGAACTTGCCCCCAAACAAAAAGTGTTTTGGGAAGAAAAATGAAGTATTTGTTAATTGCATAGTTTTTCACAGATAGTCTATTTATTGACACTTTTTTTCTCGTATCACATGCCCAAACTCACCAGTCTATCTTCTCTCACAAAACACTCAAAATTAGACTTTTGTTTCTAGTTAACACCGAAAGAAATTCACAGTTGAAGGGGAATAATACCTCTCTCACAAATAAAGTGCACCATTACAAAACCAGGCTTCAGTCCTTGCTTCTGGCTTAGTTCATCCTAAAGTTTTTCAATAAATTAAAATAATTCCCTTTGACTGTATTAGATTAATAGAATCATAGAATGATAGAACAGTTTGAATTGAAAGGGACCTTAGAGATCACCTAGTCCAACCCTTCAACCATGGGCAGGGACACCTTTCATCAGACCAGGTTGCTCAAAACCCTGTCAACCCATCCTTTAACACCTCCAGTGACGGGACATCTACCACTTCTCCAGGCAACCTGTTCAGTGCCTCACTATGCTCACAGGAAAGGATTTTTTTCCTCGTATCTAATCTAAATCTGCTCTCTTACAGTTTAAAGCCATTTCCCCCTCGTCCCTCTCATGACAAGCTCTTGTAAAAAGTCTCTCTCCAGCTCTCCTATAAGCCCACTTTCGATCCTGGAAGGCTTCTATGAGGTCTCCTGGGAGCCTTCTCTTCTCCCAGCTGAAAAACATCAACTCTCTCAGCCTCATAGGAGAGGTGCTCCAGTTCTCTGATCATCTTGGTGGCCTGCTCTGGACTCACTAAATATTCATACATATGTTCCAATCAAAAATCAAGAGAAGGAAACCAGAGGCCACACTTTCTAATCTAGCTGCAGTCACAATAACCATCTGACTTCTTGGTGACGTACTAACACGTATCTTTTCCTTATATATTTCTTAAGTAATAGCTTTATACTTTTATGTTACTATAGATAATAATACCTAACAGCTGCATACCTCCTTTTCATTGCAACTAAATTGTTCTAAAATATAGATATATATATGTGTGTGTGTGTTTATATGTGTATATATGTATATATATATGTGTATATATATATTTACGTAGGCATGCACCGGTCATTCAGTGTTGTTTCACTCTTAATTCACCCTAAGGGATGTACTGCTGAGAACCTCAGTTACCCCATCTCTGTGACAGGTCGTACCAGCGATAAAAATGTCAAAGATAAAAAAAGAGAAATGTTCACATGGTGTCAGGGTAGAAAATAAGCCTTTGAAAATTATTTGCTGAAATACATTTTGTCCTTTCTGTATTTTTCTTAATCCATAATTATCCTTTAATGCACATGTTTAACAGAATATTGCTAATGGAAGACACAAATGTATAAAAAAAATCATTAATTTCTATAAAACATCTTTCCTATAGTGACTTAAAAAAAAATTCCAATACAATATGCTTTCTACCATAACTTAGAAACTATAATTGAATGCCAGGTTAAATGCAGATAACACGGCATCCAGTAACTCTCACATGGTATGGAATAGTGCTATGTAAGTAGGATGTACTTTCTGCAAAGGCCTAAGCCAAAATGTAGCCATATGCAAAAAAAAAGGCATATGCTCTGTGGACATATGAAAGAGAGACTGGCCATTGAAAGAGCCATTTAGAGAGCTCTGACATGTGGAATCAATAGGATCTGTGACAAATGAGGGGAAACACTTCTCTATGTATAGTAGTAAAAAAAGCCATGTAATCAGCTAGGCATTTATCAGCCAGCAGTGTTAACTCCTTAACAATTCCTTTTTTGAAAAGAACATTCCAATTCAACGAAGTACTTTGGAAAGCTGAATTTCAAAACAATATCTATAACAAAAGAGTTCCCAGCAAGTTTTATTTTTTTTATTTAATCACCAAGGTATATGATGTAAAAGTGAACATTGCATAGTATTCCAGGTTACAGAGAAACCCAAAGGACAAGTTTCACAGCTCTAAGGAGCTGCCCAAATTATTTACATCTGAAATCTGGCAATAAACTGAATTCAAATTTCAAAATGCTATGAAATATAAAGGTTGGTTTATATTTCATAAAGGTTTATATAGTCACTATGTTGCCTCTGGCAGTGGCCGGTGATGTGCCTGGAGTAGAGCAGCATAAAAACACGGCACACAAAGCAAATCTTCATAGTCCTACCTTCCATGGGAAATGGCAACCTACATATTAGGAATTTCCTCTGAGCCAGACAAAATATCTTTAGATTTAATATACAGAGATATTAATAATTTAATATTTTACTATTTGTAATTGTATTTTGCAGCATTAAAAGCACCACAAAAAGACATCAGAGCTTGCTTTCTGCTGATGAGCTGCCTGCATTTGTTGCATTGTAAACAGTGCTCTTGGTAATTCTTTGCATTGCTTCAATGAGCACCTGGTCAAACACCAGGTTTTCTTTAAAAAAGATTACATATAACTCATTCCAGTCTTTCAAAACTGGTATAAAATCTAAAAATATAAGACACAGAACATAAAAATATTCCCAAAAAATAAGATTGGAAACACACTTAATGTTATTAAGGGGCAAGCAGAACTAACCAGAATCAACACTGTGAGAACCATTCTATGAGCATTTTCTGTGCTTTCACACAGCCATGAAGGTGATCAAAACTGTCCTGCTATTCTTAATTGCTACTTCATCTCACCACTTTTCAGCAAGGTAGAAGGTATTTTTCCAGTAGCAGCATGTGGTTCTATGACAGACGCCACAGGCAGTTATGCTGTGAGTTTTGGAGACACCTTTATTATTGGGATGCTGCTCAAACAGCATTTTATTCTCTTTTCAGACACTGAATTCTCAGGATCTTCTCTTGTTTAGATAGATATTTATACATATACATACATACATAGAAGAAAAAAGAGAGCTGTATATGGTTCTCATGCACTATACAAGTTTAATTTTTATTTTGTTAAATAACAACTACTATGTCAGGATAGGAAATTAATTATATTTTTCATATGATAAAACAATGAAGCTAATTGATTCTTCTGATGCACTTCAGATTTTGCACTTTTTTCCCCATTTTTTTGTAATCTCATCTAAATTATCATTTCAAAACGAAACAGTCAGTCTATAAACATACAAGTGTCTTTTTAAGATGAGACATAGAAGAAATTGAAAGCACAAAAGATCAGCAGTCGCTTTCCATACCTAATTTAAAATAGTAATAAAAACATAGGCCATTTCACTGAATATGGAATCAGAGTGTCACCATAAATATTTGTACAGCTATCTGCTGTACAGATATCTGTTAGAGTTCTCAAAAGGCTGTGGTGTAAAAAATTACATTTTACAAACCACAACACTACATTATTCAATGAAATAAAGAAATCAAATGCTAAAGATATGAAAACAGAGTTATCCTAATTTTCTTTAGCAACAGATATGTATGTAAGCTAGCTCATTTACACAAAAGAGTAAACTAGTCCTTCATTTCAGTGGTGAACCAGGGAAACACCTTAATTTAAGAACTTTATATGCTAAAGGTTTCTTTACAGCTTAAGAATACAAGCTATATTTTTCCTCTCTTGCAAATATATAAAGAAATAAATAGGTAATATAAACCAATAAACTCACAAAAATAAATATAAAAACATCCCACCACTCTGGGTCAAACGAAGACCTCCCTGAAGATACTGATTTTTAATGGAAATGCCAACACTGTATATAGTATAGCTAGCAGATATTGTTTTAATATAATTTATCAGCTCTGCTCCTCTTTTCCATTTCCAAATTGAGCCCAAGAGGCCTAAGATCAGTCTGTTGATCAAGTTTCTTGTCAACTAGTATTTTCAACTTTGTTTAGATTTTCAGATTGACAATATATTTTTGTGGCTCCTGTGTTTCCTACTTCTGTTTTAATTTATCACTTGAAGTAAGTGCACTTGGTGGATACTTATCAAGTCCCTACTTCCCTGGAAGGCCACAAAATATGATTTCCATGTTTGCTGTTGACGGCCTAAATACAGTACATGTGAAACAGCAAGAATGGTCTTCTCAAGTTAGTGAGTAAAATGTCCATAGAAAGTGTCTCTAGGGGAAGACATTTTTTTTTTTTTTAATCCTTACAAGTGCTTAAAATAAAAAAAAAGTTAAACCAAATAGAAAAAACGTTGTTCCTTTAGGGTTTTGCTATGAAATTTGTAATTATTAAAAAATGTGAAACAGCACATTCCCCAGTGTTTGCACAGATATTCGACAGAAGAGACTATTCAACCTAAATTTAGAATAACCTTCTGTCTTTTGCTGAAGACATTCATTCACTCATTTTGATGTTTCATTTTGGATTAATTAAAAATAATATAGAAAGAAATTTAAGCTTGAATTATTGACATACAGCTAAATTCTTCATTTCTTTAAATTGAGATTACTGATGTCAGAATACAACTATTTTTGTTTCATTCTTGAAATAACTTTTCTGTTTCATCTTTATTTTTAAGTGATTCAAAACTTCTGGAAAATGTGGCCAGACATCAGATGACTATAGACAGAACAGGAACAGTGAAATATTCTGTAAAGATTACGTTCGTTCCCTACATGCCTTTACCTCAAGGTTGAAAATCAAATAATCAATATAAAGTCTTCAACTTTATATCTTATCTCAGATCTATCTTCAACAACACTGTGACCCAAAGTCATGGGAATAGAACTAGTTCAATATTGACCCAGATGGAAGAATGACATTTGCTGAATCATGAAGATTAATTTTTGTACCAGCTAATTTTTTGGGAAACTCCTTTTAGACATATCCTGTTAGATACTACGGTTGTGAACAATTGTAAGACATCACCAGTAGCATAAGTTGATTTAAAAAATACAAAATTTTGCCCTTCAGGATTTTTTTATATTTTGTTCTGCACTGCCTTTGGCATAGGAGCATCAGTGAGTACACAGCAACACCTTTGTCTGCATACAAATAAAGACACAAAGACTTCAGAAGTGCTGGGAGCCAAATATCTTTCAAAGGGTAGAAAAATAACTTGGATCTTCCTCACTGACAGCAGCTATGCTATGTGTAAGAAGCTACTATCTCCAATAGTAGAAGTCTAGAATTTTCTAGATATAATTATGTAAACAGTGAGGGGCACTGACAGTAGCCATCCTGTAATAATTTTTCTTAGTTCCCCTCAGAGTTCACACTCATTACTTTTCAGCACATTTGAGTAAATTCATTTTCATATTGCTATAGTCATTGAACATAATTTTCAACCACACAAATAGTGAAATGACAACAGAAATATAAGGTGTATTGACCAGGGCAACCAACTCAGTGACTATGCAAAGACTCTGAGTTACCTCTTCCGACTCAGGAATTACACACCTGTTCTGGAGATGGAATAATTCAATCTCTCTGCTCAAATCCTGCTAATGCTGAGGATTTTAGGTGTTTCATTATCTTATAGACTCTACAACAGCAATGCCCATTTTATTTCAGAAATCTGATTTGCTTAAACTGTGAGGTAACAGACTCTCAGGCTCTCTTATTCTCCACCATTTTTCACTTTCTTTCTTATTAACTTGGGGTCACTAACATAAGTAGTTTCTCTGTTTATCATAATTTTTAATTCTTCTTCATTGGATATCAATTCTACATAAGTAAAGAACTCGGTATTCTCTGAGTTAAGGGATGTGCTGGCAGATGAAATCCGCTTATAACTGCCGAACAGAAAATTAAGCCTAGTACACTCAAAACTTCAGCCCTCAAACCAAAATAACTGATGTCCTCTGAGATTTCTTTTGGGAAAATTTGTGTGATCATTTTGACAACTTGGAAATTTCTATTACACTTTCAAATTTCTTTTTGATTGTTTAGAAAAATCTTGCTACATTTGTGGACAAATTGTGCTCTACCTGTTCCTAATTCTGATTAAACATTGCCTCTTAAGCTGCTTGAGATTGAAACCACTCTTAGAAAATTTTCATTACTTCTCATGATGGCATTTTAGTATATGTCCTTAAAAGCTCTTGCTATATCTGTTACCTTAGATATAATGAATAATAAACAACTGCTTAATCATGTTATACCATTAAAATGAAATTACCATAAAAATAAAATATGTTAGTCTTCTTGTCAGCTTGTTCTTCAGGATTTTTTCATATGCTTTATTTACATTTACATGTCCTTTGGGGAATTTTTGGTTCTGTAATATCGGGATTTGATGCATGAAATAGAAACATATTTAAAAATCAGTTTTGTGTGCTTATCAGTAATTTAAATCAGAAGGTATATTAGATGTTATTCTTTTACTATATTAAATAAGGGTATTTTACCAACCTTTGTCCAGCCATAGTAATTCCCTGTGCAATTTTTAATAAAAAAACAGGGATTTTTTTTCACATTTTTAGTAAGACATGCTTTCTGAAATTATCATTACACCTGTACAGTAACAGTAAAAGACTCTAAAATAACCTTCAATAAATCTGATTAAAATACCCCAAAATGTAGAATAATAGAAGTTTCACTGTGTACCTCAAATCTGAAAGCATACAATGAAAGGAATGGCCTGCAAAGGCTTTGAGGTCCATTCAAAACATTTTTTTTTACGAGCAGACTCTGTACAGAAATTAAGACATGTCTTTCCCCCCTCCTTTCTTCCTTCTTTCACTCTATGACAAAATGTTCTCTTTCCTCTGATTAGAAAAAAGCTGTGATACCTCTGCAGGTTCCCTACAGCACAGCCTCACCAAAGCCCATAACTGATCCAACAGCATTTGTCATCTCTGCAGTATACTTGCTGTAATTCTCCTCCTCTGGTTTTTCTTTCAAACTAGATCACACAAAGAATCTTTGATCAAAATAAGAAAAACAAACTATTTTAACTGAGGAAGAATGATGCATAGGTATTAAGACCTATATATAATTAATTGCTTTCCTCAAGTCATTTAAAATACTATTTGTTCTGCATAAACAGCCTTTGATTTTTTTTGTTACTAAATTATATTTCATCTGATCCTTCAACAATCATGTTTTGCCTCTTAAAACCACCAAAAATAATGTTTCTACCAAGTATGTTCAAGATGGTTGTATTAGATTTCAAGATTACTTTTTCTTTGAAACATTTATTGATTTTATACAATTAAATTGGAGGAAAATTTTACTCTGACATTGAATGCTTTATTCATAGATTTATCTTTTATGATAAATCCAAAAACAATTTTAGCACTAGTGCAGAATCTAACATAGAATTTACTCTTTATTTGAGAAAGTCATAGAAATAAGATTTAATTCTTGCCCAAATAAGTCATGAATTCTGAATTCTGAGATTTTTAAGAGATCAATTTTGCAACTGCATCATGAATCCTCCTGACCGATTTCTAACACAAACATTATTTTGCGATTGTTTGCTCATTTTAAAACTTAAAATATTTTATAGAGCTCCTTTTCTCAAACATAATACCAAAAAATTATTTGGGACACCAGCACAACGTATATAAGTAGTTATCTTTCATGGCAAGAGAAGAAAATTGCTAAATTAAAGAAGAAATTGAGGACATAATTACCATGGTTTATCAAGTAATAAATTCTAGTTCTAACAAATAGTGGGAAACACTGGAAATAATTTTATGAGTTCCCTTGGCACTTTTATCTGACTTATTTTATATATTTCCTTTGCTTTACAATGCTATTGTATTGCTTTGTGCAAGTTTTTTCACAGCATAATCTGGGTGCGTTTGTATGTGTGTGTTGATACATGAATGATGTAAAAGGAGTGCATAAACAAGCTTGTTCTAAACACCTCTTTCTCACTATAAAAACTGTCAAAATTCAGAAAATACTGAAAAATACTCTCTGTATTAATTGGAAAGATGATACTATTTTGGGTTTTTTTTGGTGTTTTTTT
>VZTH01009532.1:0-68581 GCA_013397815.1 Aleadryas rufinucha | reverse complement strand
TTTTTTTTTTTTTTGCATTACCAATGCTCTTGTAAAAAGGCAAAGTGAAAGAAAACTGAAAAAATTAATTACAAATGGTCATACAAGAGAGAAAATTTGGCTCATTTCAGCTTGTTTTTTCTCTATTATCAGCATTTTGGTTTTATTCTAGTTACTAATTTCCTGTCTCTCTAAGTTCAGGTCTCACTAGACGTTATTACTGTTTCAGAGAAAAAAACTACAACCCAGGTGAACACTGTTCTATGTTGTTTTGTGTGCAGTCTGTGTTTTTTTTTGAGTAACACAATTATTTGTATTCTGTAGCAATGAGGATTACACCAGAGGGCAGGACACAGGTAATGTAATACTGGAAGTAGTCATGTGAAATATCATGAGTGATACAACAATTCTGGATAAAATTCAGGTTCAAAACTTTCAGAAACGTAGAATCCATCAGTTTTCTGATATCACTTATGTTTAACTGCTTATTTAACTGTCTTAAAAGCAATGGTACAATTTTGGAAGATGAAATGTTAAATATTTCAATACAAATAGGATAATGATTGCCTGAAATTGCAGTTAGATTAACATGTTTATGCTGTACAAGACTATAACCCACAAATTACTTTGGGTATGTTTTGCAGAACTAGCCACGAGATTTCTCATAGGTACTAGGGAAAATAAGATGAATGCACATAGGCTTTTTTCTTGAAAGATGTATTACTTTAAATAGGCACTTTAGATATACAGCAAAAAACAATAAGACATTAATCTGACTAACAAAAATATAATTTTACTTCAATTTTATGTTGCTAAAATTAACACACGTAATACACCTATTTTCAAGGGGGAAAGTGAAATTAATAACTTTAATCAAGATATCTATAGTTTTAAATAGATAACACTTCATTTATAACCCAAGTTCTTTATGTAATAAGTTATTGCATCAAGCCCATCTCAATGTGTAATTAAAGCACTCTTCCAATTAGTTACTGATGAAATATAACTCTTTCCTTAAGAATGGTCATAAGTATGTTTTCACATTTTTTGCATCCCTGTTACAGGTCTGTTTTTAGCTGTGTGGGAAATTAGCAGTTTTTCCTTATGAATTGCCTCTTAAGATAATTCTTCAATATATACCTGATGTAGTCCATAGAATTAAAAGAGGACCTGGAAATAGCAAGTCTCGTGCTTAATTGTGACAAGCACAACCAAGAGTATGTCAGAAATTGAAAAGATAAACTGTTCTATTGCTAACCCTCCTTCCAAATGGCAATTTTATAATATTATTTAACTTCAACAAAGTTATTTTAATTCAATTTCAATGTCACTTCAGCTAGGAAAAAAAAACAACAAAAGAAGCAAAAGCAACCACAAAATATATCTAATTATAGCAATTACTGAAAATTTTCCTCCATTAGACCTTCTACCTTCGTTTCACTCCATGAAATACAACTTTAGTGACTACTTACTGCTTATAACATCAATAAATCGGAAGGTTGAAATTATTTGTATATGTAATTCCATTTTCAAATGATATATTCTATTTTTGAACCTTTTGTGAAACTATGATAGACTAAGACACATTTGTAGCATACTTTAAAGAGGATTTTAATTTAGTCTAAAAATAAGGAAAAGAATATCTATATTTACTGATGTAATCTATATATTTATAAGAGCCATTTCACCTAATGTTCTCACAGTACAAGAGTAAATGATCCCCAGTGCAATTACAGAAAAGAATTCTAGGCTTACCTCACAGACAAGTAACAGTAACTAAACTAACTAGAAAAAGCACTAACTTTTTTCAAAGTCTTAAAATATGTTTCAGTTTAAAAAGAGCCCCCAAATGTTTAAAAGCAAAGAAACTTAAAACACTGAATTAGAATTTATAAAGGAGAAATAGGAACACGAATGCTTCTGCCTGAGGTGCAAAGACCACATCAGATGTAAAGGACTAAGAAAGAAAACTGCTGGGTTTTGGACACCTCTAAAGAGAGAATTCTAACAAAGCAGAGGCTTTGCTCTGTTTCCCATAGGTTGCAGGTTTAGAAAAAAAAGTGGTAAAAGAGGGAAGAATCACTGTTCCTTATGACAGGCAACAAGGACTTAATATGGCTTCTCATTATTCCATATCCCACTATGATATCCAAATTTCTTCTCTCCAACTACAATAGCAAATCAAATTGAGGAGTTTCTGGCAACTCCAATTCTATTCACTGAAAATATTTCCTTTTATCCCAGTTTTGACCTCTGTAGATTTTAACAGACACTGTTATGTCCCATCTCTTGTAGTCTAAACTAAAGTAAATATTTCAGAACAGACAGTTTAATTTCAATTTACAGCTCCCTACTTCAAAAAAATACTACATGGTAAGACTGTGAAGATGTATTATGCAAAACTACAAGCTATATATGAACTATATGCAAAGAGAGAGATTGCATGCATACCTGTGTTTCTGACCAGGATTTAATAGTGCTTAATTAGTTTAGAAAACGGCTTATACAAAACCGGTTGTATCAACAGCACCTATTTCACTGGTGGATTTAAAAATATAATGAATACAATGTTTTTAGAAGACAAAAAAACTTCATATAGGTCACTCACTTTGCAATGAAATATCAACTACCACTCCTTACCTTTGGACTTCTGCCTTATTACATAAGGAATACAGCAATGACAGTCTGCTTACATCTTGTATTATTATGGTCTATGTAGATTACTTCCAGTTTAGTTATAAACCCAACTGGGAGGGAACAAGAAAAGACCTGAGACTTGAGAGGGGTCAACTGATGGGAAGATTATACGAATTTTGAGGAAAAGCACTCAAAATTCCAGTTAGGAAAAAACCCACAACCAAACAATACATTAACAGAACAGAGTTAAAGGGCCCCCCCTCAAGCCCCAATTCTTCTCATTCTTCTCATTCTTCTCATTCTTTTACTGAGGGAAAGGAGCATATTTCTGGCTCTCAGCTACAATGAAAAGTGATTGTAGGTGCACATACAAAAAAGGACAGTGGAGCCCATGTGAGTATTCCATCTTCCTGCCGTCCACTATCTTTGCTACTTGATAAGGTGATGAATACAATTTCAACACTAGATACATTCATTCCAACAAGACTTCCCTAACAGAGAGAGCAACTTTGGAGGAAATGAAACAGTGACAGATACCCATAAAACTGTGACAAGTTTCAGGCATTTCTTTGAAGGGGATGCACTTAAATGACTTAAAAAAAAGGAAAACACAGTACCCATATTTAAGAACTGGGAACTACCAAGGTGTCAACCCCTACTCGGAAAAAAATTCTTTATTTCTCCTCTAGGAAAAAAATCTTTACTGTGAGAGTGGTGAGGCACTGGAATAGGTTTCCCAGGGAAGTTGCGGATACACCATCCCTGGAGGTGTTCAAGGTTGGATGGGGCTCAGAGCAACCTGCTCTAGTTGAAGGCAATCCTGCCCACAGCAGGGAGGTTGGAATGAGATGATCTTCAAAGTCCCCTTCTAACATTTCTATGATTCTATGTCCTGACTGACACTCCAGGTAGGGTCTTAAAAGCTTTTCTTATCATTTGTACAACTTGGTTCAGGTTCCTTCCTGATCCTAGAAGAATATGGGTCAAACAGAGATTACCTTTCTCTGTCATCCAATCCAAGAATCAAATGCACAGTATCTGCAGATCAGGCCCTTCTCAGGAGGCAGTATCATGGCGTATAAGACAGAGGAGAAGACATTTAACTTGACATTGAAATCCTCTCATTCCCAGAACACAGCATGAATGATTGATTTAAGAGTATGTTTGAGCACAGGCCCAGATAAAAAATGCTATTTTATGATGAAGAACAGAAGAAGAGGCGCAACTATTGGTAAAGAAGACTGTCAAATCAGTATTCACATGATAATCCAGTGCCAGTGGAAAGCAGGATGATGCAGTTTTGTATCTCATTATCTTCAGTTTAGTCAGATGAAATTGTATCAAGAGGATTGCCTCATTCCTCACAGTGACTGCATGGCCCTGGAAAGCTCCAATCTTACAGCATGATGTAGAGAAGGGAAAAAGAGCAGGTATCTAATCAGAACTGATCCTTTTCCTACAGTTCTGGTAGCCCTTCAAGGCATCAGAGCCTGAGAGACTAATGCAATTTGGCTGCACTAGAGCAGCTGTCTGGTTCTGACATCAGATGAGACCTCTGAGGCTGTGCAAGAAACAAGATCTAGAGCTGATCTCCTTGCCCAAGGCTTGAACCACAGGCAAAATTTTGGCCATGAGATGCTGAGGCAGCACAAACACCCACAAAATAGGTTTAAGTGGGATGTGGTTGTCCCAGACAGCACAAGGCCAAAAAGGCCTTTAGAGAAGTCACCAAACGCTAAGGAGGAAGAAAAGGTAGCAAGATACAACAGAAGTAGAAGGATTCTGTCTCAGTAAGGTAGGCAAGCAGTGAGGTAGGAGCTGAAGTGGTGGTGATGTTCCATTTTGCAAGCCAAACCCTTAGCAAACAGAACGAGCAGGTTAGAGAGAGTCTCCTGTGGATACTGACATGGAAATCTTCCTTCTTTGAAGTTGTGAGGCATAAACGTGTGCCTCTGTAAGAATGTATACATGACTTCTCAAAGAATATGTAGCATATATCTGTACATCTGTATTCACACAATCATACACACATATGACTTATAAAATGCATCTTTTTCTGTTACTTTCTAGAAATATTAAGATATAAGACCCAAGCAAATCAAGAGACTACCCCAAACTTCAAAACATGTTTTAAAATATTTTTTATAATCTCTACTATAAAGAGAAAAATAGGTTTATTCTATGAAGTGGGTTCTATTAGCATCACAAGAGAATGGTAGCTTATCAACACATTAGCTGTGAGTGAACGTTCATTTTCCTTGAAAAAGTGTCTTGAAAGTGTCTATAAACCATGACAGAACATTTTACTATTAAATTATAGGTGCCTTAGAAGTAAAATAAAATGTCATAATCAATTTACTGATTTATGCACTTAAATACCTATTTGTTAATAATTCAGACACCATCAAATTTTTTAACATATATTGTAGCACCTGTGCGTTCTTTTCAAAATTAACTAAGCAGTCCTTCCTCTTTCAGTTTTTAAAGAATGCACAGTCTGTGCAGACTCACAGACTCACAGGACGCAAGAGGAACTGCCACACAAAGGATGACACAACAAGGGTTCTACTATATCTTTTATTTTCAGAAATAAATCAAGTCAATTTCAGATTAAGCCCTAGTCCTTCACCTTTTAGGAATTTGATGAAATCTATGCTAAAAATCCCATCTAAAGTTGTTTATATGCTACTATAATCTTTATCAAGTCTGACAGGCTGCCAGCATAGCTGATGAAACACAATATGCAGAAAGAACTTCACGTACCAGAATCACAATGCTGTAAAATAGAAATTAATGAAAGTAAGAATTCTATTTTAATTACACTTCTTTCAAAATATGTATAATGTTAAACCTGATTATTTAGTTCTCAGTGGAAAAGGGTGAAATTTGTGGGCCATAGTGGTAATATTACTAAAGCACAAGGCTTATGAGGAGCAGCTGATGGAACTAAGGCTGTTCAGGCTGGAGAAAAGGAGGCTGAGAGGAGATCTTATTGCTCTCTACTACTACCTGAAAAGAAATTCCAGCAGCTTGAGGGTCAGTGTCTTCTCTCAGGTAACAATCATCAGAACAAGAGGAAACGGCTTCAAGTTGCACCAGGAGAGGTTTAGATTGGATATTAGGAGAACTTTGTTCACTAAAAGGGTGGTCAGGCATTGGAACAGGATGCCCAGGAGAGTGGTGAAGTCACTGTCCCTGGAAGTGTTCAGAAAATATCTAGATGTGGTACTTAGGAACATGGTTTAGTGGTGAAGATGGCAGGGCTGGGTTAACGGTTGGGCCTGATAATCTTAGAGATTTTTTCCAACCCTAATAATTCTATGATTTTGTGATTAATTCCTAATGTTTTGGCCACTGAGAGGAAGTGCAGAGTTTATACTGAGCATACACTAAGTTTTGGAATGTAAAGATAAACCAGTCTGTATGAACAGTTACAGGATTGTGTATGGGATACAGGAGAAATGGGGTGGTAGTTTGGCATAGGGTTGAGACGAGTAAAATTTTTTTCCCCTTATTATGACCCTGCTATCACTCACCTGCAAATGGCTGCCACTGTGGCCAGGGCACAGAGAACTTTCCAGAAGGGCAGGTGGAGAGGCCAGGCCCGTCACAGCCAGGTGCCTGCAGCCAGGGGAGCTCCATTCAGGCAGACCCCCCCAGTATTCGCTCCCTGGCTGATACCTGTGAGGAGCCTGGCGGAGGCCCCACACGATGGTGGGACAGGCCGCTGGGCGCTGAGGGTAATGGCCAGGGACGAGGAGGGAGAGCTGAGATCTTAAACCTTCAGGGTACCTAACAGCCTCTCACGAACTCCAGGCTTGAAGAGTTTTATCTGGAGGCTTAGTGGACCACAAGTCAATTCTTTAACTTAAAAAAATAGGAGAAAACCATGGGCCTTAGACTACAGGGCAGTCCCTGTCAGGATGCTGTGAGCAGTCAGGTGGCTGGGCCCTCTGGCTCACCAGAGAGCGCTGCCGTGTAAGCTGACAGGAAAGCAGACAGGTTGCCACTTGAAGCTTCCTACCTTTCAGCAGAAATGTATAGGAACTGACATGCCTCCTCCAAGTGTTTCATTTCTGATGAACGAGCACACACATACCAAAGGATGACACTTCACTGAAAGTTGACTTCCTTGAAGTGTAAAATGTCATATGGAAACAGAGATGCATCTGCTGGGCAACAATGTGCATATGAAGCACATAAAAAACTTAGAATTAATTGAGAACAAATTAAAAAAAAAAAGAGAAAAAATTGAGCTCAGAAAGTCAGGAGACAATCTACTTTCTGACTATTATTTTTCCATTAGAAAATCCTACTCTGTTATTACCCTCCTATAACTCTTGTTTTGTGTCACAGAAACACTGAAGAGCTATTCCTAGCAAGTCTAAAGTCTGTGTCCCAGTTTTTTTTCACGAAAAACAGGAAGGGAAGAATGTAAGGGCAAAAGCTGATTGACATTTAAACTGTATCTGCAGTAGTGCATGCCAAGAAATGGAGAAGTAAAAAGTGAGCAAAAGCCAGAAATGAGAATTTTTTTAAAGAAGTTCCGAGAATATAGTAGCACATATGTTCTAATTGCTATTACATTGATCAAAATTAAGAGCAAATGACATGAAGTAGGACAAGTCAAGAAAAATATAACAGTGAATGAAAAATCCAATGATCATTCAGTTAAGGTTGATAAATTATATCTCAGAAAACTTGTTTCTCTGTATCATTCCAAATATGTGGTAAAATCTGAGATCTCAAAGATGAACTCTTACACTACAGACTTATCTTCTGTACTCATTTGCTCTTCTTAATCTCAGAATACCATACTTTTTGAAGGCTTGCATTTTGGTTTAAGTTGGTTGTGCTAGATATGCACGACCATTACAAATAGAAGCAAATGGTTATTTATTTACAGTAATTAAAATCTCATGCATGTAATTTTAAACATGAATATTTCTTACAATACCTAAACTTGGAATACCTAAAATGAAGCCGATCTTCTAAAGCAGGAAAAACAGAGAATATGCATAATCCATCTGAAAGTGCATCAGTATCAGTGAAATCTTTTTGGAGAATATCTGTGTTGCTGCTATAGTGATATGATTGTTTTACTTCCAAATATTTTATAGGAATAGGTGAACTGAAAAACCTGATTATTTATGCAGGCTATTATCTTTGTGCTCATTGTACCAATAATCAAGCAAATTTTAGAATAGAATCAGTATCTCTTTTAGCTTTAGTTCTAACATGACAAAATGACAACAGCAAAATTTACATTCATGCATTATAATTAGTAATGAAACAAAGCCTGATCCATGATTTCTGCATGAAGTTACTTAATGTGAAATAAATTCACTTACTTATTAATGAATACATAATACTGATTGCAGAACTATTATGACTATACACGTTAAGTATTACACTGACACTCATCAGACCATTCATTAATTGAAAATAGTATTTTCAAATACTGCTGGAGTTCAATATTCTATATATTTATCATTTATTTCTTTTGAGATATATGGCTCTAATACATATTCCACACAACAGATTTCTAGACAGCCTATTATTCTAGAACTTACTAATTTTTATTATTTCAGATGGGCAAAGACATTTTAAATCTTAGCAAACTTAAATAAAATGTCTTTCTGATATTTGCCAAAGATGCCACAGGATGCAAAAGTAAGAATAAAAAGAAAACGGTGAGATTTTTCTCTGCCACAAAGCTTTCCTTTTAGTTTCTTATTTTTTTTCCAGACTGTAGTTTTGCATATTAAACATGCAACACATTAGATAGAAGACATCTCTTTTTTCATATGTTGAGTTTTTAAATTTCTAAATCATTGTGATTGAACACCTATATAGCTACTATTGCTATCCATTATTTTTTTCTTAGTAAGATGTAGTCAACATCCAAATTCAACCCACATTGCATAAAAGCAAATTCTTTATCAAAGAGAATAAAAAAAAATCTGTTCAACATTGGGAAATCTCTTCAATATTTTTTTCTTGAGATGGGACAAGAAACATCTCATAAGTTAGTTGTAAACAAAACTGAAAACAGATTCTATAATCATTATTTTCCTGTGTTTTGGAAAAGGACATTTTGGCATTCCTCTGACCAATCATATATTCTTGCTAACAAGGACAGTACAGCTTTAATGATCTGAAACTCGTTTATCTGGGAGACATAAGATTCAGTCACACAAATGAATTGTTGATAAACTAGGGTCATTGAGCAAAAGATCCTGCAGAGTCTGTAAGCTCTGCAGGATGGAAACTCTCTCCTGCAGTCTTTCTTCTGAGAAACAAGTAAACTCTGCAGGCTCACACATTTCTGTACACAATATTTTATACACAATAAAACAGATGTATTGAAGCAGTCCCGACAGACACACCAGAGCTTGAGATAACTATGTTTTGGCTATCATAATTATACAGTTAGATGTGTGTTGTGTTTTGTTTGTTGACTTCTTTTTTTTAATTAGTGCTGATAGTTCATTTTTAGATTTCCTTTTACGCTTCTTTAAGGATTCCTCCAGTTTCTTCCCATTCTCACCTATACTAGACTAAAAGGCAAAAGTCTAGAATAAACTTTATTATGCAATGCTTTACTCCAAGAAGTAAAAAGAGGCAAGGATCAGTAATAGAGTCAGAATTTGTCTGTATTCCCTACTGACTTCTCCGTAAGTTCACTTTTTTTATACAAGGGCGGCAAAAAACCAGTTCACCTATGGCAACAAGCACAAAGCAGCAGCGTCTGCAAATGACTGAAAATGCTCTAGCAACATAAACAGTGTATTACATTAGGGTACAAAAAAAAAAAAATCTATCTCAATATGAATTATTTTCCTATAATTTAAAAGTACTTAGTTTTTAGAGGAAATAGAAGACTTTTCCTGCAGGGGATGTCCAAAGGTAGAACCATCTACTATTCTAATACCCTATAATAACCAAGATAAGTGAGATTTAACAACTCTGCAGGACTTAAGTTTATATCCTGCTTGGAAATTATAAAGTAGAGTTGCAGACAGCCCTCTCTTTTTCCTGTGGCTCCTGTGAAAGAGTTGTGATTTTTATCACATACTGAGCCTTTTTACCACAACACAATGCATTTCTGATATTGTTGACCATGCATTTTAAGAATTTAGGTGTACCGAAAACATAAAGGACATTTTTTGATAGATTTAAATCAGAAACTACTGGTAAGCAAGAAGAAATAATGGGATGTTTTGCACATGTAGATTAATTAAAGTGGCTTTAGGTAGCAAATATTTCAATTCAAACAGAAACTGGAAATTTTGAGTATTTCTTCGCAAAATCTCTGCTCTTCAGAGCTGACCTATTAATTCATATCAGTAGAAAAAAAATCTCCCATGAAGACACCCTTGTTTTTTCTTTTAACAAATTACAATATTTTAGTATGTCACAAAGGAAGCTAAGGTAATCTAATGTATTTTAGACCTGCCTGAGAATAAGCTTTCCATCCAGCTATTCAGGTGCCATCTTAGCAGGTGCAGAAAGCAAGATGCGGCTTTGTCCTCACTCCGTCAGACTAATCCTATTCCATTATACAGCTGTGGACTCTGTTCATTTAGTATAGGCCATCCTCTTTATCTTTTTTACTGGACCAGTATCTCAGCTCCCTCCCAGGCATTTTGCACACAAAGAGACGACAAATGGAAAAGGAAGGGTGAGAACTCAGCTGACAGGCTGGTGCATCACTCTGGCCACAAAAAAAGCTGGCAGTGACAGAAGGGAGGGGGAATTTAGACATAGTTGAGGCAGACATGAAGACTGATGGTAGGCTGAGTAGCTGAGCTGGGTAAGGGCAGAAGTCATGTGGAGGTGGAGCAGACTAGGCTGATTTGGAATTTGGGGATAGGAATAAATAACTAGGCAGATAAATAACTATGCTAGGCAAAGAACTGGAGGCTAAGGAAAAGAACTTTTGTAATAAAGCAAAATTGACAGTTCTAAATGCATTTAGGTGAGTCAGCAGCACTGTCACACGTGCACACGTGCACACGCAGATGGACACATCTATACCGCAATGACATTTTTCGCAGAAATAAATGTTTTGGTCAGTCTTGCATTGGATTTTGGAACACTGCAGCTGACAACACTAAAGCTGCTTCTCTACCAAGGAAGAGCTCTATTTGGAGCATTTTATCTGAAAATCCATAACTGTGTGTAGTGTATACTAGGACAAAAGTGGCTTTTGTATTAAAACACTTCTTAATACTGATAAAGCTAAATATTGGGAGAAAAGACTACTTTTATAAATCTGAAGTGTTATAAATTTTTTTTAAAAGGGGTTACAATAAAAACAATCCCCTGAGACTCAATTAATTCCAACTGAATTCTTAAAGAATATATGAACTGAGTGTAATTGTTTTGGTAATTCTTTTCCTCTAGTCTATTTGCAAATATCTGAAAATGAAGAAAATAAACTACCTACTATTTTTAAAAATTGTTTACTTGAAGCCTGAGCAGTTGTCTTGAAGCAACTGAGTATATTTAAAATATTTCCCTTTTCCATCAGACCTGTTAATTACATTTTCAGTTTATGTCTTACAATTTACTGAAAATGTCTCTGGATAGCCAGTTTCTTCTATGTTGAAAAAAAAAAAAGAAGTAGTGTGTACTATTATAATACATATGATGAGCAATTCATAGAATCATTTAGGTTGGAAAAGACCTCTAAGGTCACCAAATCCAAACATTAACCCAGCACTGCCAAGCTCATAACTAAACCATGTTCCTAAGCAGCCCACCTACACATCTTTTACATGCCCCTAGGGATCATGATTCCACCACTTCCCTAGACAGCCTGTTCCAATGCCTGAAAGCCGTTTTGATGAAAAAACTTTTCCTAGTACCTGATCTAAACTTTTCGTGGGACAACTTGAGGCCTTTTCTTGTCCAATCCATTATTACTTGAGAGAGGAGACCAACTCTCACCTCACTACAACCTTCTTTTGGGTAGTTATAGAAAGTGATAAGGTCCTCACAGCCTCTTGTCCAAGCTAAACAATCCCAGTTCCCTTAGCAACTCCTCATCACACTTGTGCTTTATACCCTTCAGGAATTTTGTTGTTCTTTGAAAATGCTGCAGCACATCTGAATCAGGAACGGATTGTGATCAATTTACAAGCATCTGTATTTATGCAGATTACTAACTTTTGCTTTGGAGTGTAAATTAATTGATCAAAACTAAAAAAAACTGTAACGTTGTAGTCTTAGGCAAAAGAGTGAAGCATGAAGAAGAATGTAAACCAGGGAATGTATTTTGTAGAACTTTGGATGTTATCTAGATCAGAAATTATGAACTACTAGCATCTCTGAAAAGTTTGGTAGTGGCAGAGATTTGCAGTGGTGGTGACAATGCTTTATAAAATTAATTTGCTACTGCTCTCAGGAATGATTTGTTGCAAATGTCCCTTACTGCTGAAGACGAAGACAAAGAAAGGACATGAGATAAAAATGTGGAAATCAAAACCAAGGTCGAATAAAACCTGCTGAGCATCACACTTTCAAGTCAGTGATAGGCAGTGATAGGCTTTGTAGAGATCAGTCTATAACCACATGAATCTATAGGATTACATGGGCCTAGTAATTGTTCTAACATGTAGCCTGCAAATTTCTTAAGGCAGATGCTCAAGTAGATTTACATGCAATGAAAGTTTTACGTAAAAATTTAATCATCTCTCTACAGTCTTTCTATTGAAACTTAATATATAAGAGTTTATAAGAGGTATAGATATTTTGCCTTTTACCTACACAGTTTGTGCATGTAAATTGTAAACAAATGTAAGAACACTGGCACTTGTTCCTAAACAATCTTTCAGTCCATTGCAGTAAAAGCAACATAATACAGACTAAGTGCTTATTTTTTCAGATTATACCTAATAACCTATAAAGTAATTTTCAGTCACAGTTCACTGGAGTTAATTTTAAAGCATAATATTAAAGTCAAGGTGTCTTCACAATTAAGTAGGCATTAAACACAAATGTGGTCTGACATATGAGTTAAATATATGCAAGTAAACCCTTGCAGGCAAATGAGAACAGACTTAATAAAAATTAAAAATGAACTCTCTGTGTAGGTGTACACTAGTGATGTGCATTATGACATTTCAGTTGCTAGAGGAGAGCAAGAACATTTGCACCAAGTTTACATCACTGTGAAGAATATTCAGTTAGAAGTTACTTTTTGGAGCTGACAACATTTAAGGAATTTTTACAAATTAGTTATCTCTGGGCATAGTTTACAGCAATTTGTGGTATAGCAATTCATCTTCAGAAAGATGCGGGAAAACAATTTCAGACAATAGTTGGATATTTTCCGTAAAAAAAAGAACACTGGATAGAAAGTCATCCTTTGAGTTATTCTTTTTTTTTTTTTCATATCCTTTCATCATTAGTAGCTTTACTCATAAAGAATAAGATGAAGCAGGTTAATTGCTCCCTGTGGCTAAAGTAACTTAAACCTAAAGTCCACTATATATGTATTTAACTTTGTAAGAAATAAGTTTCCCATTGTATTTGTCTTTTCTATTATCACTACTGAGCAGAAGTGTGAACAGAATCTAGAATCATTAAAAAAAGGGAGAACCCCACAGAAAAGAGTTCCTTTTACATCAGACTTATTATCCACATATTTTGCATAAGTTTTAATGTAACTATTTTAAAAGAAATTAAACTGAATTTACCAAATTTTAGAAGGCAGGGAATTTTACTTTGATTATGTGGTCAGTTATTGCTTTACTACTCTCACATTTTAGTGATTCAATAAAATAGTGCTAATAACACATAACAGAAGCTCCCTCATCTGTTAATCCTAGTAGTTTATTTCCTGCCTCTCAGAAAAAAAGGAAGTATTTCAGTGACGATCATGAAACTTCATCCATTTTCTTTTTATTCTTTCACATCTAGCTTAGAAGGCAATACAGAAAATGGCAGAAGTTATTTCAATGTGTTAACTGTATATATATATACGTATCTATTTCTTAAGAGATGTTCAGTTTGTCCTCAGCATATTTATTTCAGTAAGAAGACTATTTGAACTATTATATATGCAAAGCTAACTGAGGTTTGTATTCTTTTTGTCTCTAGAAAAAATTTGTTGTGAAGCCAGTAATCTTCCTTTGAAATGTTTTACTTTTCCTTTGATAGTTCTGATAACAGACTTTGCTTGGCTAGTGAACTTCTGGGTCTAATTTAATTATATAGTGAATTGGTGTGAAAATTTGCTAGGGTATAAATGAAACTTGTTTAAAGCAGTTTCAACAGGGGAAGCATGAAAGGATGATGTACATCAAAAATGAGTTTTCTGTGAGGTTTGCAAAGCTGACTGCAAGAAGGTTTTTCTATGTTATTTTCTTTCTACTGCAAAAATCTCAAACGTGCCTCTACTTAACACATGAAAGAACAAAAAAATATGAACTTAGGCTGGAAGACTCAAGGCAAAACAATGCTGTCCTGCCAACCACTTGTTTTGTACCCTAGTCTGAGGCAGAGGCTGCTTGAAGACTAATAACTGCTGCAATCTTGAAACCTCTGGGTAGTTTTATATTTTCCAGTGTTTCCACAGGGTAGACTCCACTCCACAGTACTTCTAAACAAGGGCTATGCTTGAACACACAACTATTCATTAAGAAAGGCGTGGTAGAGTAACATCTCATGCACTGGACACCTGTGAAGTATCTGTTTCAGCTGAATCCTAATCGTTTCAGATGCAAATGCATCACTTGAAGCAAAAAACAGTGAGCAAGTATGAATACTGCAAACCTGAGGAAGCTAGTGGTATTTTCCAGGTTATATTTGTAGTCACTGAATTTGTTTCATAGGTGGAAAATTCTGGTAGGTCTTTTTATTTACAAATCACAATACTAGATAAGCTAAACATACGTGTAAAAAATGCCTTTCAGATAATGGAAGGAAGCTGTGATATCAATAGGAATTTAACTGTATCCATAGCTCAGGATACCTTCTCTCATCAAGGTAAAAGTAACAGTTTCATAATGACCTGGGGCTTGAATTAGTAGTGTTGTAATAATTTATTAATGGGGGAATTTGATACCAAATGAAATATTTGTTCTCACAGTCTCTCCTGGTGAGAAACATAACTGAAAAAACAGGGAAGAGCCATAGCCATTCCCAGAACAATGGGTTACTTTCACCATCACCTCTATTGAAAATGTTTAGCTAAATGAACAATTCTTAAAATTTCAAAATAGAAGAATTGGCAGAGTGGTTAAACACAGGAAACATGCTGGTTTTGATTCACAATTATCACAGATAAGAGTACTTTATCTCACTTCTAGAGATAACTGACTTTAGACACTGCATTAAGAAATTAAAATGTCATATAGACGATATTGGTGAAAATAGTAGAAATAATCTGTCTACTCTGACTCAAATAGTAAACCAGCAAATTATTTACTGTTTCTGAAAAATGTAACACTGCAAAATCATAAAAGAGTCATACACAAATCACTGCCTAACTGAAAAGTCATTTTAAGGTGAAATAAAACAGGACTTCCAAATCTCTGTTTTCATTCAGAGGGGAAATTTAATCTTCATCTCTCAAAGTTGCAAGAACTTTGAAAATATAAATGGATTCTAATTCAAAATAATAAATTGCTCTACCTGCAAATACCTAGGGATATTTAACTGTAATGCTCCATAAACTTCTGTGGTCCTATAACTAACTTCTGGCTGACATCTAAATATGAGAATGAACTGATCACTTTTAATAGAAACACATTAATGTGATTGGTGGATAAACAATAAAAGAGGTCCAGAAGTTCATTTAACTCAATTATGACATTTAAAGGCTAGTGTGGAAAACAGAGAAGATTTTAGAATCTTTTTTGCCCCCAAACCCCAGAAATTACTGCTAGTAAATTCTGCTTTGACCCAAATACATGACCTTTGAAGCACAAAAACCAAGAAGTGAATCTGCACTTCTTGTTCAATAAAGTCAGAAATGTAATTGTACTTTATTCCACTTTTTCCACTTTCGTCTACTCAGATTCTACATCAAGATTGCCTCTAATGTACAAATACCACCATATGAAACTACTACAAAATAGGTTAAAGAAATGGCAAAGGCATAAAATAAGTACAGTTACACATTTTAAAAATACAAAATTACATATATATTAAAAGGATTAAGGTTTCAGATCTGAAAATCTATATTAGGATGAACTGTATAAAAAGTAGAGATCTAATGTGAAACATAACACTTTCTGTCGGACCACAGGTATGGTTAAACAACACAGTTTATAGGTACAGGTATGGAAAAAGGCCTTACTAGGAAAAAAAAAATAAAGCACTTTTCATCCAGTTGTTGAAATAAAACCAAGCTTACTTCAGTGTATCAACACTTCTTCTATCACCATTATAAATGTCTGGCAGTTTGCGGGGGGAACATTAGGTAGCCATTTATTAATAACAACAAAGTCTGTTTTAATTCTTTACAAAAATATGACTATTGAGACAAATGTCAAAAAGGAATACAAACATTTCTATACAAGATAGACGTGTGCTATCCTGTGAAAGATAATTTGAGTAGTCAGCAAATCCCTACTGACACAAACGTGAGGAGACACTGGCCAGAAAAATCTGTCTGGTTTTCAGGATGTGTAACACTTCTCTTAGAGAAATAAAAGGGTCTCTCACTAAAATCTTAGCTGTCACATTAGCATTAAATCAGTGCCTGCCAGCAAATATGGTAAAAGGTTGTTAAAGGTTTTCATTGTAAACACTATTTTTCTGAGAGCTTAAACAATACTACAGAAAAGGGCTCTGGGCTAAAGCGTGGAATATTGCATATCGCTCAGAAAGTGTGTCTTTAGGCACTTATTTTTTAATTCCTTTACTGAGATAGGTCCTAATCTTGAAAAGTAAAGCTTAAGTGAAAGCAATAGGACACAATCCCTAAGAATGCTCAAGCACCAGGCACACAACATGCAACTTGCAATCTGATCCTCCTTGCTGGGATCCCGGTCAGAAACTGGTTCCTTAAAATTCCTTTAAATTAAATTGATTCAAGACTACCACTGTTTAAATATATTTTATTTGGATTAATAGCTGAATTCATATATTTCCATGAGAAAACTCTTCATGAGTATTCACGCATAGGCATTTCTCCATCTTTCTGTTTAAAAGAAGAACCAGATGTACCACTGAGAGACCAATCTACACTGAATTAATCCCATTTCCCTTAAGGACAGCTCCAGAACAGCCGCCATGAAAGTACTTAGAAAGGGAAACATCAGTATCAGTCATGAAAAGAAAAACTGTGAATACAAACAAAGACTTTGAAAGGTCACAAAAGTTGAAAGAAAAATGCAACAACTGAACAAATGCTAGAGTGACATCCAATCTGAAAATGTATGGAAACAAGATGAGAAAATAACATGTATTTCTCAAAAATAAAAGAGATAGCATTATTGCCTGAAAAAATGCAGATTAATGCATCAGATTAAAAAGAAAAGCCTTCCTGTTATGTATCTAAGCTAGTTCACACCAGAAACATAGAAGTGAGCCTAGACTGCACTTCTGTTTGTGCCACCAAATAAGCATTAACACAAACCACACAGACTATACCCCTAAAGTATGTGTGTAATACAATAAATTCAATTGTTCCTAAAGATTGGCATTTTTCAAAAAGAAATTTGTATGCTGTTAATTTTGTCATTGAAACTTTTAAACTTTTTTGCCACCTCTGAAGATAGACAGAAACAGAATTCATCCCTCAGAAGAAAAGACAAAAGAGTCTTAAATAGCATACCACCTATTTAGCAAAACCAGAATGAAAGGTTTAAACGTTTTAGAAAACATTGACCAGCTCTATGTGTTAGTAATGGTATATCTATAAAAATTTTGAGCCAACACCTCTCTTTCATTTCAACCATAGCTGTTGGAGTTCAGTATCTCTGCAAATAGGGTCATAAGTCCCTAACAGTAGCTGCAGCTAAATACTTTGGGATCATTACTTACTTAATTAATTAATTAAATAAAACTATTTGTAATAGCATGTTATGGAATAATTATAAAGTAGACAAGACTGCTGTTAACTAAGTATCATTAGCCTATAAGAAAGAATTAGTAGCCCTCCATAGAGCCTAAGATCATATCTAAACAAAAAAGCGCTTGATGGCACTGAAACCTGGAAGGTATACAACGGTAGCAAAAGTAGTACTGAGAACAGGCTTATCTGGTTTACTTGAGTAAACCAAGCCTTCAACATGTTAACATAAACATTATGTATCTGAGCATGATTAGACCTGATTTGAACTATTTAAAGTTTAATGCTGCAGTCTCCTTTATACAGAAGCAGGAAGCTAGCTACTGGATGAATGGATTTTGCCTGAGAAAGGGAGAAGGGTACTTCAACACTAGAAAGACAGAAAAGATTGCAATACAAAAAGAGGACAAAAATTTCATTAACATTTCATAAGTGGCAACTGCTGAGTTCAACATGGGACAGTGCTTGCAGTGACTGTGCTGGTCTACTTTAAAAAAAGAGATTGAATTCCTTAATTCATCAATTGAATAAAGGTAGTGTACAAGACCATGATATTAATATTTTATTTTTCTGAAATAATCAAATAACTTTTTTTAAAATCTAGGGTGGTTCCAAATAGTTTTCTGATTCTCTCTCTCGTATGGGACACTATTTCATAACTATTAATATTTGTTTTATTGATGCGCTACTCTATTCCAAAATTAAATTCATTTTAGTGTGAAATAATAAATAAGAATACCCAGCCAACATGTAATCTGTAAAATTCAACAGGAAAGGGAGCAATAAAGAAGTGCATAGGTTAAGCCCGAGGTCAAACATATCAGCAGAAGTGAAGTCAGAAGTTCACAGATCAGCTGAATTCTTATTAATTAGCATTACACTGACATATTTTGCAAAACTACAGGTAAACATTGCTGCTGTGTAATAATGTATCCTAATAACTCTCAGTGGGAATATCCACCTGAAGGAGAAAGTAAGTGATGAGAAAGCGAATAGTAACAAATTATTAGAAAGATAGTATTCACTAAACAGTTATAAGAAATTCACAAATGATACATCTTATTGACTAGAGAGGGTGCATTTATCTCTCACCTAACATTGCAAAGGTACTGAGAACTAGCAGAGGTAAACTGCATTGAAAATAAATTTTAATGGAAAGTTAAATAGCAGATATAAAGAAAAGTATCTTTTGTCAGACTTAAATATACTGAAGTCCATATTGGTCAAGTTAGTATAAACTACAATACAAAACTCAAGATTGGACATTTGATAAATATGCTATATTTTGGACAAGTGAAGATGGCTTTTGTAAAGGAAATTACTTCTTTGTAGACCTACTGAAGCACTTTTTATCATTCAACAGACAGACACATGAATGCAAGTGATTTGATTGCCTGGAGTTTCTTGGTAGGAGTCTACCTTGGATTTGCAGATGATTTTTCCTAGAGTTTGTCAACAAAGGCTATTATAAAAAGTAAGCAAATGAAAATATCTGTATAACTGAGACTTTAAAAGCCAAGTAGTAGAGAGTTATAACTGAAGATCCAGTTCCTGAAACTGAGAGACATTGCTGCTGGACTTTTTCAAAGAGTTTTTCTAGGGCATGTGCTGTTCAACATTCATAAATAATCAGGGAAGAGGGATGAGAGTTGTTAAGAAATGTTCCCAATCAGAGTTATTTAGGTTAGCCAGGACAAGGACAGAAAGTGTAGAATACCAGAAATTCTGTACTCACAAGCCTGAGTGACAAGGCAAAACAATGGCAGAATAAATGCTCTGCACAAGAGAGTGTGAGGAAAGGTGGGAAATTTAACATAGTGGGCCTGGAGTTGATTGTCACCATGAAGAAATGAGTTATGAGTGGCATAACCATTCAATATTGGCATTCATTAAGAAACTAAGTAGGAAAAGCTGAAGGAATACTTTTGAAATAGTAGAAACCTAAGAAATTCTCACACTTCAAAAGCCACAAGTAGCATGCAAAATCCAAAATAGGGCAACAAAGGTGAGCAGCTTCTATATGGAGATCTGATGCTTCTCTTGAAAAGAAGATCTCCAAAGAAGGATTTAGATGAGGCTCACAAAACACTGGTGGCTTAAAGGGAATGGACTGTTTACAGCTTGATCAAATCTAATGCAATGTAGATTCAAATTAAGATAGAAGAAATCACATTCAAAACAACAACAAAAGAAGTTCTTTATACACAAAATGAACAGGGTAGTAGACCCATGCAACTCATAACTGTTCTAAGACTTACATAGGTTTGTGGGAATAGCTTCACAGAACAAAAATCCAACAAAATCTTAATATTTCCAAACCACATACATCTGATGAAATTTCATCAGCTAATACTGCTGGAGGCTGGGGAATCTAGTTCTTATCTTACTCTTCCCTGGGCATATATTTATAATCACTTCCCAGAGACAGGATACTGTCCAGACAATTCTTATCCTAATCCAATATGGGCATTCTTCTTTTGCTATGTTTCTCCATGTCATCACTTTTAGGCACTCCCTGAAGTGGGCATGGATGCCTTTGAGGCATCTCATCCTGTTGATGTCTGATACATTTAAAATACTTGCTTCTCAGTTTTGGATTACTCTTGGAGAGTAGAAGAGAAGAACAATCATAAAATGTAAGTGCTATGGGGCTTCACTTATAAACACAGGCATCTTTTATTGGATAGCGTCTGAAATATCAGAAATTTTTCATGCTTTTAGGATAGTTCAGTGAGTTTTTTGCATTATCATGTCCATGAAGTACCTTTCTTCAAATGCTAGCATCCCATAAGTGAATCAGTAGACAAGTGCAAACATGGAATCTCTCTGAAAAGTTAACAAGTCTCCCAATGAGAATTGCCCTTTGCCATTGAAGAATATCTCCTGGCAACAATTGGAATACCAATGAGATTAAACATAACTTCCTCTAAAGCTTTTCAAGTGAAACAACATGGCTTTATCACAGAATTAAGTAGTAACACTTCATTTAATATGTACATTAATTATTGCTGAATTATAATGGGGTGTCTAAAAAGTTGTATAATATTCACATTAATACTAAATGAATTCATTATGATGAGTGTAATTACAATGAATACTAACTACATTAATGGCAGCTAGACATGCTAGAAAAAGTGTTACCCATTTACTTGACATGTTCCAAATGGAATATATTTTGTTAATGTATTTGGAAGAATAGTGTGAATAGCTTGAATAGTAGTGTGAAGCAGAGTGTTTAGCAGAGGTTTTTTTAGTATCATTGAACAACTAATTATTTTACTGTATGTTGGGCTTCTATGCACATACATATGTAATACAATCTGAATGCATTATCTGAATCAAATAAAAATAGTAAATCTTCAAATGAGTCCTATGTTTCTGATTGTATTTAGTTTCACTTATACACATACAAGAATAAAATCCTAGATGCATGGTCAGAAAAATAGGAAGTCAGGAAACAGATTGTATATATTGCTGTGCCCCAGTTTTGCACTCCAGTATTCATTCTGGTGTGCACTCTACAGATCAACCATGTTCTAGGCAAAGCCTGATGTCAGCTGGTATGTTTAGCATGCTTCTGCATTTATATTTCTTGACCTGTTGGCCTAAGCCTTACATAAACTATTCTTGCCGATGGCAAAAGAAATCTGGCTTGGGAATTGTATCTGTAGCCACATCCCAGATGTCTCATGAGCTCTCACAGTGTATTAATTGTTCACCAGTTTTCAAGGAAGAACATGGTTTTATCCATAAGATAAAATTTTAGTGGATTCAGAAAAAAAAATGTGATGCCTAATTCAACAGGAGAAACAAAAAGAGTTACTTACAATGCTCTTTTCAATCAATGGAATGTAATTTTGCTGCCATCTGTGAAAACAAACAAAGCAAAAGAAATATAATTTCACATAGGCCACAGAATTATAGAAATTTTATGTACAAGTAAAGAGTATAATTAGATGTTATAGTACTAATAGGCAACAAAAATATTATCATACTTATTCTTCCTCTACTTTGATTCAATACTTTGGTTCAAAGGCAACGTCATCAACCGGATTCCTTCTTTTGCACTAACATATCTAATACCGCATAAACTGTAAAAAACATTCATTGCTTTGTCCAAAGAAAAGAAAAATCAGTGGATTAGTAGGGCAAACAACGATTGAAAATGCTGCCAAACACTTGACAAAACATCAAAACACAGCTTGACTCTTTGTTCACACAACAGAAGATACAAAGAAAAAAGTATCATCCTTTAACTTTTCTTGTATTGTATTTCAGAAGAAGATGAACTGTAGCCTTCCGGCAATCGCTAATGCAGTGTTTGTATTCTGTGTTGAGATTATCCACTTGGGTGCTGCACTGGAGCTCCCTGGGCTATTTTGACACTGCATCCAGATGCTCCAATTTTGCTTCAGTGACTCAAGAACAGAGCCAAAATGCCTTAAAGCAATGTTCAAAGCGTTAGGTCTTGATGAACAATTAAAGTACTCAGAAAAAGTGTTTCTGAACATCTCTGACTGGTGCTGAAGTGACTTAAGTGGCCTTAGTGTGACATCCAGGCAGGGAATATGTAATAGAAAGATTCAGTTCTGCACTCAAGGTGAACGTGGATTTTGCCCCACTTTTATAGGAAAAATAAAACAAAGTGCGAGTAAAAAAAGAAAAATACTCCATGATTTTAATTGCAGTATATCAGTTCTAGAAAGGGTGAATATCTGTCTGCTTTATATCAACCACTTAAAAAGGTCTAGTTAGAAATATTTTATTAAAGTTGCATTTGTCATATATTTCCACTTTCTTGTTTGAGAGCTAAATAATTTACTGTTTGAGCACTTTTTAAAGTGAATGTACATCCTGTAGAACCTAAGCATAATTTCACAGAAAATAAAGATCTGTGTACTTCAATGTACTTCAGCTGTCCATAAATGAAAAGCTATCTAATTCAAGCACTGAGTGTTATTATTCCAACTGTTAAATATTTATGGGATTGGAAACTTACTTTGGAAAGACTCATTCATTTAATTGGAGAATAACTACAGCTATTAAATGCTATAAATCCAGAGAAATATATAAGGATCCATCACACCCACAACACAGGCCCTGAAGTTCCTGAGTATCAGTTTTAGTGTTCTAAAACGAGATGAAGTAAGAAAAAAATTTCAGGGAGCAAGTATCATTGAAGAAGGTTTTACCTGAACAATGACAGTGCATGATTCAGGTTGGAAGAGATGGATTTGATACAGAATACAAACTGCGTAGCAGGTGAAAGTTAACTGTGGGAAATCTTGAGAGACATATGCTGAGGATACTTAGGGATATCCTGAAAGAAATTTTTTTTGGGGGGGAAAAAAAATCACTGCAAAAATTCACTTTATGATCCCTCCAGCACCTTCTCCTCCTCTGTTTCTGTTAACTTTGCATCTGGCTGCTACTGCCAGTTAGCTCACCTACTGTGCTGAAAATCATTCACTAAATGAAGACTCAGGAACTCTGGGTTTCACAACTGGTACCAACAAACCTTCTGGGTGACTCTGTACAGGTTTGCAATATTTGACAACTTATTCTATATCTGTACACTATTACTGAGATATTTTCCTGCAAGAGAGCAACAGCTGACCTTTGCAGGTATGATTTTGCTAGCTTGTTTTTCTCCTCATCAAAAAAAAATAACCAATACTTTGTTCTGGCTTTTCCTCACATCCATTGGCAATGTCAAAGGCAGAGAAAAATTACTCAGATTTCATAAATGGGCAGTGTTTCTTTTGTATCGATCTTTGTGTCTGAATTGAAATAAGCACTCATGGCCAGCAAGTTCTACTACTCCTTCTTAATATAAGCATGCTAGTTCAGCTCAGTACAGGTTCTTGAATTAAGAAGTTTTAGGAAACATGGAAGTATATGCAGGAGGGCTTTAAGTATTATGTAAATAATTTTCAGTTAGTTGCTTTAAAAAAAGGGTATTGAAAAAAAAATCAGTCATTTTCTCCCTCCTCTAAAATACCTGCAATTCAACTAAAATGATGCATTTAGTGACAAAGACAACCATACTTTGATTTCATTTGGAACTGAGAGAAATACTCAGGAAATATTTAGGAACAAAAAATGTGGAGAAGAATTATCTTCTACATTCCCAAAAGTAGCATTTTTTCTCCAGTCATTAATCTGTATATTTGCCAGAGACATAGGCAACTCTGCAGAAGCTATTTAAACACAAAACTAAAGAACTGGAAATGAAAGATTAGGCTTACACAGTCTTTGTAAATCATTCATGGAAGTAAAGAGAATCCCCCCTCTCTTCACTTATTCAATAGCTCTGTGGTTAGGGCCTCATCTGATATACAATGTGGGACAATCAGGTTCAAGACCTTGTCTGCACATTCTTGAACCCACATTTTCACTTTCCCAAAAGAGTTCTTAAACCACTGAGAAATCTATAATTGGCTTCTCTCGATCCCCATGGAAAAAGCTGTTCTGCATGGATTATTTAAATACTGAGTCAAAGAGAGAGAATGACTCTTTGGTCTGGCGGTTAAAGAATTCGCTTGGGAGGCACACAGCTCGGTCAAAGTGGCAGTTCAAATAGCTCAGGTGAGAGCATATCACTGCAGAATATCCAGTGGTTAGGTGATTCCCCTGGAAGGTAGAAAATAAAGGTTTAAATCTCAGCATGGGGAAGGAGTTGAAACCTAGTCACCTATATATAGGAGTTATTGCATTAAAAAACATATGGTGAGATCTTCAACTTGGTGTAGATAGAGGTGAGTGGGTGGAGAGAGGAAGATGAACAAGGGAAACAGTTGTTATCTCTTCACTACAAGTTTTGTGAGTCTATTCCTGTTTCAAAATTAAAAAAAAAAAAAAGCCATTACAAATTCAATGTGAATTTTGACAGCTTTTAAAATTGATAGTGATCAATTTATTCATTAGAATTTTATTCAGATAGTTAATGCAAAAAATATTGTCTTCCTTTCAGGTTCAGATTAGACTTACAATTAAAGACTGCATTAAATTTTTTTGCATGTATGAAGCTGCCCTGTACATATAGTGTGTATATACAGAGTAACCATAGGGGAGTTAGGATTAACTGCTATTTAAGAAAAATTCAATGAATTGCATTTTTAAATTCTGTGGGATGAGGTGGAAATATTATAGTAGAAGCTCACTTAACATTTCAAATTGTGCAGGGTATATTCAACAGACTTTATATGAGAAAGGAATGATCATGCTTTTTTCTTTTTGTTTTTTGGTTTTTTTTGGAGATCATATCTGGACACAAAAGAATTTAGTACAGCTCATCTGGAACCAGTACCTTCCAATTTCTTATATCATGGTTGCAAGCCTCCTATTTTAATGCAGTATTTTATATTTCATTTATTATATAGTGCCTCCAACACTAGGCACACTTTTGAGTCTGTATTACGAGAAACTTAAACATTTTATTGAATAACAGAAAAGTAAACCTGAATTCCTGAGTAGTTGCCATCAACACTGATCTGAGAATTCATTTACTTACATGAACATTAGATAAAGATCTTTGTTGGTGCTCATATTTGAACAAAGCACAATACATTTATAGAATTTAAATTTTATTTTTCTTTCATTGCCAATATTTCTCTCCTAAAACCTTCATGTTTTTCTGACAGCATTCAGAAGTTCCAGGGATATCAATGACAAGTTAACTGTACGTAAATCTTTCAAACACAAAGTGGGTTTCAACAGCAAAAGGCTCGTGAAATGTTAAACTAGAACTAGAGCACAGCTTTGGATAAAGCAGCATTTTCAGCTTAATACAATTACTCCAATAATTTAATTTAGCTAATAAAGAAATGCTACATATTCAGAAATATTCATTCTTAGGCCGCTCCTACACAGTATTATTGCCTGCTGGTCTCTAAAAGCACACTCAGTCACTACTTAGTTCTTAACAAGAATGTAAGAATATGCTGCTGCTTTTACACAGCACTTTTTTTCACAATATGAGTGCAAGCAAAAATAATAAAATATTTTCAAATTTGCCTGCTAACATCAAGAGTAAATTATATTTTTTTAATGTAGCTTTTGCCAATGAACATGCTAATTTGCATAAATTTTGCTTCTCATGGGAAGTCTAACTTTTTATGATTCCCATGCTACATTCTCCCCCCAGCATTTCCAAAAAAGTGAAACATCTTTTCCGGTTAGGAAGTTCATACATTTTTAAATTAAATATCTTGGGGGAGAGGGAATAAAGTTTTAGTGTTGGAAATTCCTAATTTTCAACTGACTCAAATAAAAATAAAATAATCTTAATCTAAATCTTCTTTATGAGAGTATTTTAGACCTGTAACGTAAAATGAAGAATTATTGATAAGGGATGTATGCTAATAACATTAATGTTGTTTTTATCTCAGATATATTCGTAGGATAATGATTCAATGATAAACAGTAGGTATTATGGGGAAGCTCATCCTCTTATGACTGACAGTTGGAGCAGGTGTTAGTGTCATAAATAGTGGGAATTATTATTTGGATCTTACTGGCTATTGTTCCAGGCTGTGGAACAATATACAGTGGTCTAGAGGTACTTTCACAGAAAGGATAACCTGACACTTTTGTAGAATTCTATGTTTCAATTACATAACAAGTATTTCACAAAATAAATATATTATCAAGTAGGCTTCAAATATTTTTAAATGTATTATGGATCAAATTGTACAAAAAACCCCAAACAAATCAAAAAACCAAAACAAAAAATGTTTCTCATCATGTTATTCAGAAATACTCATAGAGTGAAATTATCTTAATGCATTCAATATGTAAGCAAAACAGAAAAAGATTCAGGTTTTGCTAATTACTTTTGTAAAGAAAACTGTATTAGTTAAATTTACAGATGTAATTTTCCAAAATCACTGTATGATTTTCCTGCCTGCTCACTACTGAATAATAATTCACCTAAACTTGCTTCAACTTCAGCATCACTGAGAAAAAGAGCATTAATGGAAAACTCAATGCAAGGAAATGCAGCTTCCATCACAGAAAAGAAAGTTTGTGGCTGAATCCTCCATGGTCAGGATTGGGCACAAGATTTTATCAGAAATAAAAGCCCCACATACCAACAAAAATCACATCAACACCACTTGCGCAGACTATTTTTAGCACATATTGTATTGCATTTGTTGTTTTTTTAACTCTGAAATAGAAAAGGACAAAGTAAAAATGTACATCTCAGTATAAAAATATGCAAACTTTTTTGGTTAGGAATTAGTTAAAAAACCATACAGTGATCCTTTGTGACTAAAAAAAAAATTAGATAAAAAAAGCTAATTAAGAAGTGAAAGCTAATATAATAAGAGAGTTTGATGCTACATTGCATCATACTCTTATCCAATATTTTTCACTAATTTATACGTATTAAAAAAAACAACTCAATTGTTTCTGGGTTATTGGTCTCTTCATCTTGCATATTAATTTAGGCAGTGTACCAGTACAACTAACTTCCATTCCAGTATTCTTAATTATCTACCATTAAACTCAAATTTTGTTACTTTTGTTGCTGAGAAAAAAGAGGAAGAAGCCACTGTATTTGTACTGTCATCTCATTTCCAGTTTTCCTAAGGGTCTTTTTTCAAACCTAAGTTGGAATCTTTCACAATCTTAAATATCAGTTTTTATTTCTTTAATTGGGTGTTTCTATCAGGACCTTTTCAGTGAACTCTTCACATTTTAATATACTTCTGCTTCACTACTCTAGCTGATTGTTTCAGAGGTTGTGCAGAACACATTCCTGATCTTCGTGAAAGCTGCTTTTAAGGTCTTTCATATTCTGCCATAATCCCCTAGTAATTACAAAGGTTCTCTTTGCAACAATAAGCAAGTCTGAGAGGAGTTCTATAACCCTACACAATATCACACAATAAATTGTACTTGGACATTTCAGTTAAATGTGCTTCCCTTGAGTCCCCAGCTTGCATGCAAAATCTGTGAGGTGCCAAAACACAAGAACTGAAAGGTTGTGATGATGGTAACTGTCTCTATACAAAGCACTGATTAAATGAAATACAAAACACAGCTTGCATAAAGGCTTTAGTTGGGGAGCAGTTAAGACCTCATTAGAAAAGCAAAGTTGACAGAGCTTAAAAACACTTATTTTATGCCTGGTAATCATTAATCATCTTTACAGATATTTTTCTCCTTTAGGACTTTAAAACAATGAATGTTCAAAACTTTGAATGTTCCTCTGCAAGTACTCATATTTTTACTTTTGTTCTGCTTTATTTTATTTTTTAGGGAAAAAAGTCTCTTCCCGTCAAAAGAAAGACCTTGCCAGATTTTTGACTCAGTTGCAACCATTGCTTTCAGGTATATGACCCATGAGCTATCAGAAGTCACCCTTCCAATTACTGCACATACAGAAAGGAAAAATGTACAATAAATGTCTTCAAAAATATAAAATCATCTTTTTCCTCTTGACTTGTTCAATCTTTGAGTTTTCTCTATCTACTGCTTGTTGATCAAGAACATAATCATGTGGGTTTTTTTATCTTCAAAGGGCTACACCAAGTTCCATCTATAACTCAATCCCAAAATTATAAGGTTTCCAAATAAAGTAAACCTCTACCATATACCTGACCTTACCTTAGCCTAAAAAGCTATAGAATAAAAGAAACGGCTTTATGCAGTTTCCTGCCAATACAACTGGCCTAAACTATGTTAAATAACATGGGATAAGAATACTGTAGCATAAAAATGATCAGACAACAGTCCCTACTTTTGAAAGGCCATCCATAATGTTAAGACCAGTTTTGTCTAAAAGCTTGTGATGCTAATTTCTGATACTGTGGCAGTATATAAGATGCCTTCTGTTACTTGTTCCCTTAAATTTTCCAACTTAATGTATGTTGTTTTTCGCGCAGTAGAGGAATATTGCCTACAAAGAACTAGGGAAGCCAATACCTATTAGTAAAAATGAGATTAAGGAACTGTGCAAATGATTTTCCAAATTCTTCATCTGTGAGTGACATCTGAAAGAAAATCAAATGAACTTTTTTTTTCTCATTTCTTTTGTTGACATGGTAAACCTTAAAACTGATACCGAACAGAGGAAACAAAGAGAAAAAAAGATTCCAGTAATGTGTTCCTCACTTTTTGTTTAATAACAGAGGTCTTTGAACAATCAGCCATTATATGGAAATCTTACCTTTCTATTTCAGGTTTACCTGAAGGCTATTTAATTCTGGGAACTCTCTTATCCATATTACTATGGGCAGTTTGTTGGTAAGTATGTTTCTGTCTCTCCAGATGAAACTTTTTATTACTTTTAATAAATATTCAAATACGCAATGAGCCAGAGACAGTAAAAATTATGCTGTTCCCTGTTTGTTGAAGCAATTTACATGGGAAATCCAAGCTCTAATTATTATTCTAATGAATATTTATATATTGCATAGAAAGTGGAAATACACCAACAAAGGCAATGTCTGAAGGTGTTACAATTAAGGTACTTTCAGGAAAGAAGAGGAGATGCAGGTTCAAGTGAGATTTGCCTTCCCCTTCAACATGTGAGCTGATTTTTTTTTAATAGCTTTTCCATTGAATGAAATGGGCCTGATTCACATCTTTAATTCAGTTCATAAATTAATTCTGGATTTAACTATTTTGTTACTTTCATCTAACTTCGTTGCTTTTAAATTAACTGTAGTCACATATTTATGGTTAATTCATTCAAGTAGACACACTGCTGCAAGTGCAAATAATACACTTTGGAAGAATTTCACTGTGTTTCTGGAAACAATTGTAGGTAAAAGCTATTAAGAGACATGCACATTTTAATTTGATAACCTTATATTAGCAGGTGCAAACTTCAGGTGCTGTCTCCACTCAAAGTCACTTTATATTCATTTTAAACCAAGAAATATTTGTTACCATGAGCAACCTCCTGCTCCCTAAAAGCACAGAAACCAGTGCTAAAGTGCAATGGTACAAGGCACTTTGTAAATTGTTACTTAATAAATAAAACAAAGGCAATATTGGAATGTACAGCTGCTTCACTTCAGGAGCCTCTCCAGAATGCGTAATACTTTAGTAAGAGTAGGACATGATCAATCATGGATGACAATAATTAGCCTTGTATCAGAAAAAGGCAACTTCCCCTTCCTCATAAAGCATGAATGGAAAACAGTAAGAGTTAGGAAGTACTCCAAATGTATAGAAACAAGGAATGAATATGACTTTTGTATGAATAATTAAATGATTGCCCATGGGCTGTATACATCTAATAGTGAAAGTGCATGCCTTTGCTTCCTGTAGTAAAGCACATATTAGGGCCTTTTTTTCAGCCTTCTTATAATCCATCTGCTGATACAGTACTATTTAACACCTTGATAAAATTCCTAGTAGTGACTGCAAACTTTAATTTTATGCACTTTCATTTTATGTCTAAACATTTTGATAGTATATTCCTCTGGATTCTCCTTCATTATTTTCTCTCAGAACTTGGAGATACTCACCAGAAGATGAAAATAAACAAATAATAACCCACCTCCAAGACATGAAGACCTGAGTGGGATCAAAACAGAGAAACTCAGTGTTCAGAGACTTTACCAGTACCCAAGCATTTTTTCCTTAGAATGAAAAAAGGGAGTGGAAAACAGCCTCACAAACTACAATATAAATGATAAAACTAAATTAGCACAGAAAAAAGCCACTAAACTAAACTAAAAGGAACTAGAAGCCTAGGATTTGTGAACTAGTTCCCAGAAATATAAAAGATGGTACCTGTTAGCTACACATACACTGGCAAAAGCTGGTACCACATCCAGCGTTGAAAGTACTGTTAGAAAAATTACTTTATAAAAACCAGAAGTTTTTTAGTCTTTTTTAAAGAATTTTTTTGTTTTTGTTTTTGTTTTTTTCACTTGTTTTTTTTTTTAATTTTTGTTTTTGGTGGTGGTGTTTTGGTTTGTTGTTTGGGTTTTTTTTGGTTGGTTGTTTTTTTTTTTTTTTTTTTTTTTTTTTTTTTGGTTTTGTTTTTTTTTTTTTTTTTAAATTCAAATTTCTCTGCTAGGGTACCTGCAACAGTTTCACATTTCTTTAAATGTATGCTATGCATTTGGGTCTTCAGCAATAACCTATAGCAACAGCAACTTAGAGCAGAAACACACCTTTTCCCTCTACTGATCCTACTTGTGAAGATTTAATCAATTCTAATCTTTGAGGGGGGAAATAAAAGATTAGATTAGATTACTGTACAGCTTAGGGAACATTTGTCTTCATGAAATGTTACAGGCTTGGGGAGGAGTGTCTGGAAAGAGGCCTGGTGGAAAAGGATCTGGGGGTGCTGGTTGGCAGCCAGCTGAACATGAACCAGCAGTGTGCCCAGGTGGCCAAGAAGGCCAGTGGCATCCTGGCTCATACTGGAAATAGTCCTGCCAGAAGGACCAGGGCAAAGATTGTCCCTCTGTATTCGACACTGGTGAGATTGTAACTCGAGTGCTGTGTCCAGCCCTGGGCCCCTCAGTACCAAGGAAGACATTGAGGGTCTGGAGCATGTCCAGAAAAGGGTAATGAAGCTGGTGAAGGGTCTGAAACATAAGGAACAGTGGTTGTTTAGCTTGAAGAAAAGAAGGCTCAGGGGAGATCTTATTGGTCTCTACAACTCCCTGAAAGAAGATTATAGTGAGTTGGGGATCAGCAGCTTCTAGTGGTAACCAGTGACAGGACAAGGGGAAATGGCTTCTTAGTGGCACCAGGCCAGGTTCAGGCTGGATCTAAGAAACAAATCCTTCACAGAAAGGATGTTCTAGCATTGGAATGAACTCACCAGGGAAGTGTAAAATCACCATGCCTGGAAGTGATCAAAAAAGACTGGATGTGGCACTTTGTGATATGGTTTAGTTGGCATGGTGATCTTGGAGGTCTTCTCCGACCTATGCTATGTGTCTATGTGTATTGGATTCATGCAGTTAAATTGTTAGTTAGTAGAGGTTAGTTAATATTTCATATTTTGATGATTTTAATTTTTAGGTTTGAGAACATGATAATTGCACAGTTTTATGACGCATGGAATTCAAAGGCAGATTAAAAAAAAGGGAAACCCAAGAGGAAACTCCCTATACAAACTTCTCTTTTTAGCAATGGAACTAAGCCCTTTTTTAAACTTCAGTTGCATGGAAATCACACCATCAGGATGGAGAAATTATTAAAAATTTTCCCTAAATGGGTCTTTTTGTGTACCTCACTGGAGCACAGCCTATACTGACTAAAATAAATTGCATGAAGAAATTACTACAGGAACATTGTCTATACTTATAAAGCTTATTCAATTTCAAATTGTATGCCTATTCATCATAATTAATTACAGCAGCTAATTTTTTTGGCTTAACACTTATTTACAACGAAAATACTGGCATAATACTTTGGAATGGCATTTTGTGCACATACTTTATATTTTCTATGGATTAAAACAGATGTAACTTTCAAAGAATGTGTTAACTAAAGGAAAAAAAAAAGGAATTACGGGACCAAAAGATAAGAAAAAATACTGTGTGTAACATTGTAGCAACCCTTCACCTGCACCATGCGTATAAAATTCTTTCCCACAGGCATCCACAGATTTCAGACTGGGTATGAAGCTAGATAGAATCATTAGATATTCCATGGACACCCATGTTATATTTTATGTAAGTAAATCCTCTACCCATTAAAAATAAATTGAAGCTTTCAGTAACTCAAATTTTATCAGGATTTCAGACATAACCTATTAGTAAGAACAGAAATTAATCATTCTATTTAAAAGACTTAAGTAAAGAATTACATGCTTTTCTACAGTGCATATAATCAGCTTTGTATCTCAGTGAAATGTCCAGAAAAGTAGGCGATGCTTCCTGGAATATGGGAACCTTACACCTGGCTCTTGTAGTTTAATTTCTACTGATACTAGAATATGGTGGTTTGTTTTTTTTCTGTTCTTCTAAACTGATAAAATAGTTTTATGGTCTCTGCAACTGTTTTTTTTTTTTTTTAATACTCACATATCCCAGAAAACTATTAACTGTCTGCCACGGTAAAAAGGTAAAACCAATGACAATCTCATCATTTTTACCCATTGTCCTATTAAAATTCAGAAATTTATCTTTCACAAAATAGTTAATGAATTTTAGTCTCCCAACTCAAACATTTAAAATAGAAAACAAACCCCGAAGCAGTCTCCTAAAATTTAAAGATATTAATTTCAACTTCAACTACTGTACTAAGTGGTGTCTCTTGTGGTCTAGTTATTGGTAAGAGAGAAAAAGGTCAGGTTCTTACAATTTAAACAGTAATCTATAAAATGAAATAACTGTGTTTATACACACAACAGATAAAAATAATCCCTACTGAAGTTATATTTACATTATACCTATACACAGACACTCCTGCATTTATATGTAAAGATCTGTCTGGAAGAGTTTACAAATTGCTACTTTATTCATTCCTATCACAGTGTCTGTGATGTTATTTCTAATTTTCTTTGCTCCTGTGAAGCAGCATACTGAACTCTTAAGGGAACAGAAAACGTACAAATGCTATTACAGTACACATTTCTAAGCAGCAGGAAGTCTGTAGTAAGTGTCAGAGATTGATCACAATTTTATTGCACATATAAACAGCCACTACCAGTTGTTCTGTGCCAAAGGGTCGTGGTATGCATCATCCATGCTGTATCTTTAACCACCTCAGATTTTCAGAAAGGTAACAGCAAGCTTAAATTACTGCAAACAAACTGAAATCAATGAAGTCTTTTTGATAGATGCTAATCTCCAAAACCAGAATAAAAACTTAAATCATACTTCTTTCCCAAGGGAACGAAAAGGCGAGCTAAATATATGAAAGCATACTTGAGCAGTGAACACTATGTGCATTTACAGAAATGTTTAAGACAGACACGTGTGCACCCCTAACTAGATTCATAAAGGAAATGCATGTATGCCATAGATTTCAGACATGCACCATGGAGTTCAAGGGCATGTTTTGAACCATTAAAATGTATGAACAGTTTACTATCAAGCACTCTGTAAAAGTATTTCATTCACAGAGTTTAAAAATTGCATGAAAACTAGAAAATTTCAGAATTTACACTGCAAAGATTGTATATATTTTGATTTATTTTTTATTCAGTACAGAGATTATTTTATTAATAACCACTTGAAGAATGAAAACATTGAATTCATACAAATGAGGTACACTTCTAAGTTATTATAACAAATTCCTTACTCTGGAGTATCACCATTTCTGAGATCAGCTAGGATTCTTGAACTAAAAAAAGGCCACTGCATGGTGCCAGGCTTTTATGAAGTCATTTCTTTGTACAAAAGAGCTTTACTGCCAAAAATAAGGAATTTATAGTAATTATAGAATCCTATTAAGATGCTGTGACTTGAAAGTATGTAGATATAGCAATTATATTACACTTTCAACAAAACAAAGTCCTTTGAGTCATAGTTTTCTTACCCCTCAACTCATCTAAACATCTAAGGGCATTTGAAAGCAGTATCACATATGCATTGGCTGTTACAAACACGTACTTCTGAGACTGTCTCACAAATCATGTGAGAATTTGTCTTTCTGATAGAGTGGTTGTCACTGACAATTACCTTGATTCCTATCCAATATTCAGAATACCACTAAAAAACCCCCTTTAATTATGAAAATGCTATATAGTTATCTTTTCTCAAACAATGTCAAGGCTCTAAAGTATTTCTAAAAATATTCACTAGTGAAATCAGAGATAAGGATATTCATAAAAGAGCTAAAAGAAATATTACCTTCCAAAAAATTGTTTTCCCTCCTGTAGTAAAAGGACAACATAAATTTAACTAAACCAAATATTCAATAGACAGGTTTTAAAAATTGTAGTCTTCTCTGCTTGAAGCATGTTCTCAACCCCATTAATATGAATGAAAGTTAACCATGCACAGGAGAAAAAGAACACATTTGCTGTATGTATACTTGCTCTTTGGAATTTTTGAATATTTCATTTTAATAAATATATTTTAGAAAGATGTCTAGTTTATCAGAACAAAGGCTTTGGTTTCTGTTTTAAAATTACTGAGGCGCAAGATAAGACCAGAAAAGTTCACCCGGCCATGTATATTTTACTGCAAACATGTCATTTTAGACATCTTTCAAAGATGTATCTGGTTCTGAAAAGCAATCCTACTGAGGCTTTTTTTTTTGCCAGTGCTCATTGACATATTCATGTAATGTAAAATCAATCAAAGCCCAAAAGCTCTTAAATATAAAACCAAAACTGAACCAAAAAAAAAAGCTACCTACTTTATATGAAAATATGAGGTTGCTTTATTTTGTTTTCCTGTATCTTCTCTGTTAAGAAAGTTCAGCAACCAAATTTATGTAAAAAAAAAATTAACTACTACAACAGTATCAATGCACAGATTTAACTCATTCATTTGGGGACTATTCTATTTGGATAGAGAAGCAAGTGAAGCCATTAATAATGAGTAGCTCTTGGTAGGAGCAAGGATGCAGTGCCAACTTGAGAGTTCAAGCTCAGCTTCCTGAAGTGTGACACGGAAGAGATTTACTCTTTCACAAAAGGGGTGACTTTCAAGTCTCTAAATATCTTTCAAAACCTAAGGATTACAGAAGCCTTCAAGTAGTTTCAAAATTATACTCTTATTTCATATCTTTAAAAATATTATACACATTACATAAACAACTGTTTTATCAAAATGGAAATGAGACAGGGATGTAATATTGCAGGTTGGAAGGAAGAATGCAAGTCTGGAGGTCATCAAGCTGAACTTACACAGAGCAGAGACAGCTTAGGTCTGGTTGCTTAAAACGCCTTGTGAATAAACACTAAACTGGGTTCTGAGTATCTCCAAGGATAAAAAATTATTAGCATCTCTGAACGGCCTACTGCAATTTTTAACTGTTCTCACTGTGAAACTGTTTTCTCCTATTTTTTAGGAGAAATATGCTTTGTTGAAATCTGCAGTCATTGCCTCTCAACCTTTTATGATTCAGAAGATACTTTGAGGACAACGTGGTCCATCCAGTCTATATGTGTTTATTAGATGGAACCAGCAGTATGAATCTCCATTCAGCATGATCATGCTATGTAAATGGAAATTATGAGTCAAGACAAATCTATCATTTTCTTATATGTGACAATTTGTTGTCTAAAATAAGCACTCAGATATTTTTACATCCAAATCTTTGCTGTAATTGTGATATATTTTGAACACAGACTCTCCCACATCAGCATTTAAAATTACATGTAGAATTCGAAAAATACATATCAGTTGTAATTTTTGTTAGACAAGGAGGATGATATTTAAAGAAAATGTTACAATTAGGAAAAAAATGCATATGAAAGTGACAATCAAAGCAGTAAATAACTCGGAACATTTGCAGTGGGGGAGCACCTGAAACTTTGCAGCTATCATATCAAAGTTGTATATAAATTTTTATGCTGTTACTTTCTTTTCAAACATAGCTAGGAGATCAAATTCAACAATATTTTGGCAGCCTAAAATTACACTCTTCTGACCTTGACATTAGTATTCAACAGCACTGATGAGAGAATGACAGCTTCTCCATCCTACTGGGTGATCTTGCAAGCTTTTACCTTCATGACTATGGAGTTTCTGTCAAATACGCTTACAGCTGAATGATCACATTATTTTGAATTATGAAGTGGCTGAAAACTGTGCTAATTGGGTCCATATTGATGTCACTCAAAGATTAAGTAGCCTTAATACTTTTCAAAGTTAGATAAACACTTGCAATTTTACTGCACGTTAGCTGTAACATATATTTGCCTTCAATTAATCATTTACAATACCTAGAGAACACACATATAGTATTACTGGAAAATGCTAAGAAGTTCTAATAGATTAAAATTAGAAGAACAACATTTCTAAAAGTAAGGAAAAAACCCAATTAAGTACAAATAAAAAAATGCAGCAGTAAGTAAAAACATCTGCAAGATCTTATGTGTATTCCTATAGAATTTAGTTGAATTAGAAATCAGAAAGACAGAAATAATGAACTGCAAAGCAGTGTTTGCTTATAGGGAATCTGGGCTCTGGACAAGAATTACGCTGTTCTTGAGTACACTGAAGAATTATCCTGTGATACTCTCATTTAGGCCATCTCTTCCACCTTTAGTGAGTTGCATTCCCAGCTTTTAGACTTAAGATCAATGAAGTTCAATAGAAGAGTATCCAGTTGTTCCATGAACATCTTTAGTCTTTAAAGGCTCAGCCATCTGCTTCAACTACTTAGAACCTGAATTATAAGTATTGCCAAAATCCATAGGAACAGTTAGATAATCATTTTTTCTGTTACATCTCTGAGTTATATAATTTTAGATAATGAGATAAAATTTCAGAAGTACAAAAATGAGCAAATGCATTTCTTAGTTTTAAGAAGCAGCAGCTCAGCCATTCTTTAGCTTGCCCCTGTGATTTACCCAACTTTTGACCGAGCCTGCAGAATTTTTAAAGACACAGCTTTCCTGCTTCAGTTGCTTAAAAGATGTTAGCTTTTAGACCAAATACTTTCAACATCTTGTTCCTTTTATACCTTAAATGGATTTCCCTATTTTCCCTTCCCCTTCTTTGTGTACAGTCCTGGGCTAGAAACTGGCATTTCCCATGGTATAAGTGATATCTGTGTCATCTCCTTCTCCCTTTACCTTTAAAGCTACATATTAATTCTATTACATACCTTAACACAGCTCTGATTACAGATGTCTACTTTTTTTTTTTTTTTTTAAATGACATGACATACATATCCTGGCACATACATGACACATACATGATTTATTTTTCCATACTGTATCTGAAACCAATTTAATTTCTGCTGTTGATAGAGACTGAAAGCCGTGCTCATTAAAGTCCATGGATTTGTAGAGCGAATACACAAGTTTAGTCAATTCTGCTTAGTTGAACCAATATATCTGGCTCCAAAACAGGCAAGTTAAAATTGCCTTTATGTTGTACTCTGGTATTTTTATGTTCTTCTATGACTTTTGCTGTATACAGTACAACAATTTCTAATTTTTTGACCAATTTTATTTGCACGTAGAGAGCTATCTGGATGCACACTAGTCCTATGCACACTAATGGGTAAATATTCAAAAGCAGTAGTGGGTAGTAGTGGCTGAATATTCATAAATGAATTCCAAGTAGCTGATGTTGCATCACATCTCTTGCATTGTATAAAGAATAGGTAAGTTTGTAACTTTTTTTTGTTTTGATTTTTTGCATAATTTGTTAGACTATTTTGCATACCTTTGCAGTTTATACCCTAGAAGGTGAAGAAAAAGTGCATTTTCTTATATAAGAATAGGCAGCCTGTTTCAGCCTGGGTCAAAACAGTAATGCTTTCTCTGTTAATTTATTAGTAGCATAAACTGTCTGCTGGCCAAAAAAATTAGGACTTTACATATTTCTGAAACAGTGAGCAAACTAGTTGGAAAAATCAAGTATCAAAATTTCCTGTTTCTTGCACGGACATTCTCCTACTAAACAGTTATCAGCATCTCAACAGCATCTCACATATGAAATGAGATTAAATATTTTGTCAATGGTTTTTAAAAAATATGAAAAAAAATTGTGGGAGAGAAGGCAGAAATGAATGAAATAAAGTCAGCTTGGCTCTTTCTAGGTTGTTTCTGGCACAATAAATACAATGGCGATTCCATTTGCTCTTTTTCCTGAAAAAACTTATCACTATTTAATAACTACATTGGGAAACAGATCCAGCTGTAAAATTAGGGAATTTTCCAAAATTTAGGAAGATATTTCTGTTCACTTGCAAGTGGGAAAGATGAACACTTTTTGACAGAATACAAGAGAACAGCATACAGAGCAAAGAGGGGGAAAAACTACTTGAAGAGCCATTGATAATAGCCCAGAGGATTGTTTTAGGGACAGAGACCATCTGTGACTCCTTCATATTAATAGCGTTATTCAGGATTTTAGGGAGACATATCTAACCACTTGGGAACTAATCTCTCCAACACTAGCACGCCTGTACTCTCCGCTTTTAAAGAACTGAACAGGCCTTACTATCCTAATTTACAACGTGGGTACTTTTAGTTGAGGTGCTGACCTTTAGAATAGCAGCTGGAACATTACTCAAAGTAGAAAAGAAAAATTTTTGCTGTAACCAAAAGGCTTAAATCCAGATTCTATGATCTTAATTCCAGATCCTTGGAGAGCACCATATCCAGGTTTTCAGATGGTTAGGGACTGATTTATGGATAACTGAGAAACAAGATGAAAATACCTACCAAAATCTCAGTCAAAATGTGCCATTGAGTGACACTCCTCCCCCAATACAACCAGAATTTCCAAGTCCTTCAAGAGTCATTATACCAGCACGAATGAAAACCCCTAAGACATCTCACGGTCCATTGGCCAAACAAAATCCCAGCATGGAGTCTGAACACTGTTTATTGCAAGACAGATAAGTAGCCCACAGCTCAGAATCTACAACTCCACAGAGAATACTTGATTGTAAAAAATAATCACAGAATCATGGAATGGGTAAGGCTGGGAGGGACCACAGTGGGTCATGTGGTCCAACCTCCCTGCTCAAACAGGGTCATCCTAGAGCACATGGCACAGGATTGTGTCCAGACAGTTCTTGAATATCTCCAGTGATGGTAACTCCACAGACTCTCAGGACAATCTGTGCCAGCGCTCGGTCATTGCACAGTAAAGAAATTCTTCCACATGTTCAGATGGAACTTCTTGTGCACCAGTTCCTACAGTAGTAATTGTCAGGCAATAGCAATACAGGGATTTACAATACATTAATGCTAGATTTAGATTCCTGTAGTCTACCTGAACTCTTGTTTAGGTAACAAAATAGGATCTTTATTTCTTGCTTTTAAAATTTATTATTAAATTAAGTATTTGACACCCAGCATCACTAAAGTTCTAAAGGTTAAGTCTGTATAGCTCACTTTAATTAATAACATGTTCTTCCTATCATAGACACATCTCTTTTTCTGTACAATCAGCAGCTTTCAGCTTTTTCTATATTATCTCTGTAAGACAGCTTGATAACTTGATAATTTGTTAATGACATAATTGCTTCTTATAAAATCTATCAAGTCTACTAACCTCTAATTGTTACTCTCTGCAGCTGATTTTTGAAATTGAACTCAAGAGATTATATTTATTATTGGAAAAGAGCCAGATGTTCCCACTGAAACTGAAGGTAGAAAAATTCACTGATGAAAACCGAACTTGTCTAAGAAAACATCAATAGATTATTTCATTGAGGTTTTTTTGAACAGGAAGTCTAAAACCAAATATCCACCAAAATGTAAACAACTAAACATTCTAAAATACTAGCAGATGTGTCATAACCCTGAAGTTAATTCGTTTTGTGGATTTATTGTGATTTTTTTTAAGCTAAACACATAATTAGGAAGAAAAGAGCAAAAATAACCACTAACATTTTACAAACCACTTGAAATTGGCTTGACATGCCAAAATAAATTCAGTGTTAAGTTGCCTTTGCTTATGTTTATATTTCTCATTTTGCTAATAGGCTACAGTGTATCTGTGTGCCTCACTCCAGTTAACATAACATGCACTACTGTGCTGCATTTAGGTGAGGTCCAGACACAGTAGGACTTGACATTATGAACCACAGCCAAGGATGAGCTCCCTTACAATCCTTTCTCCTTTTCAGTGGTCTAAATTATTAGTTCAAAATCTTATTACTGGTAGCATTTAGAATAAAATCACATGACAATTACTGCTGCATTCAATGGTTTGATATTTTTTAAAAAAGCCAAAAGAAACCCAAAAGCAAAGCAAACCACTCCTGCATCCAAAAAAACCTCAGAAACCAAATAAAAACAACCCCAAACAAACAAAAAACCCCAAACCACATCAACACCCCCCCAACAAAAAAACAAGAGAGATAAAAAACCACCACACTGGCAGATATTTGCGAGTAGCAGCAACTTCGTTTTGAAGTAAAATAACAGATGCTGACAAAGTTTCATAGTACAAAGTTGAGTGATGATATACCGTTAAAAATTTTGTAGCAAGAGCCTGCTAGACTGGGTCCACCAGAATCTGTGTAACCAGAAAGAAATGCTATGTTTCATTTTAAAACATTTTACCTCCAATTACTGTAGTTTAAATCAGCTGTATTGCTAAAGTAAAGGGAGACTATAAATCTTGCTTCACATCGTAGTTCTGTATCTTTATAAGGAATCTAGAACTTTGTTTTCAAATATTTAAAGGAGTTTGGTTCTGAACAGTATATTGGCAAAGAAAAGAATAATTTTTAAGTGCTTTCATGTGCACTGACCTAAGTTTTTCAGGCAAACATAAGTTTGCTATTCATACCCAAGTTACTTTAAAGGCACCACTGTGGAACAAAACCTAATATGATCCAGAAAGAACTTAATATATCCTAACTCTCATTAGTATCTTGTTAGAGAGAAAATTTAATTTTAATTTGTTTTTTCACTTTTTGGAATGTATAGTTGCAAGGCTGTGTTAGGTGTTGACTATGAACATTGTCTGGACAATGAAAAAGGGGAAAAACGGAGGATAGAAATATGAACCTAGGATCCATTCATGCCAAAAGTAGCTGAACCTATGATACAGTCTCCAAGTCAAAGCATTTACTACTCACTAGCTCTTAAAGGCTCTTTACTTAAACTGGAGATGTTCCATCCTCTTAACTTCTAATTCTTTATAGAACAAATCTGGATTCTTTATCCTGCTATTGGATAGTACCAAGTGTATAACGTCAGCTTTTGCAGGACCTACTTAAACATATATTGGATGTGTCCTTAAGTGCTTTAAAAAACGCCAATATCCTTTATGACTGCATATTGCAAAGCTTTTTAAAAAGTTTAAACTACAAAATTATCCAGAACTTGAAACTGATTACATTTATCAAAAGGTCAAAAAAACCCCTAATGTTAGTTTATTATTCTAAAAAGTTTTATTACAAGGATCTCATCAGACTTCAAGCACAAACTATGGAATTTACTCTGTGCTTCCTGCACTAATACCATGCCTTCTAGGAAAATCAAAATGAGAGTATTGGTACCAGGACTCTGTGTTGGTTTCACCATATTTCTTGATAATCTGCTAGAGTAGATCTATCTTTAAAACGACGTTACATTTCTCGACATGACTGGTTTAATTAACATATTTTGTCCATATAGCCAAATATTATATTACCCCCTGAACCAAAAGCATTACATCAAAAATTGATCTTCAGACCGTTAGCTCTTGCTGACACTGGGTTTTTCCTATACAATGACTTCAATATATTGTCCTTCCATCCTATCTTTTTACCTCCGTTACACCTCATTCTTAATAACAACCATCTTTTTCTCAAATTTTAATAAAGACAATGATACAGTGAAATTTTGCTGCTCTAATGAGCTCTGAACTGTGACTTAGGCTTGTCAAGCAGCAGCTGCTGCTGTCTTTAATATCTCAGCATTTGACATCTCAAAAAATTTTTACAGTTACAAAGACTATGAGCCAAATACTGGCACAAAATTTCTTACAGCTCAATGGCATTTGGAGCTGGTTCTACTGAGTTTTATAAACCTGCAACAAAAAACACCATCTATTTACACTCAAAGATTAACAGAATAAATTGAATTTTATATCTACACAAAAGACAGAATGGCATTTCTGGATGGGTTAAACAACAACAAGAAAATTATAAACATTAATCTTTATTTCAATCAAATTTATGTAGATAAATACATAACTCACAAATCCTGTGCTGTCATCTCCTTGACTCCTATGGTAGGAATCTTGGGCATTTATTTGTGCTCTCATAACAGTATGTCTTGAGCATTACTGAAACTTGTGGCTTTATCTCTCAGCAGATTATGAGAATCCCAGGGGGGAAAAAAAGCTAAGAGTAAACTCAGCTTAGGGGTTTTTTTCGAAGTTTTTTTGGTTAGTTGGTTTTTGGGTTTGTTTGGTTTTTTTTTGTTTGGTTTGGTCTGTTTTTTGCTATTCATAAAATCAGAAAAAGTATATTTAACTTGTACTACAGATTGAATGAAACTGAAAGGAGACCTCATAAGTACACAAGTACAGTGTCTTAATCACAGAATAGCAATAAAATTAAATGTTTTAGAGGAGGAAGAGTTTCTTCTATCAGCAAGCAATCCTTCATCAGGGCCTTCAGACCTTGGTATTCCAATATGCCTGTTAACAATAGAAAGAACAGGGGGTTCCCTGCAGGAACACAAAGAAACAAGGTCCGTATTTCTCCTGCACTCAAGATGCTCTTCATTTCGGTCATTGTTTCTTGACTCCAGCTACCTCCAGAGTGTGCTGGATTCTTCTTAGGCTAATGAGCATTTTAAGTCCAGCTGTTCTTTGCAAAGCATCTGCTTTTTCACTTCATCCCAGCAAAAGGGCTAGAAAAATCAACCATGCTTTTCCCCAACTATTAGTTTGCTTCCTGGTTTGGTTAAAATGCTTGCAATTGCTTGGTTCCACCCCAATTTAATCAGTGGCTGAATGTTTTCGTAATCAAATGTTGTCATTGATATAAAATGAGGTAAGTAGTGATCTGTTAATTCAGCAACACTTCAAAATGACTAAACATGAATGAAACAGTAAATTGCAATTACATTCCTAAGAGAGTACATATGAAATCCATATTAATACCACATTAGTTCATCATGACTAACATTATTATAGCTAATACTAAATGATAAAATAATGACTGCCTACTTATAGAATTAGCATTTCTAATCTTCCTCCTAAAAGGAATATAATTATGCTTCTCTAGAAATAATGCGAAGATTTGCCTTCTTAAGTGATTGCTTAGGCACAGAATATGGGATTCAGCTGACTCAGCATGCATAGCCTCATGCAGGTTACCTGAGGTGAACAGCACAGTTAAATGTGCAGGAGTGTAACTTGTTGAAATTTTGAGGGAAAAATTGTGGTTTAGGTGTTTAATTTATTGCATTCCATTCTAACATTTAGGAAACAATATTGAATATATGAAAAATATCTGCATAGATATGCTTTATCTTTTAAGTAAAAGAGATTTCACATTTTTCATGGTCTTCATTTCTCCTATGTACATAAGGGTGTAGAACAAAAACTTTGTCCTATTTCAGTGTCTAACAACTCCAATAAATCCCAAAGAAACTGAAAAATAGTTAAGACAGAAATTAAACAAACACATGAACAACAGAGGCTAACAGACAATCTGGGGACACTGGCCTTCCACATATTTAAAATTTTAGTTTGGTTTCAAAATTCCTTTTGCAAAAGGATGAAAGTGAACACAGTATTTTTTGAGTCCTCAGGCCAGTGTTTCATCATTAAATTTGTGTTCTATAATGTTTACATTTTACATCACAGAATTGAATCTTATGTGAGTGATGGCTTCAGCAAAGAAATTTTTGTAGTGATTAAATGAATAAAGTATGACTAAATGAATTACTATGACTAAAACGAAACTGTAAAAGAAAAGGAGGAACATAAAAAAGCTATATGACTTTCCTTAAGTGGGATGTTGCAGTAAAGCTCTGAGCACATTTTAAAAGGCCAACTCAGAGGTGGCTTTCATAGAAGCATCTGTGAGACTATAATTTTGTGCAATTTATGAGCGACTTAGCAGACTAAGAAGAGAGAAAACATGAAAGTAAAAGGTAAATTTAAAGGCACAACTTTTGTCCGAGAAAATTGTTAATCTACAAATTAAAAATGACAAAGGTGTAACGACCAATCCATCAGTATGACAACCAGCAGTTTTAGCTTGTTTCTTTTCCATACTAAAGTAGAAATGTCTTTAAATTGTTAAAAGGAAAAATTATTTAAGCCTTTATATAACACCAGTTAATGATTGTGATTTGCTATGTCTTTATATGATATATTTGTTATCATGACATATTTGGGTCAGAAACATCGAGGAACACAGGCTGCTGTTTGGTAAACAATTTAAACTAATGTAGTCTTTAAAGTTCTACAGGATTTACAATATTTGAGAGAGCAATTAACAGCATGTTGAACCATTCTTGAACAATCATGCCTTTTCAAGTCACCTGTCAATGTACAAGTAGGTTAGGTATGGATCTCCTGTGAGCAGCCTCTAGGACTCTTTCTGTGCTGTGTCAGGAACAAAGCTGGGGGAGGCATGTGAATTGGGCACTCTGAAGTCAAGGAAGCTTCAGGCTGCCAAGACAAGAGGCTTGTGTTTCTTATAAGGCTCTCACACTCAAGGACTTGCAGAACTATTTATTTATTTATTTTGAACACTGTTAAACAAAGGAGTGTTAAAAGCTTTCTACTAAACCTGCTGGGAAGAGGCCTACTGTACAAGGCAAAAATGTAACTAATTGCATTCAAATTAACATAGATTTTATACATATGTATATATCTCTAAATAGGCATTTTAAAAAATGATAGGGTATGATCCTTTGTCAAAGCTAGTTCCTGTTGAAACAGTACAGGAAATCAACTGAATACTAAAACATACAAGTATTTTAATAAACAGTTTTGTACTTGCAAAAATGTAATACAGTGGAAAAAAATGGGAGTAACAATGAGAGGACATTTATATATGCACAAAATGATGCTCTCAAGGTAATGCACAATTTAAAGCTTTTGACACATTTTCACTCTTGTGAACAGTGACAGTCTCACTTGGAGAAAGTATGGGAAATTTTTCCTCAGGTTGCCTTGACTCTGTTAGTTTACTTAAATCACCATCTAAATGAAATACTACAGCAAGTTCTTTTGCAGTGCATAAACAATAACAACTGCTGTTAAGAATTCCAGGAGATATACCAGGAACAGGAATTAACCTCCCCACCCATATAAGCATAAAAAATTCACACTCACTTGTTAATTAGAAGCTGCAAACAGAAAGGTTTGCTCTGCTTCCTCCGGAAGAATTAATACCAGCTCACTAGGAGGTGAGGACCTTGAAAGGGTAACCCGCACCTCTGCCACGCTGCCAGGCTTCTGCTGGGGACTCACATCCCTCTGTCAGCCTTACTGAGGCCTGATGAGCTAACCTTTAGTGCATTCTGGCTTTCAGAAGCTGTAGTGTTAATATTACTGATTTTATCCAGGCTTTTCTAAGAAAATCAAATGGCCTTGATAACTGTTGCACTCTCAGATCAGAGAGAGTCACAGCATGTACTTTATAGTGAATCTCTGCTATATTAACAACTATTTCATTAGTACTTGCATGCTATTTTAATAACTATAAAACCCCAAGACCTAATTAGGTAATCAAAATGACCACAATGTTTAATTATTTGAAATACAGATGCTAAAATAATTTTAGAAAATAGAAGGATAGACCTCAATCTTTATATTGATAATTGTGTTTTCTATTCCATCTGCTTTCACAACTAAGCACTTGTGAATCAAAAAGAATTACAGACCACAATGTGAAATATAGAAAATTTCTGCACTCTTTTTCCTTTGGCTATTTTCTTCCATCTTAACAATAAATTAATGATCCTTTAACCTTTCCTCACCTGCAATTAATCCACAAGTTTTACCAATTCTGAGTAGGCTGCTTGCTGAATTTAGAAGTTAAAGGCTCAGTGAGCGCTATTGGCTTTGTACCACAGATATCCGAGATTTTACAATGAGGGTCTCAAGTTCTTGCTGGGTTGTGCTCAGAGCATATATACACATACAGCCTTTGTGAATCCAGTTGCCAAGTAAACCCTTCATATTCTTCAACTAGGCATGATAGTAAAGGCAGATGCCCAAAAGAACTGGAAAAAAGATGAAAGAAAGTACAAATAGACAAAGCTAAAATGGTCAAAAGCAAATGGGAAGTCAGTTTATGCAGAGCATAGGATAATAAATGAAAGGAACCAATTTTTGAGCTGTTAAAATGTTGAAAGGAACCTGTAATGAAGCAATTTAACAGTACCAGTGGGAAAACTGTAATTCTACCTTTGTACAATACTGTGGAATTAGAAGACAGAATAAGCAGTACTAAAGAGACGAATTCTGATTAAATTAATTTACTCACAGAAAGTCCATATTGCTTTCTCATTGACAAAAAGTGCACAAGTACAGATTCATTAAGGATTAGCAAAAATGGTTGTGGAAAAAAAAAAATTAAATAGAAGAGACCCTCAAACTTACATTCACCATAACCAAAGTATGTATATAAAATCTTTCCCTCCCACTACCAAGACAAAAGGAATTACAGAGCTTTAGAATAACAAACATTAGCCAGATGTTTTAATGGGGCTCTTAACAAGAGTGAACACGTGATAGGTATTTTCGAATGCCATGAACAAACCCGGTAGCATTATACATATAATGGATATTTGTAGTATATTCACAATGGATTACAACGATATAGAAGTATAATTTTTTTCTCCATTCCTTTGAATGGAGTTATTGATTGGTAAATAAACATTTAGTCAATTCTGTTTGTCAGTTACTCAGTGTAAATATATTGAAAACAAAAAAAGCAAAAGAAATTAGTATTTCAGTTTAGTTAACAGCAGAAGGGATTTTTCCATGCAAAACAAAAATACTTATTAAATGTACCTGTACAAAGATCCAGTGAATACACAGACAATTTGATAATAAAGGTAAAAAACTTCATGTGGGATGCAGCTATTTATGCCAATGAAAGTGTTCCAACTGTAGACAGAAATCTAGCAAATAATTGTATTCTTTCTAATTGGCTGGACCAAGTATCTGTAAAATGGACCATCACTGAACTTGGACTCAGATCCTCAAACATATGTGTGTGGGAGTTGGGTGACTAAATACCTTGCAGGAGAAGGCAGCCTCCATGTGCAATATCTAAATAAAAGTAGAAGGGTAAGGTTGATTTGTTTTTCACAGATCTGTCATCACTTTACTCCCAACCGTCTGCATAACGAAATATATGAGACTTCCTTGTTCACAGACCCTTCAAGTTTATTCAAATAGCATGATTACTGCTCTATCAGCTGTCAGAAAGTAAAATATCTAGGAAAGACCTGTTTGCTCTATAAAAATAGTTTTCTTTCCAGAAGAATTGTACAAATTGTGTCTTACATTCTTGAGATTAGAAGCAATGAACAAAAAAAGAGAGCATACTGTATTTTAAATGCATTACTGCTGTTACTAGCTGGCCAAGAGCAATGCCTGCAGTAGAACTAAGGCCATTTGTGCTTCTGGTATAATTTGTGTTGATCATTTAAGCTGAAATAAAGAAAAAGGCACAAGTTAAAAAGAAATTTAAAAGCCCCCACCATGCAACAACACAGCTAACAAAAGAAACAGCAGTGGAAGGAAGAAACAAACTTTCATTGCAGATTTGCTTCTTGCCATTTTGATGGTTAGGAACAAAACAACAACAGCAACAACGCTTGCAGTGTTAATTATTGACTCTTCTTCAGAGGTAGTCACAGTGAACTTTAAATTATAAATGGTCTGCATAATTTGAAGGAGGAGATGAATAAGGGGTTTGCAGAGGATGTTAGAAAAAAAGATGCAGCACTTTGGCAAGCAAAACAGCTAAGGATGCTCTATTTGATCAAAGTGAGAAAACCATTTATGCCAAACTGTCTGCTTTGTTTATAGTCATTGCCATTCTCTCACATCATCTGCCTTCTTGCATTATCGTACTGTCTACATTTTTTATTTACTGTTGAATGATCAGTGAATCAGCACCCAGTGTATTTTTCTATGACTGATTTATTTAAATCTATTGAATTCACTAACATTTTGCTTAGGGCAACTACTGTAACATCTTTATGAATACTAGTTCCTTTACTCATAACCAGAAGTGGACAGCATATAAAGAATAACCAAAGTATGAGACATGAAAAGGATTATGAGAATTCCATGTCAGAATGAACACAACCCCCTGGTATTATGCTGTAAAAAAAATAATGGTATTTCTGTCTTTTGGGCAAGGAGAAATAACTTTTCCACCACATAATAAATTCATTAGCCTTCCTGACCTCATCATTCTCACCTTAAGTTAGATATAGCATCAAAGAGAAGAACATCTGCTTGACAGCCACATTTTCAAATTCAGCGTGTTACCGGTCACAGTTATTACATTATCAGTTTAAAATTTATTGCTTGAGCACCACCTCGTGGAAATTTTTATAATTGCGAAATGTTTCTCAAATTTGTTCATATGCATATATGTATGACCAAAAAAAGGCAACAGTGGTATGTAAGCAGACAGAAAATTGTTATATTAATTTTAAATAACATTAGTATAATCAATATGAATGTAAATATTTATTTATAGACAGCACTGCTCCTCTGAATCTATTTTGAAACACAATTATACACTTTGAGTAATTTCATGAAAAATTTTGTGCTCTAAAAGACCATATTACTTATTCATTTTTCCAGATGATAAGAATTACTATATCCAAATAGGTTTTGATGATTTATTTAATTTTGCTATGTTGACTACACACATCAATACACCTTGTATTTTTATTACAGATAACAAGTCAGTCTTCTCCAGTTATTTTAACAATAGACCCTGAACATTTAAAATAAGGACACCTGAAAAATTATAACATGTTTCAGGGGTTTTTTTTTGCTTTTATTCATTCCTTTACAAATTGTTTAAAATGTTTGGACCTCAAACAATCCAGAATTTCCTACTGAAATAACTGGGTCAGCCATTCATGGCATACTAAGACAACTGCACATCTGAGATAAAGCACTTTTAAAAGGATAAAACAAAATGGATCCAAAAATAAAACACTTGGAACAAGAGTACTATACCAATACAGAGTGTGATCTCTTTCAGGATGTTTTTAAAAAAAGAAGAAAAAAAATCTGATTTGAATCAATAAAAAAAAATCAAAGGAAGCAAATTTCAAACAAAGAATTAAGAGAAAGAGATTCATGCCTTATTTTACTGGCTTTGCAGTACAGCCATATGTTTTTCTTATAAGCTACTCAGTTGTTACACATTTTTCAGGAAATCCCCAAAATTATTTTCTGTCTAAAGAACAAAGGTAGCTGATGAATTTTATTGTAAGATTTTTGCATTTAGTTTCAAACACTGTATATAATGTAAACCCAAAATCTGATTGCAGTCAGTCCTTCCAAAAGGACTAGTCCTAGGCAGCACAAACAGCTGAACTTCTGGAAGGGTTTTTTTTGGTTACAGGCCTTAAGACAGCTTTTGCTATATACCTATACTCATTTTGGCTAAGACAGAGTTAAATGTCTTCACAGCAGCTGGCGCAGAGTCAAGGCCTTTCCTGCCATACACTTCACTCTACCAGTGAGGTGGCTGGGAGTGCACAGGGAGCTGGGAGGAGAAACAGCCAGGAGAGCTGATCCCACTGACCATTCCATTCCATTCCATTCCATTCCATTCCATTCCATTCCATTCATTATCTCCTCCTATATGGCATCATACTCAGCATACAAAACTGGAGGGAAGGTTAGTGGGGGAGACACTGGTGAGTGGAGACTGGCTGGCATTGGTCAGCTGGTGGTGACCAATTTTTTTATCTGTATCACTTGTTTTTTTGGAGTTTATTTTACTCTTATCATTTTTTTCCTCTGTTTCTTACAATTTTAAATTATTTTTACTATTATTTCTTTTTAATGAATTTAATTTAATTACTGTCTTTATCTCAACCCAGCAGTTTTCTCACTTTTACCCTTCTAATTCTCTTCCACACCCCACTGGGCAGGGAATGAGCGAGCAACTGTGGGGGACTTGGCTGCCTGCTGGGGTTAAACTACAACAATATTTCTAAGATGCTCTCTGTATGTGAAATAAAGTAACCAGTAAAATAATAGTCATGTTAAATATGGAATACATATTGTTCAAGAACATGCTCAGAGAGTAAAGTGTTTGCAATGTAACAGATTTTCTTTGCTAGTTGTCAATGATAAACTCCTACATATCAGTTCAGTTAGATTTAAAGCAAAACCAGCTTGTTTTGTCCTGGGATATACTACTGAAAATGCTCAAGAAATACAACAGTCTTTCCATCAATACGAATCAATATAAATATCAAGCATTTAGTACAAATCCATTAAACTTTCCTAATTAAATTAAACAGTTGTATACTAGCCCATCAAAATAATTTTTAAATGGTTATATTACTTTCTACAAAAGAAAATAAACAAGAGAAGTAGCCCTACTAAATATTCAAGTCAGAAAATCAAATAGGCACAACCACAGTTGTTAGGTTTTTAACTTCTGCTGCCTGTTATACCTCCATATTCTAGTTGTCTTTCTATGAAAAATATATCTAGGGGAACTAGGGGTATCTAGTTCCCCTATCTTTGCTAACAGTAATCCTAGCTCCCCTCAAAATCAACTAAGTACCAAATTTAGAAAAAATCTGGAAAAGACTACTTCAAAACACTTTGATATCACAGATCCTGTCAATGCAGCTGCAGCTGTTTAATGTTTCTCTCAAATAAGTGTTTGATTCTCCATAGTTAATATTTCTCCATCATTCTAACATTAAGTGTATCAGTATAAAAAAGTAGAAGAAATATATATCAATGTACATCAGAAACTTCAAATACTCAATTTTTACATATGCATTACTCTGTAAAATCAACACTGCCACTGTTTAGATTTAGGAGTTGAGAGTCCACAAAAATCTGCACAGGTAACTACTTTATTACCAGGTTCCCATTTAAAAATTCACACAAAAGTGTTTGTTAAAAGCAATAGGTTACAATGCACTCCAAATAGAAAACTCGCAAATACCCTCCCTTGTCTAGATGTGTATAGGTTTCTGCGTCTGACGGCAAAAAAGGCAAAAGCATCAGTGAAGTAATTTGGAATCAATTTATAAAAGAAGGAATCAAAAGGACAGATAAATGTAATTTTACAGCACTGTCAATGAAGTCATTACTCAAGGAAAGAATAGCAACACTGTTACTGTCTTCACAGCTATTCCACGCACTGATCAAAGTTGCACATCAGAGAAATTCTAACCACCTGATCAAAGACTTATTAACAGAGGTTTTCAAATAAAGCACTTTTAAAAATCTTCCAGCTTCCAAAAAATGTAGTTATAGGCAATAAACAATACATTGGCACTCTTAAATTAGTTTTGTAAGCAACAGCTTAAGTGCAAAGTCTTGAGAATGTAGTCCGCATTTTAGGTTTATGCCACCTAATTTTCAAGGCTTTATTCCATGTGGATGGATTATGTCTTCTGTAAAACATTTCCTTAAGCCATTTAGGCTTTAAAACAAATCAAGTCATAAAACTGCTGGTCAGCACGTTCCTTTCAAAGCTAGTTTCAAATACTTTTAAAGCAGAAACTGTGCTTGGGGAAATGAGGAAAAACTATTAGAAACTGGTTTGTCTGTGCCCACAATTACACAGTGTTGTCATATATTAAAGCAAATTCAAAATCTTCTTCCAGTTTAACTTCTTTCTCAACAAAGGCCAAAACTACTGACTGTCCTTACAGGTTAAGCAGTACCCATTGAAGGGTACTGGAGGAAGTGCAAAGTGACCTAGAAACACTGGTATCAGTGACCTTTCTCGAACACGTAGTGAATGGGGTTTTTTCCCTTTGTTCTGAAAGGACAAACACACAGTCACTTTCAGCAGATTTTCAGTTCTTCTGGGTGAGTGGACATGTCTTTTGATTCCACACTGCACCTCGTGTGAGCAGATTGCCCCCACACGATAACAGGTAGGCTCAGAGTCACGTTAAGGATTTTGAGATTTGATTTCATAGCTTTTTCCTGAACTTGCACAGATGGTGTCTGCCTTTTGATCCACCTGCAAATGGCCATTTGAGTTGAGCATTCAAAGCTGCCTTCATGTGACACCTGTCATAGCACCTTGTTTGATAACACTGGCTAGGGAAATTGTTTCTGACCAACCTAACTGCTCTATGACTTTGCAGGTCATATTCACTCGGGACAAGGCCATAGTAGAATTTTGTGAACTTTTGAAGCACAGTTGCCACTTCATGTTTGAGTCTTATTTATTTATATTTTAAGGATGAGAGAAAAGGATGTTTTTTGTGTCTTGTCACTTGCAATGAGAAATGTAGAAATGTATTCTTGTGTGCAGGAGCACACTGCACGCCTGCTATGTAATTTGCTACAAACTGCATAGGCATCACACAACTTTACAGAAAAAAATATTTTACCCATCACCATCTAATAAGAATCCTCCAGTGTTGCAATAAACTTGCTAGGCACTGCATCTATCAGAACACACACACTGTTCTAACTGTTAAATATAGATAATTAATTTAATTACCATAATTTCTAAGTTATCTCTCATAGTTTGTTTTCTACTGGAGAAGAAGGAGTTTTCTAGATTAGTACAAACTATTGCCTTGTGATGAGGTGTGGTCAGCTATAAACAATAAAATCAGGGCTAATATATTTTTCATTTTAGTCTCCTTCACTTTACGTATAGATTCGGAGGCATGTCCCTAAGCAAGTGCTCGTTCTGGGTGTCTACACAATGGCAGCAATCTGTAATTCTGCTTTCATAGCAAATACTTGAAACCGAATGATGCTTATTGTTATCAAAGACAATCTTTACATATGAAGTAAGGATTGGTTATAGCTGATATTGCACTGGCTCCTGCTGGATTAAACAATCAAAACGTTTTGTCATCCATGACATTTTGAATTCATCGAGAGTGAAGAATGTGGATCCAGATCACTGCTACAGAGGATGATTAGCAAACCTGTAATTAAGTGCAGCTTCTCTTGGTAACTCAAAATTACTAGGTGCTAAATGGGCATGTAAATTTTATTATTTCTAATCAAATAGTGTTGGGATTGCAGAAGAAAGTTATAAAGTCCTAATATTAGGTCATCTATTTGACTTTTAAAGGTTCTGTTTTCCAGTTTTACAAGCAATTAATTCACTCAAACTGCTATGAAGAATAAGATCATATAAGTTTTATGTCTTCAAACCTTAGCTGAGAAAGGCATGTGACACCAGTGCAAAAAGAAATTTACAAATTCCAAACAGCTAAAATAAAAGAGAAGGCTGCTGATTCTTCTTTTGATGCTTGATGAATTAAAAAGAAAAAAGAAGAAAAAGGAACTTTAGTTTCATTAGAGTTTCAATATATTATTCTCTTTAAGTTTTCAATTTCAAATCAAACAGTTATGTAAAATGCCTTTACATGCTTACTGTTGCAGACATTTTAATAGGCTTGTTCACTGTCTTTTTTTCTTGGTCCAATACAAATTTTCCCAAAGTAACAATTAGATGTATATTCCCATCATGCTAAAAAATCATTTAGCCCACTGTGTTAGACATTAAGGAAGTTTTATTGCTATAATGTCTTCATGAAGCTCATATCCTCCTGCTCACATTTGAATGAGCTTGCAAGTTTAACCATCTGGGAATGCCACTCCAAGTAAATTATGTTATTAAAGAAAATCTTAGACCTTTTTTAGTCTTTGATTATCCCCATGTATTTGAGAAACAGACCAGTATTCTCATCTTCCGTAAAAAGAAGGTGAAAGACTGGCTACATGTATTTGTGTCCAATTCCCTTGTCCTCACACTTTGTTCAGGACTGTCTGACTAGACTTTGCTGGCATATGGGTTCCTCATCTTGATGCAAGCAAATTGTTAAATGGCAGTATTTTCACTCCAATCTTCGTGTCATGTATAGCAGGAATTCTTTGCTAGAAGTAGTAAAGAAATCATATTATTCTTACAAGTCTTATGATCAGAAAACAGTGCTTTAAAATTGTGTTGTAAAAACATATTATATGCTATTTTGACAAGGCCAATAAAGGGCAACAGGACAAAATCAGGAGAAGTCAACCACACTTATAGTGACACTATTTTCTATTTTTCTTTCCTTAGCTTGATACATGAACTACTCTATATCTTACAAAAGGAACACTATGTCTTAAAGGATCCCTTACACATTTCACTTTCCTTAGGAGGATGAATCCTTTTTATGCACAAGTACTAATTCAGTAAGCTAAAACTGAAGATGATCTTTTTTCAGTACAGCTGCTATCCATTCTAACTTTGTAGAATCATCTTATTATAAACAAGTATATTCTAACTTCAAATGCCTTATGATCTATCAAAAATCATGTTGAGCTGATACAAACTGACATCTTCACAGTCTATCAACGAGTGCCCTAATGTCAGGATTTAGACAGATGAGCAAAAAAAGACCATTAGCCAGGTTCTAAGGTGCAGTGTTCCACATTTCACTGCATAAGACTTCATATATTGTGCAACTTTACAATAGTAATAAGAAATTAAAGCACTGGGACAATATGAAGATAAGCAAAATTTCTTCTCAGACTAGCTAAAAGTAAATAAAAGAAGCTAGGATACAAGTGCTAATGTGAACCAAAATCAGGTTTTATTGTGTGTGCCAACAACTTGCACTCATAGGAATATTTTCAAAAACTACCACAGATTTAAAGAGGAGATACTTTTTCCAGTCAGTTAATTACAAGACTTAAATTAAACTGTCCCAATGTGAGCATCAGAATGAACCCCATGTACATTCACAATAAGGTGCTGGAGGTAAACTGAACAGAATCACATATTTTATAAAATAATGTGCCTGGGTTTTTTTAATGAGATAAATATATATACACCAACAAGCAGCAACTTTACAATTAAAATTCAGTCCTTCCTATTAAAAAAAAACCTGTTGCCTTTTTAAGATAACCCATCTTAATATGAATAATAATTGAATTCCATTGTTCTTGGCTAGAAGCTACCTACATTTAAAGTTTGCAACTGCCAGACACTTCTGCTACAGGAATACCTACTCCATATGACAGACAAGTATGCAAAATATTTAGATACAATAGGATGAAAAAAGTGACAAAATACAGTTCCTAGAGCATGTTTCAAGAGTGCTCCATCTATACATAAGAAATTAATTAGTAGTGTACCAGCAAATAGTGCTTATGTGTATGTATATATTCCATATTTATTGTAGCAATATTGTGTATCACCAAGGGAAATTACACTGTGCTGAACACCTGTTTTACATAGGGACCCACTAAGATCTGAATTTATATGTCTCAAGTTTATTCTCAGGAAAAAAATACCTGAAGAGACAATATCTTAACCCTTTCTAGTAAGTTTCATGTAAAAGAACTTATTTAAATGTTTTTAGCAGAATCACAGAAGCTCCCTGGAAGTTACACCCATAGAAGCAAGGAAAAGAAGAGAAACAGAGAATCTTACTGATACTCAGGTTTACTGACCAGCAGTAAGTACAGTTTGGAAGGAAACTTTGAGGTAAGGGCATGAGGCTTTCTTCTTAAAGTCATCTTTTTCCCTTTGTGAAAAAGCCTTCTGAAATAAAGGCCTAACAAAGCCTTAATGCTTGATAAAATGAATTTATTTTCATTTATTAGGAAAAATTAGTGTAAGATAAGCATTTTTCAGTTAAAAATGACCATTTTTTTCCTTAATTCTACTTCTGTTTTTCAGAAATATTGGCAGAGAAGATTAGAATAATTTTAAATATGATAATTTTAAAACTTGGTCCACATCACTGCCACCTCTAGGCTAACGGTGTATAATACAATTAGAATATCTAAAAACTAAAGTGATAGCAGAATAATAATAGATAATGACCATTGATCTTTTACTGCAGCAGCTTAATTTTTAATAAATTTTAATGCAAAAAGATATATTTTTTGGATTTTATATATTTTCAATACAGCTACAAATGAAGGATAGCTTTGAGAAAAATCCAGATGGGAAATAAAAAAAATAGCAAATACTTTTTACACAAAGAAATCAAAGAAAATTCATAACAAGCTAAAGGCCAACTGTCCCCTTTCTTGGTTATAATATATATTTTTAATTACTCACGAAGTATCCAAAAGTACACATTTCCCCTCTCTTCACATTCTACTCCTAGCTAGACAGTGAGTTTTATTAGAAATCGGCCCATCAAGCAATCTAAAAGCACGTGTTGAATTTATGCTCTATGAAGTAATAACAAACACAATGTTCTTTGTCTAGCCATTGTGAAAAACTATATTCCTTTGCCAAGTACTGAAATTAATAGTACAGGAAAACACACTTTACCTCTAAATTAGCAGAGGCTGTGGGGTGGGGTTGGTTTGGTTTTTTTGCTGGTTTACAAAATAGCAATAAAGAACTATAGTGTTTTCTGCCAGACGTCAAAGTGTGAATATTCCATTATATCTTGCAATGTTACTTGTCCTTTTAAATAATTACTTAGATATAGTCTAGGTTTTACATCTTATATAGATTTAGAAGCTTCAGTGTTGCCAGATATTAATCAACTAAAAAATCATCTGTGTATATTGTCAGTAGATTGTTAGTTTTTTCACTGTCTGCAGTACAAAAAAAGAGGGTAAGAAACCCCTTCCAACATGTGGACACTTTCCAGAAGCATGGGTTTAACACAAAGTGGTGTGTTAAGATGAAGGAGCCAGAGCATTTCAACTAAGATGAAATCAGCACAGCATCCACCACCTACCCTGGTCAGGTCAACGGGCATTGTAAATACAGCTTTGCCCTCAGCTCCTATAATGATTAAAAATGGTAATGACAGTGTCATTTATTAAAACCATGATACATTTGGTGCTGTTTCTTCACATTGCAACCCCCCAGTCACACAAAACCCATTAAAAGGAGAGGCATACTTCTGGACTGACAATCAAACAAAATATCCATGTCAGAAGTGCCAGGAAATGTCCATATGTTAGTACCATTCTGCCTCTGGTAGCCAACCAAATCTGAAATTCATGGGGAAAACAAAATCATCCTGTCACATTTCAAAGCTGGTGCATGATGACCTTTTAAAAATGTAATAATATTTAAAAATTATCTAGCTGATTAATATGAATGTAGGGCATTTTTTTGTAACAAAAACGTAGGAATCCAACTAAAGACTTTTCTATAATTTTAAATAGACAGATACTCACTCATGACTCTTTTTGCAGTGCTTACAGAATAATCAAGATAATATTAAGACTATATTACTAATTATTATGTTACCAAAATATGAAGTCAGAGAAGACTTAAGGGAAGGATGAAAAGGGGTGATAAGGACTGCCTAGAACTATGGAAATTAAAGACACAAATAAAAAAGGGGGGATTCAAATGGAGTTGCACTTATTTGTAACAGATAAAGATTTATAAAAATACCTGCAGTCTCTTGCTAGGACAACTAAAGTGCAAAAATTTACTAACATATTCTTGTTTGCAGTAATGTTCTCTTAAGGCATCTATGTCAAATTAACAAAATAATTCTGAAGCTTGATTAAACTGTAATTCTATCTTTTTGTAAATGCAATAAGGGGAGATACAATTCCAGTTTTGAAGTCCTCCTTAAGTTTTGATATTTGCAGATGCAGATACTAAAATTCCAATAGAAGGGTTCACAGTATTATCCAAAAGGTTAAAGAAAAAACCTAATCTTTGATATATTTCCACAGCTTCTGGTTGCTACCTATAGTTTATAAACTGTTCAGTCAAACTAATTGTTCCTGAAAACTGGGTTGATCAGTAGCAATATGCAACCAATTTATAAAATAATGACCAAGACTGCACAGGAATCTGATGTATTTACATAAAACTTAAGGAAGCAGCAATGTTTTATTTTGATTTAGGAAAACACGTGTTATGAAGAAAACAGAGAACACTATCGTGTTCTTGTTATCTCAATGTGCTTGTACTCCCGAAACAAAAATAAGTATTTCCATAGAGTATCACAAAACTTTAGTCTCTGGAAAAGTAGACTAGTATTAATGCCCTCTTTCCCTAACAGTTTAGATAACAAGAAATCCCTGACTTTTGATATTTCACAAAGATGGTATGTAAATTTGAATCCTGTTTTTTTTTTGGTGGTTTTTTTTTTTGGGTTTTTTGTTTGTTTGTTTTATAACACACAACATTTTACCCATCTCTCTAAGGTCTAAGCCCTGACAGATGCTTCTGTTTTCTTTCTTGGTAGAAGCAGTCCATAACTGCATCTTCTAAGTGAGACGGATCTCTGTAGGAACAGCAGCTGGGGTTAAGGCAGTTCCTCAATAGTGGTAATGCCTCCTACACATTGAAACAGTAATACCAAATATTAATCACTGTTAACATATAAGGTTGCAGGCTCATAATTTTCCCAGCAATACCCCATGCTGTTAGCAGGTGCTTATCCTGTGGAGAAGAGGTTAAGTGGATACTGCTGATTCACCGAGGCAGGTGGATTGCTACCTCTATTGCATGAAAGGGAGTAGGAGTGGCTCCCTAGGGAAAGACAGGATTTTAAGATTACAACAACCATTCCTACCAGAGAAGTGTAGGTACAGTCTGGCCTGAGGAAAGTCTTCAGATGCATTTTGTTGATAATCTGTTAATAATGACTAATCTCCAGGAAGAGAATTTATACTACAAGCTCTGTTCGTTTTGCTTTTAAGTCTGCCCACATAGTCTATTAGGTGATAATATCAATTGGAAAAGTAAATACATCTCACTAAAAACATTTGAAAAAATAAATTTACACAATGCAAAATTAACATCTAGACCTTTCAGCTTCACAGTTTAATATATTTTCATCTGTTATGTGCTTGAAAAATAACTAGAACCATGAATGGTATGACTGATGTAATTACTTTAGGTACTCAAGCTCTAATGATGTATTATGGCATGGATAAGCACAGATGGAAATATGAGAACAGAAATCAGGGAAAATGCCTCAAGCTACATCTCCATGAAACTGAGCAGGTATGACTCCAGGTAGGTCGGCATAAAATTCAGCCTCTTTCTGGTTAGCTTCATCACAAAGACTGGAAAAAAGCAGCAGCATGGGATACGGCATACTGTCCTAGCAAGGATGCTCAGGATTGAAAGACAGATGGACCTTGTAGCACCTTGTGCTGTATCCTATGTTGCATGCATTAACTACCACAAGGGTAGCTTGGTTATGCCTATTCATGCTACAACAGCACAGAAAACATGCAGATAGATGTTCAGCGGGAAGCCTATCGGAAAAAGCTTGAGAGAACAGATAAGCAGCAAGTCTCATAACGCCCACCACAACTCCGACAAAACAAACATAATACATGCATCATGCTTCAACTATTGTAAACATATCTTTGGCACACTTAAATATCACATGAATTATGAAAAAATGAAAAGAGCCTTCTTAAAATGGTGTACTGTTGGAGATAGCAATGCTCCCAATTAAACTACTATAACCTTTATGTTTATATAGTGCTGTTGATACAGAAAGGCCAGTGTACACTTCAGGAAAAGACAACCAGATTATGAATGGGCAAACTCAAAAAGGCAAGAAATGACATGCTTTATAAAATACACTTACATTAAGTAATCATTTGTCCTACATTTAATTACTTCAGTGGTATAGTGACCATGTGTAGGCAAAGACTGGAAAACTAATTATCAGAGAACTATTTTTCCTTACTGGTATTTCAGCCATCATCTCTGCTAACTTTCTTTTAAACTTTGCATAGGTGCTACTTTTTTTTTTTTTTTTTTTTGCCATTCACCTATTTTCCATAAACAGTATACAAGAAAGCACTGTACAATAAATGCTCAATAGCTCCTGGTCTTGAACAGCTTATTTACCTAATTGTGTATCTCTTGTGGATTTTTCATAGTAATTTACAGATCTAATTTAAATACCTGAACAGATTCATGAAATACAATTTGAGCAACGTTTATTCAGCTTACTTTAAAAACTTCTAATGAAATCTCTCAATACGTAATTCTATCTTCAGCGTCTTGATTTGAATTAAATATCATTGAACAAGGTGTTCATTATTGAATACAAGCTATAATTAGAGCAACTGTAACCTTTAGCATGATAACTGGTTTATTCCCTTTTCTTTTGAAGCTTTATTTCATATCTGTGTAAAGACCTTCATCTACAAATCTGCCCCAAATGTGAGAATCAAGATTTATCAGTCCCAACTATACAGAGGCTGGAACTATTACATCTTCCCTTGAAACACTAAATATACCCTCACTCTTGTGCCACCAATCAGCAGCACAAAGTTGGCTAATTTACTACAAGCAGTGAAATATATGCAAATACTATGTTGGGACCTGGGTTTTCACGGCCATCCCAGATGCAATTTGGCAGTCACACTCACAGCACCAGACCAAGGTCCCTTCATCACAACTGCAACCTGACACTTGCAGTTTTCTTACTGGCTCAACCCCAGGTTTCCCATAGCAGAGCCTCAGACACCCAGATCCTTAAAACGATGACAACTCCAGCTGGTGCCTCTGAGATGGAGCCCCGAACAAAGGAACCCCTGGTATTTCATACCCAGCACAACACAGGTCCCTGGGCCCTTGCTGTGCAAAGAGCCAGCAGTTCACAGCCTCCTGCCTGGGGCTCTCACCCATAGGGCTGAACCCGCAGCTTGCACTGCAGCTGCCCCCCGAGCTACCTGCAACAACGAGTTCCTCAGCAGTCACCATGACAGAGCCATTTTTCAGAGACCACACACAACAAAACTTGTCTAGCAAGCCTCTGAAGATAGAAACCACAGGTCTTGTGTACCACACTGCTGAAGAAGCTAATCCCACTAAAAACTGAGGTCCTGTGCTGAATCTCAAGGAAACTCAATGTAAACGTTTCAACCAAATTGAGAGTCGGAATGTGGACTCTATGATATGGATAAGAGTAATCTAGATCCAGTTTTATGGATATGTTTTTATGGATATATTTTAGGTTTTATGAGTTTTTTCTTGGTGCTGACAAAGATTAATAACCAAAACAAAAACTATGTGCAACTCAGTACAAGCCCAGATTACATCCCAAATGAGTATCTGCCATTGGGTTGTTGAAAAGTTAACAGAGGTGCCATGCTTAGCACTCTCTCTCTTTCAGGCATTTTAAAGGATTCATTCCAAAGCACAAGATTTCTTTTCCTTATTTCTTTCTTCAGTGGGAATGAAAGGAGAGAAGCAGATTTCAAATCCCAGAAATATTCCCTGCTCAAATCTGTCTCAGAAACAGTGCAAAAATGTATATTCTTTGTACAAAAGTCTGTTAGCTTAGATGAAAGCATGCAGTGCTGTTCTGAACAGTCATGTCAGGAAAGAAGAATAAAATAAAAGCATTCACAAATTATTGCAATTATAACTTTTGTTATAATCCTTCTGGTTAATCCTCTTATTTACCAGGTTGGAATAAACTTCTATCTGTAACTTCTTTTATGATGAATCAGAAGCATTAGGAAGAATAAGCATATGAGTAATATAATAATTACATTTTTTTTCTGTACCTGCAAATATAAATTCACCGACAGAATTACAGCAATAGCCCTATATGACCCTTTTTTGTCATAGGAATACTGTTATGTTGTGTTGATACCATAATGTTCTGCATTCATTTTTCCTGTCTATGTCCTACTGCACAAATTTAACCTTTACAGAAACACAGTTTCCTCATAAAGCAAATGAATTAACAACTTTTAATCTGTTGAAGGAACAAGAAATTATCTTATCAGTGGTCTATATAATTATGTCCTTCAGGTGAAAACTACTAATGAAAAATAACCTTTTTAAAATTATCCTGATTCTTCCTTTGTATTTGACAACTGACTGTTCTTCATTTACTCTTTTCTCCACCATGAGCTGTGCATATTTTAAACACTGCAATAGAGATATACCATGGAAAAATATTAAGCACTGTTACTCATAACTGAGTCTTAGGAACAGAAGCTGCAACATGCTGTTTTAAATTAACACACTATGCTTGTAAGGTCAAAGAATTACAAACTTTACATTAAATCGTGACTTTGCAACCTTAACATAGTGAAATTCTTCTCAAAGCAGAGCTCCATGAAGGACACTACTTTGAATGAAAATAAAATATTCTGTGTTCTTAAACATCTACCACCCTTTGAATAAGCCCAAGCAAAAGCTTAGAATCAGGCACTAGAGTTCACAAATACTCATTTACTTCAGCTATTTCCCACTAATAACTAAGTTTGAAAATGAGTCAAACAGAAAAGGAAAGCTGAACAATTAAGATTCTCCCCATAAGCCCATCTCTATCATTTTATTAAAGGCAACTGGGAAAACCCATACTGAATAACTAATTCAAAATTATATTTGTAGAAAACAAATTAATGTAATAATTTTCTTTCTGAAATTAATTTAAATCTCTGTGGATGTTCCTGCAAATTTACTCTTTACTATGCATACAAAAAGTTATGAAAAGCCTTACTATGCTGCTTTAGGCACAGATTCATTGCCTCATTGTTGACTGTAATGGCTATTCCCATCCAGCAGGCTTGCTTAAAGCAAATATATTTTTGCTCCTATATTTATATCAGAAGTTCTGGATATTGCTCAGCTGTCTCGCTAGACTATAAAATGAGATAATTTCTAAGCCTCATTAACAAGGATGAGTAAATCATATATGAAGTTCCAGTTTTTCTCTTTTACAATCTAATTTCAATTTCCTCCAATCAAACGGCTCACTCTTTTTTTACTTTATTCTATGTTTTTCAGGAGTAACATTTTTCAACTATTTCTAAGATGCAAAAGAAGATATATTAGCTCTAGTAATAAATAAACCAATTTGGGAAACATATTACCTAAATAACAATCTAAATATACAATATATTCCATAGAATAAGTATTTAAGCACAAAGTCTTAAGCTCAGTGCTATATTTACTTCTGCTATACCTGAAGGCAGTGTCAGGATGCTGTTTTCTGCTTATGAACACTTCCTTGCTACCAATAGGGTTTTGGTTGGTTTAGTTGTTTAGTTGTTTTTGTTTGTTGTTTTTTTTTAACTAACTTATGATTTAGCATTTGTTGGCATATGAATGTTCTACAAACTTGCAGGCAAGGAGTTATTTCTTATTTCCGTTTTTCCCAAATATCTTATTGAAAGGTCTCTGTGTTATTATGCAAATTGAATCAAAAGAACTTAAACCCTTTTCTATTAGGAAAAAAATATATTTGCTAAGACTTTTGTTGATAATGGGATTTACTTGCTTTATGCAATTCTACCTCTAAAGCAAAATATAGAACTTAAAAGAATTTTCTTACCACACCCAAGAAAGGAGAGGAAATGCATTTTTTCTCTAGTTACTGTAAGTTCAGCATGGCTGATGAAAATGGAACCCAAGAGTACTTACTGCTTTACAGGCATTATTCCATAGACATTATTCTATATGCAGCCATACATCACTAATATATATTCAATTTCCAGTTCTGTCAGCCTCTCTTTGTACACCATGCTCCAGCCACATAATCATCCTGGTGGTTTGCTGCTGGACTTAGAGAAGGAAAGCAAAATCATCCTAATAGAAAGCAGAAAAATAGAAAATCTTTCTGTAGGTAACACAATGAGAAACCTTTACCATTCTATATTGGGGCTAATAGAAAGACCAGTTGAATGCCTGAACGTGTTTTCTATAAAATCTCAGAAATTTGGATCCATGTGGATTATGAGTATCTCAGTAAAATCTCAGACAAATTGACTAAATAGTATCTTTTAATCTTCTTAATAATTAAGCAATTTTTATGTAGAGTTAATAATTTTTTACAGCAGTTTGACTTCTAACTTGGTGTTTACCTTAAAACATTTTGACAGCAGTTTGACTTCTAACTTGGTGTTTACCTTAAAACATTTGTAACCTAGCATGTCTTAAACGTGTATCTCTAGCTGCTTCTGAAAAAACCTCCCAAGCAGTAAGTCCCAAACCTTTCTCTTCTACATAACCTCCTGCATGATGCACTATGTCTTTCAAAGGCTGACATCTACCTCTTGAAGGGAATGAACCGTTAAAAATAGCTCTTCTATGGATGGAAAAAAATGCACCCTGCTCTGGGATCCTCAACAGAGGAAGGACATTGACCTGTTGGAGTGAGTCCAAAGGAGGGCCACCAAGATGATAAGATGATTAGACAGATGGAGTACCTCTCCTGTGAGGAAAAGGTAAGAAAATGGAGATGNAATAAGTATTTAAGCACAAAGTCTTAAGCTCAGTGCTATATTTACTTCTGCTATACCTGAAGGCAGTGTCAGGATGCTGTTTTCTGCTTATGAACACTTCCTTGCTACCAATAGGGTTTTGGTTGGTTTAGTTGTTTAGTTGTTTTTGTTTGTTGTTTTTTTTTAACTAACTTATGATTTAGCATTTGTTGGCATATGAATGTTCTACAAACTTGCAGGCAAGGAGTTATTTCTTATTTCCGTTTTTCCCAAATATCTTATTGAAAGGTCTCTGTGTTATTATGCAAATTGAATCAAAAGAACTTAAACCCTTTTCTATTAGGAAAAAAATATATTTGCTAAGACTTTTGTTGATAATGGGATTTACTTGCTTTATGCAATTCTACCTCTAAAGCAAAATATAGAACTTAAAAGAATTTTCTTACCACACCCAAGAAAGGAGAGGAAATGCATTTTTTCTCTAGTTACTGTAAGTTCAGCATGGCTGATGAAAATGGAACCCAAGAGTACTTACTGCTTTACAGGCATTATTCCATAGACATTATTCTATATGCAGCCATACATCACTAATATATATTCAATTTCCAGTTCTGTCAGCCTCTCTTTGTACACCATGCTCCAGCCACATAATCATCCTGGTGGTTTGCTGCTGGACTTAGAGAAGGAAAGCAAAATCATCCTAATAGAAAGCAGAAAAATAGAAAATCTTTCTGTAGGTAACACAATGAGAAACCTTTACCATTCTATATTGGGGCTAATAGAAAGACCAGTTGAATGCCTGAACGTGTTTTCTATAAAATCTCAGAAATTTGGATCCATGTGGATTATGAGTATCTCAGTAAAATCTCAGACAAATTGACTAAATAGTATCTTTTAATCTTCTTAATAATTAAGCAATTTTTATGTAGAGTTAATAATTTTTTACAGCAGTTTGACTTCTAACTTGGTGTTTACCTTAAAACATTTTGACAGCAGTTTGACTTCTAACTTGGTGTTTACCTTAAAACATTTGTAACCTAGCATGTCTTAAACGTGTATCTCTAGCTGCTTCTGAAAAAACCTCCCAAGCAGTAAGTCCCAAACCTTTCTCTTCTACATAACCTCCTGCATGATGCACTATGTCTTTCAAAGGCTGACATCTACCTCTTGAAGGGAATGAACCGTTAAAAATAGCTCTTCTATGGATGGAAAAAAATGCACCCTGCTCTGGGATCCTCAACAGAGGAAGGACATTGACCTGTTGGAGTGAGTCCAAAGGAGGGCCACCAAGATGATAAGATGATTAGACAGATGGAGTACCTCTCCTGTGAGGAAAAGGTAAGAAAATGGAGATGGTTCAGTCTGGAGAAAAGAAGGCTTTGGGGAGACCTAACTGTGGCCTTCCACTACCTGAAGGGAGCCTACAAGAAAGATGGAGAGAGACTACTTACAAGGCTATATAGTGACAGAAAAAAGGGTAATGGCATTAAACTGTGAGTAGGTTTAGATTAGATATCAAGAAGAAATTCTTTATTGTGAGGGTGAGGAGGCACTGACACAGGTTGCCCAGGAAAGGTGTGGATGCCCCATCTCTGGAAGTGTCCAAGGCCAAGTTGGACTGGGCTTTGAGCAGCTTGGTCTAGTAGGTTTCCCTGCCCACGGCAAAGGGAACATCACTTCTGACACAAATGATTCTATCATTCTACTATGCAAAACCAAGGACTATAAAGAAGCAAAAGTAGAGAGCAAAGTTCTGAAAAAAAATTAACAGATTCATTACTGTGCTAGTGTTGGCTGAGGTAGAGTTAATTTTCCTCCCAGTGGCTGGTATGGGGCTGTGTTTTGGATTTGTGCTGAATACAGGGTTGATAACATAGAGGGGTTTTTGTTGCTGCTGAGCAGGGCTTACACAGAGTCAAGGCTTTTTTTACTGCCACTCTGGTGAGAAGACTGGAAGTGCATGGAAGGTTGGGAGGACACACAGCTGGGACAAGTGACCCAAACTGAACAAAGGGATATTCCAGATCATATGACATCATGCTCAGTATATAAGCTGGAGGGACATATGGAGTGATGGTGTTTGTCTTCCCATGCAAATGTTGCGTGTGATGAGGCTCTGCTCTCCTGGAGATGGCTGAACACCTGCCTGCCCATGGGAAGCTGTGAATTCATTCCTTGTTTCATTTTGTTTGTGTGCACGGCTTTTGATTTCCTTGTTAAACTGCCTTTATCTCAGCCCAGGAGTTCTCTGGGTTTTACCCTTCCAATTCGCTCCCTGACCTCGCTGGTGGTGGAGTGAGGAAGTGGCTGTGTGGGTGGGGCTTGGCTGCTGACTGGGGTGAAACAATGACAATTACTTCCCAACATTCAGATTTACTTTACTAAATACTATTTATTTGTGTAAATACAAATATTCATCAATTCCTCTTGAATTATGAGGGAACGTACTATAACCATCTGAAGCAAAACATGCATCTTTGTTGGCCAGACTGGGGGCTGATCCTGATTATTGAAAAAGAACTTTCCAGATCATTAATATTTTTAAATTAGCACAACATACTTATGTATTAATTTGATGTAAAACAACCAGTATGGATGACAGGTGATAATTATTTATCATTAAACTGAATCTCTTAAATATATAAGCCTTTTAAAAATGTTTCTAAATCTAAACTACTGTCTCAAATTAAAGGCTCAATTTGAGTAGTCAAATGCAGTTGGAAAGAAATCGGTATTTCTGTGATTAATCTGAACACTTGCAATTCTGCTAGGATTTCAGTTAATATAAAAAGTAAGTTTCAAGTTAGCTTAAAGGTGATCAAGTCAGATTCTTTTGTTAATATTAACAGTAGCTGTTTTTTAAATTATTCAAACCAAGCCTACATGCTGATCTTCATTCAGATGGAAAGATAGGTAACATAAAAATAGAAGGCTCAAATAAGAAAATAATCACCCTTTGAAGGTGGAGAGCCATCTCTTTGGGGTGTGTGAGACTTACTTCAGCTTGTAAGCATCAGAATGTTGATAAAGGTGAAAATCAATAAAGAGACCTAAACTGTACCCTCTGAGTTACTTCTATTCATTAGATTCCTGTGGGTATCTAAGAAGAAATAATATTTCTGATAGTAATCACTTCCTAAGTTACTGCTAAATATGAACTACACCAGTTCGCAATGCTGCTTTTAGCTGCTGTGTGCTTATTAACATTGGATAAAAAGTGTATGAATAAAAAGGCAGAATATTATTAAACTTTACAAACTTGTAGATGAAGCCTAATTGCAACGTCTTTTCATTCAGCTCAATATCCATTTATGTAGAAGTTTGCTCATTTGTGGATTTTTTGGATCTGTTTCCAGTGGAAAATACGAAGTTCAATTCACGAATCTGAATCAACCACATTAATTCTCACTTTCAATGAACTGATCGCGTTATGCCACTTTATTAGGCAACAATCCAGGAACTGAACCCATCCCCTCTTCCCCTCTCCATTCTTTGGTTTGACTAAAATATGTTGAGTGTTCATGGACAGACACCCATTAGTACAATTATAGGGATTAATATATGCAAAGAATACAAACGAGAAAAATTAAAAGACAAAAGTAATGAATGTACCAAACTATTTTAATAAAAGCTTGCTAGCGCTATTTTTCACAATGGAGTTATTTAGACTTCAGTAGAACTAGGACTGCAGATACAAACTTCTTGCTGACTCATGACTTTCAAAAGCTCTGCATTTGATAAATGTCATGGATTTTTGGGTTCAAAATTATAAGAAACATCATCATGAATAACCACAAGTTTTCCTCATTGTATCTCCTATATGTGAAGATAACACTGTATGCACTGTTCTTGCTGTACTTACTGTATGTTCCTTTTACTGCCACATCTCTCAGAGAGATTGAAATGATGTGGCAAACAGAGAATGATAACGTCCTTTTACTCACAAGGAAGACAAAATGCTTTGCAACACTTAGAATGGAGTTTATTTAAATAGTCCATTCCAATATGAAATTTGAAAAAAATTATTAACTCTACATAA
>VZTH01009530.1:270188-358151 GCA_013397815.1 Aleadryas rufinucha | reverse complement strand
TATATATATATGTATATATTCCAAGTCTTATTTCTAGTTTTTCTGAAGAGAAGAATGGGAAGTTCTTTTCTAGAGCCAACATCCAGCAGGGCAGAGTGGGTTTAAAGTATCTGCTGAGTAGTTGACACTTATAAACTCTCCAGGCGTATGTAAAAACAATATTTTAAAAGGTTAGTTTTGTATACATCCTTGAGATAAGTAGACTGCACTCCCCTGGTCTCTGCTCTCTTAATGACATCAACGGATCAAAAAGTTCATGCCACTAATCCAATCCAGAGCCTATCACCTTTCCCCAACATCACATTTCTATTTCTATTAACTCTTATTAAAAGAATTAAACAGATTTGTTGAGTACTTTGCAAACATATAAATTTCATTACTGGAATACATTAAACAAACTTTCTTAACTGTTCATATCATGGTAATGTACCTTCCTGGTGGAAAGCCTATTTGCATTTTAATCTTTTTGTGATGAATTCCACTTTTTGGTTGCTCAAGAAAAGTTTTTGATTTCATGCTCAGTTACTGAACTTCCTGGTGAAAATATCTCAGGATGAAATCTTTTGTCACATACACTGCAACATAAGAATAGTTCTTTTATTACAGATTGTAGGAACGAAGGCTTTGCTGTTTTTTTCCTTTGTTACTTGTTTGTGCACAGAGCAAGACATATGTCATGCATTCACAAAAAAAGATAATCTGCTATTGAATAACAATACAACTATTTTTTTAAAAGCAATATAAAGCAGAAATAGCTCTTTAAGCCCATTTGAAATAATTTTAACTGATATAATTATATTCTAGGCATCTCTTTCAAGTTGTAGTGGTTCTGCACTACAAAACATTAGCATTTGACTGTGTGGAGGATGACATTTAAAATTAACTTTTTATTCTCTTAATTGGCTTCATTTTTCTTTTGGTAAGATGAATTCCCATCACTTAATTACTTCAAGTGCACCAGCTGCAAAAACACTTGACTTTACCAGCAGGCCCAAAAAAGTAATCCAGACAGATATGCTATTTAGGAAAGAAAGAAAAACCTCTTCACATGTAATTTTGGTAATTTTCTTTCAATAGAAAATTACTCAAAAAGGAAAAATATTTTACTTAAAGCACTACAATACAATTAAATTCCCAAATTCAGTATACACAGAATATTGGTTCACTCTAATGAAATTTGGCTTTCAGAATTTAAATAAAAACTTATTGCTCATAAACTGGAGAAAAGTTACATAAATCCACTCCTCATCTACTCCTAAATGCTTGGTTACAGACTGGAAAACAAATCAACCAGCCTACATTCAACTTTGTTTTCTGGAGCTACACAGTTCCAGTTGTGTAAATTGTTTCCTGAAGATGTCTTCTTTGGCTACTATTTACTAATTGTAAACAAAATGTCTTTACAATTTTTCTCTTTACTGTTGCTCTGATAAGTTCTTTTATGAAAACTGTGCCTGTCTGAATTTGACAAAGTACACAAAAAGGGGACAAAAAGCTGTAGCCAAGATCATGGGAAACAAGTGCTCTGTGCAAAAAAAGACATAGCATTTTCAATCAGTAGAAACTGGTAAATTAATTGTTAGAAATGTAAGGTTATTAAAAATTCATATTTAACTTAAAAGGCAAGAACATTTTTCTTTTTTTACAGTTTTCATGCCAGATAGGAAATTTTAACCATCTGACAGGAACAACATTTACCAGACTGTGTAATTAACCATAATTAAATTACCAGATGGATCAATATCCTACAGCTCTGCTTGCAGAATGGGTGCTTGGACTACAGACCAACTGCAGTGACAGTATACTCTCCACATATCCTGATATCCTGGCATCTTGATCATTCTCACTGAGATGTGCAATTATATTTTTTCTTTCTACCAGTGATAAATGAAAATTTCAAGTATATAGTTTCACAACTTTTAGACAAATTATACTAAATCTAGGGGTGGCAAGTGGGGAAAGCATCTTTGAGAATAAGATGATTTTTGTAGTCTATTGGACAGTCAAGAGTTATATTTTGACTCCAAACTGGTATGGTAGATATACAAAAAAATACTACACCTCCAAAAACATTGCATGGCACAAGGTGACAGAGGACTACTATGAGTATCTTATTTCAAATGAACCATGCAAACATCCACATGGCATTGATGCCATGATGATTTTTTTGCCTTTTTATATACCCCTTTTGATATAGCTTCTATGTATTCTTAGTGCTTTTTAGCCCACATATTTTTAACTCCTTAGGTTTGATAACTAGTATAGACTCAATATTCCATTAAGCCGGGAGACCAAACATCCTGGAAACCTCGCAGCTGGGGGTCAAAAAGCCCCAGACACCAAGGTCCTCTCCAGAACACATTCTGTAAACTAAGAGAGGGCCATCCAGGGGGAAGGTTCCTCAGATGAAGGGTTCACTCCAGCCTCTCACTGGGGAATCTTTGATAGATATGCTAATTCACAAGGCCTATAACTGTATATGCGGTATATCATGTGAGTGCATTTTCAGTGTGTGCTTCTCAGCACATTCCACATGGACAGAGAGATGGAGAGTGCATCTTAAGGATCTTTAAATAAATACCAAGATAAACCCCTTCTCCCTTTTAACCGTGTTTGGCTCTGATTTTAAAACCAAGGAAAGGCAACAACATGATTATCTGATCTGTGTTTAGGACAAAGAGTCAAGATGGGTAATGATGTTATGCCTACCAATATGGGCACAAATGCTATAATAAATTATATCCTGTCAGTGAAAGTGAAAGTGTGCATACTTATGGTAAATCATCCTGAAGTAATTACTAAGTGGTATTTTACAAGTCTTACTCTAAATGGTCTGTTTTTCCTCTGAGTGCAGTATGTCAATGCTGAGTAAGTGATTACTTGTAGGGTATTAAGCTGGTAGTATTCTATTTGTTTATAAAGCACTTTGTGATCCACTAGCATAAAACACAAAATGCNGGATATTCTAGACAGACATTTGTCCAAAGCCACCAAGAAACTCAGTACAAAAGTGGAACACAGATGTGCTTCCAGATGCTGGGAAGCCTTTTTGTTTGTCAAAAGGAGAACATTTCCATGTTCAGTATGCTCACATATTTGCATAGCCAGCAGGTGAACTAGAGAAAAATATCAGGAACCTTAAGAAGTCTTTCTAATTTACATGTACAGTGTTTCATTAAGAAGAAATGTAATTGTATTAGATATGTATATATACATATACACACATACACACGCACACACACACACACATATATATATATATATATATATATGTGTGTGTGTGTGTGCGTGTGTATGTGTGTATATGTATATATACATATCTAATACAATTACATTTCTTCTTAATGAAACACTGTACATGTAAATTAGAAAGACTTCTTAAGGTTCCTGATATTTTTCTCTAGTTCACCTGCTGGCTATGCAAATATGTGAGCATACTGAACATGGAAATGTTCTCCTTTTGACAAACAAAAAGGCTTCCCAGCATCTGGAAGCACATCTGTGTTCCACTTTTGTACTGAGTTTCTTGGTGGCTTTGGACAAATGTCTGTCTAGAATATCCATTATTTCTTAATGTGCTTATTCTTTGTTTTAAAGCAGGGTAAAAATTTCTATAATCAAAGTTCTAAAAGGTACAAAGTTTATTAATTCATTTGCTGCATGATGTCTTTATGAATTCCCTGTCCGGGTACTGAAGGTACTGCCTGGTCTACCTCTCCCTGCCAGCCCAGGACTCCCCTCACATGGCCTGATGTTAAAGACCCCCTGCCAGTCCCCCAGGGTCCTCAGCCCCTGCCTCGCCCATGGGCCCTGTTGAACCCACATCCTTGCCTGACCTCAGCACATCTGCATCTCCAGGGAGGTGCCTGAATCCTGGGGTTGGGGTTAGCCCTGTGCTCCCAGCTGCCTGCTCCGGGATGGGATGGTGGGACAGACCCTGAGGTCCCACTCTGTGTTTCCTTGGAAGCACCCATCCTCACTGAGCCCTGGCAACCTGCTGCTCAGCTGTACAGAGGACATAAAAATAAAATTCCAAAGATATTACTGAGCTGCTTAAGGAAATTTAAATTATAGTCATAGGTTTTAATTGTGTTTTTTAGTCAACTTAATAGAACAGCTTAAAGTATATTCATCTTTGAATGTATTTTTTTAGAATATAAATTCCTGAAATTTCATGTCTGATTTTTCTTTTTTTTTTTTGTACGGAATTTTCATTGTTGTTTATTTGATATTAAAGAGATACCAGTACTATCTAACATGGGTTCAAAAATGTGTACCATATTCTAAACAGAATGATTCATTTTTCACTAAGAACATATTTGAATTGCTGTTGGTTAAGGTTTTCACTTTCTTCTCAAGCCTGAAGTGGCATAGGCTGATTCAGATAGCTCTAAGTAGCAGCAAGTATCAGAGTTTGAGAAAATACAGGTTGTTTAAACTATGTAATTACAATATATTTTCAAAAATGCTCAAGTTATTCTTGACCACTATTTATTACATTAAATAATGGATTAAAATTAAAAGATATAAAATAATAATTACTTGAGATTAATTTTCACATTTTATTTCCAAAAGTTTGGTGTTGGGTTTTGGGGTTTGTTTTGGGTTTTTTGGGGGGAAGAGGGGTCTGGGTGTGGATTTGTGGTCTTTATTGCAGCTTTTGAGCAGGAAAGATTTTCAAAGTGTTGTATATGTGAAAAATATATGGTTGTAATTGCTATGCATAGGAAAAAAACCCCACTTTTTACTGGTCTAAATATTCAAGTGCATGGAGATGCATTACTTTTTCCAGATATCATTGTATTCTAATGACAGGCCATACCATAGGTGGTCAGGTTTCAAGTGTATATATGGGAATGACTCCATTTCAGGCATGATGGGGAGCATTTTTATGTTTGGGGGTTTTGTTTGTTTGTTTGTTTCATGGGGTTTTGTAAGTTTGTTGTGTTATTGTTTTTGTGGTGGTTTTTTTCTTTTAACTCTGGTTTTGATTTTGCATTTTCTTCTTTCTGTAAACTCTCTCAGCCAATTGTCTGTCTTCCTGCCATCCAATACATTATTTCAAGACACTTTGATTCTGTAATTAACAGTACTACTGGTGCAATTATTCATTCTATTAGCCATGATCTTTGTCTGTCTTTTAGGATACATAGATTGCAAAGAGTTTAAACAGTGGAGGGGAAGGTCTGCCTCAGTCATCTGAGTCTAGGCAAGCAGCCTCCACTGAAATACTTAAATGGCTAGTACCTTCTACTTCTTTTAAAGTGAGTCACTATTGATAACAATAATACTTTTCTAAACAGAGCCTTGTAAGACTGGATCATAGCTTGTAGATATATATGCTATTACGGCCATTAGTAATGTTTCCAAGCACACTTCCTTCTTAAAGTGCCAGATAAATTAACTGATCATTGTAAAGTAAAGTAGAATTTGTCTTTATTTTAGATCAGTTCATTTTTTCTAAGACAATGTTCTTGAAATCCTCCTCTTCCTTTCCCCCTTCACTATTTCTACATTTATAAGTCTGATATGGATTAATAGTTATCATGGTCTCATCACAAAAATTATTTTCAAAGAGAGAGAAGGGGAGAGATTTATTAATCTTTATCACAATTAATTAACCTCACCTTAAACAGCAGTATTAGTCAGCACTTACCCTTGGGTACCTAGACTTAGAAAGTTCTGATTACAGTGGCATTTTTTCTCAATTAATGGAATGACAGAAAAATCATACATTGAGAAAACTTATTTAAATTAATTTCATTTCAGCCATTCTTTAGGAATTAGTCCATTCTTTGGACATTGTTGTGATGGTGAAAGTAATAAGACTATTATTCTGAAAAAAGACATGAAAAAAACCAAAGATATTGTGTTAATGAGTCTTTCAGATCTTTGCTATATCAGACTTAACTTCAGACAGAAATCTTTGAATCTTTCAGAGGAAATCTTTGAATCTCATTGAAACTAAAAGAAAAAATAGAAAAAGCCATGCACCACCACCCTCCCAAAAAATCCAAACACCTTTTCAGTGTGTAATCTAGTTCAGAAAGAGATATGTCCACCAACACTAGGTAAATGTGGGTTCCACTTGGTACACACCTAGCTACACTCTGTACATCTCTATCCTTTTTTAAATGTAACTGTCTTGAACCTAAAACTCTGTTGGGTGCTTTTCTTCCTCTGATTTCATCACAGAAAGGAAAGATAAAAACTAGGTACAGGCCAAAAATTTTGTTCTGGCTGCAAGGTAGAATTAACCTATCTACCTAATTAGACTTGTAGTGTCCAGAATTTTACTCTATTGTAGTTTCAGCTATGCAATGTCCTTGAAGAACTGCTCTGACAGCTTTGTGAGTAATTATCATCAACACTCCAGTGTTTTCTTGAAAATGAAATTTCTCATCACAATTATCTTCTAAGAACCATTGAAATCAGAAAATTTTGTGTTTGACTGCATTATGCTTTGTGGAAAAGGTGGTAAACTCATGTGCAGTAGAAAACATGCAATTACCATTATTGTTAAGATGCTAATTTGACTTTTCTAAGATACAAAGGCATAATTAATTTTAATGTTTACTGTCTTGCATTTATTCCTCTTACATTATCAATGGAGAATTGTTATACTTCTTCTTTGCAGTTTGTTGAATAACAGAATAAAATAACAGAATTCTATTAACATAAATATGAGGATTTTTCCAGATGAATGCATTTGAAAAATCATGTCCATTGAATATCAGAGCCACTAAGATTTCTTTCTAAGCAAGCTAGGTGATATCAATGAGGAGAGCTTCTTTTCACCTGGATGGTTTCTTTAGATGGCAGATTGAGCCTGAAGATACACTATATTAAGAATTCTTATATATTTTGTAATCTTTCCTACTCAGAAGGATTCATGCAGTTAATACACAGAAAAATCTATAATTTCTAAAATATATATCAGCGAACACTTAAATTGGCCAAACAATATCATTAGTAAAGACTTTACATGCTTAGATTTTAAGCAAGTGAAGTTTCTTTCATGCTATGAAAACAGTATAGGTAAATATTCTATGTATACACTCTTCTGAAGAATGGGGTTTGCTGTTCTTTTTGAGCCACGAGATACATATTTGCCTCAGCATCTTCTTTTAACTTGACTCAATCTTCAGAAATATTTCCTGGAAGATCTCAGTTCAAGCTTTTAATTTTGTTCCCATTAAGAATGTCCCAGCTGCAGTTACTATGCATGGAGATAAATGGATTCCATAGCTGTCAGCAATAGCTTAACATTTTTATGCAGAATTTGGATGGTTAAGAATAGATGGTTAATCAGGATGATTAAGAACTTTTGTGAAACATGGGAAATATCTTGATTTTGACGAAGAAGTTTTTCCGCCTGAATTTTGCTAGGGAGGTTCAGGGATCACAGCCCACTGGTTGGTCTTCTTTCTTGCTAGTCTTTTCCTGAAGGTCTTAGGCAATTTTTTTCCCTTTTTTTAAAACCTTGAGTAGAGGCTAAAATGCAGATAGACCTCATCTATTTAACAGATGGTTAAACTCAGAAATAAATATGCAGAGTTAATACTGAATGGACTCTATGTCCCTCAGCAGAGCATTGGGCTGTGAAAAGAAAGTAACTAAAGACAAAAATATGATAATCCAGCTTGTAAGATTCATTATTTTATGTGGAGTCAATACAGGAAAACTATTTTCAGTCCTGTACATGGGTAGGGAAGGGCTCCACAAATCTCTGCATTGAGTTTGTCAGGCACTGTGGAGAGGCAACGAAGGAATGCAATCTGTGTTGGCTGTGCTATATGTCAGTGCAAAAGGAACATAACCCATCTAAAGGTTTGCACTTTCCCTTTGGGGGATCAAACATAGACTCACAGAATCTTTAAGATTAGAAAAGACCTCTAAGATTATTGAGTCCAACCATTAACCCAGCACCACTTCATTCACCACTAACCATATCCCCAAGTGCTACATACATCTTTTGAACACTTCCAGGGATGGGCAGCCTATTCCTTTGTCTGACCAGGACTTCAGTGAAGAAATATTTTCTGATATCCAATCTAAACCTTCCCTGGCACTTGAGACCATTTTTTCTGGTCCTGTCACTTGTTACCTAGGAGAAGAGACTGCGCCTTACCTTGCTACAACCTCCTTTAAGGTAGTTGTAGACAGTGATAAGGTGTTAAATGTTAGCATTAGCATTATACTTTCCACATGTTCTTCTTGCTCATGTTTGATTTTTATAGTATTTTTAAGCAACCTTATTGTTAAAACACAGTTAACAGATCATGGTTTAAGAAAGCTAATGTAGAACAACAGTCTATCCTATATGAGAAATAATGTTGAAATTTCAAATCTTAGTGCTATTTTGGGGTTCAATCATGATCACAAATATTAAATGTTTCCTTGAAGTTAGAATAAAGTGATAGCTATTCCTTTTAAGCATTACATCTGGTATTCTTTTATAATCACTTGCTCTCTGGTTATTTTTGCCCATTTTGAGGGTAAGTGATCAGATACCAATTGGAAGATGTGATAAGTAAGCTGACAGATTTGAACAGCAAAGGGTAGAAAAATGACAACCTTCTTTTTAATACTTCAGACTAAAACCTAAGTTTGTCACTCATTCTGTTAGCATGTGACTTCATAAACATTTCAGTTCAGTCACTCCCCCCACTAGCAGGACTGAGGAGTGTATCAGAAGAGTAAAAGTGAGAAAACTCATGGGTTGAGATACAGACAATTTAATAGCGAAAGCAAAAGCCCTGTACACAAGCAAAGAAAAACCAGGAATTCACAGAATCACAGAATCAGTCAGGGCCCACACTGGCTCATGTGGTCCAAGCTCCCTGCTCAAGCAGGGTCATCTTAGAGCACATGGCACAGGATTGCATCCAGAAGGTTCTTGAATAGCTCCAGGGAAGGAAACTCCACAACCTGTTTGGGCAATCTGTTCTAGTTCATGTGACCTTCACAGTAAAGTTCTTCCTCATGTTCAGGTGGAACCTCCTGTGCATCAGTTTCTGCCCATTGCCTCTTGTTTTATTGGTTGGCACCACTGAGAACAGCCTGGAGCCATTCTCTTGATACCCTCCCTTCAGGTACTTATAGACATTGAAGAGGTCCCCCCTCCACTGCCGCAAGACAAAACAGGCCCAGCTCTCTCAGCCTGTCCTCATAAGAGAGATCCTCCAGACCCTTGGCCAACTTAGTAGCTCTCTGCTGGACCTGGTCCAGGAGATCCTGGTCTCTCTTTTTCACTGAGGAGCCCAGAACTGGACACAGCACTCCAGATGTGCCACACCATGGCTGAGTAGAGGGTCAGGATCACCTGCCCCAGCTTGCTGGCAAAATTCGTCCTAATGGATCCCAGAATTACTTTGACATTCTTGGCCACACTGCTGGCTCATGGACAATGTGTTATCCACCAAGACCCACAGGTTCTTCTCCACAGAGCGACTTTCCATCAGGTCATCTTTTCCCCCAGCCTGTACTGGCCCATGGAGTTATCTTCCCCAGGTGCAGGACCCTGCACTTGCCTTTGTTCAATTTCAGAAGGTTCTGCTCTGCCCATATCTCCAACATACCAAGGTACCTCTGAAAGGCTGCACAGACCTCTCAGATATCAGCCACTCCTCACAAGTTTGTGTCATCCCTGAACTTGCTGAGGAGGCACTCTACTCTCTCATCAAAGCCATTGACGATCAAATTAAACAGCACTGAGCCCAGTATAGAACTCTGGGGGACACCACTAGTGAGAGGCCTCAAACTAGACTCTATACCACTGATCACAAACCCTCAGTCAATTCCCTGTCCCATCCATCCCACTGTCCACTCATCCAACCCATACTTTGAGTTTGCCTATAAGGATTTCATGAGAAACAGTGGCGAAAGCCTTGCTGAAGCCAAGGCAGACAATGTCCCCTGGAAATCCATTCACTGCTTCCCATGGGCCTGCAAGTATTCAGTCACCCTCAGGAAAGCAGGGCCCCATCACATAACAGTGAATTGAGAAGACAAATGCCATTACTCAAAATATTCCCCCGTCTCCCTCTTCTCCCCTCTTAATATACTCTCTCTATAGTTTAAACTAAACCAAGACCAAGTGGTTTATTGATTTACAAATGACATATAATTAATCAGCAATCAGTGAACTATAGATTCAAGATCATTATCTGCAATTCAAAAGGAAAATCACTTACTAGGCCCTTCTGAAATATTTACGCACAATTTTCTCAACATTCTTGTGTTGTTAACCCTGAAAACCTTTTGTCAGAGACACATATGAAGAGCAACTCTCCTTGCACACACCTTCTGAGGGTGCTCCAGCTTTAGGCAAAGCTATGCACATCCAAACACCTTATTGAGATCTCCATGCCAGTGAGAAAGCACTCCATAAGCTCAGGCTCACATCCTCTGAGTGTGGGTCTCTGTGTGCCACACCCCGCTTTGGTACTGCAGTATCTGGGGTCAGGTACTGCACATCAGTGGATAGTTGGCAGTGCTGGTAGGGAGCAGCAGGTGCTGGTGCTTTCACTCCAAGGTCTCTCCCCACTGTTAATTAAGCCTCTTTTCAGGTTGAAGTCTTTGTTTCAAGCTATTCTGTGAATCCCTAACTACTTTTTAATCTGATTGATGGTCTTTGTCTTCTTTCACATGATGAGGGCAAACATCCTCACAAAGAACTTTGGGAGTCCCATTGACACACATTGTGTATATTCACATTTCTGTCTTAACATCTGTTGTTATTCAGGCCACAGGTGAGCCCCGAGGGCACTACACATCAGTCTAAATGAATAAGCCAGTTAGAGAGTAATAATATGTGACATTTTAAGAGCAGAATACTATAAAGAGATAGTTCCAAAAATTCAGTCATTCAGAAATAGTTCTAAGAGTTTTTCATGACAGCTGTTGTGGTACAACTTCTCATACTGTGTGGGATATGTCTTCCTCCACTTACCATGCCTCAGTTTTGCCTGTGTCATATTTTTCCATTACAAACTCAACTGTAAGTTAGGTTCCACATCAGATTCCTATTTTTCATTGTCATCTGTTTTATTTCTTTGCATCAGAACAAAGAGGATGTAAAGATTCATTAATTCAGAAAAGTGATCATTTTCACCAGTTTGGAGCCCATGCACACAGATGGAATTGACTACAGGTGAAAATCAGTAAGATATCCAGCCCAAGCTACCTAAATCATACAGCTTAATGCAGTTGATTCCTCAAAGATGTAAAAATATCTCTACCTCTTTGAAAATATATGTATATATATATATAGTGGAGTGGAATAACAAAACCTTAAATTTTTCAGTACAATTGATAACTTCACTGATTTTTATCCTCTAGGACAGGGAAATGAGGGAGAAAAGAAAAAGGCTTAAAAACCATAATGAGTTCTTTTTTCAATGTCAGAATTGCATGTGCTATAGTACTTACGATTTCAATTCCAGCTGGAAGAGGAACAAATGGGAGAGTGTCCAAAGGATCTGGAGAAAGCATAGATGTTGCTAGAAAGGGAAAGTTCACAAGAGTGGTATTTAACAAAATGGTTATGAAGAGAAAGAACAATGGATGAGATAGATCTTCTGGGACATTTTTATGAATGAAATCTGGCATTAGAAGATGCCCAGTGTGATGTTGTAAATACAACCATTTCTACAAAAGAGAAACAAAAATCCTCACACAATTGGAAAGAAGAAACCTATGACATTATGTTCCCTTCACAGAAAATAAGGCATATGGTTATCTTGAGCATTATGCAGCTCTGCTTTTAATGATTGACTGCCAGAATTAACAAAACTTTTCCTGAAATGCTGAGATTAACATGCTAAACATGCTGGTGATGCTGTCTCTTGACCTGCAGCTTTTTCCTTGTAAGCAAGGTTTGTTTTTCCTCCCAGAGGAACTGCAGATATAAAACTGTAATAAGGAAAAGCACTCAACTAAAGAGTAAATTGCTTTTTTGAAAGGTGCAGATTTACAGAATAAAGTAAAAACTGTAGCAGAAATGCACTGTTTTTTTTCTACTACCCTCAGTCATGGTTTTTTAAGCAAATTAAAATGTATGCTTTTAGAATGACTGTTTAACAAAACATTGTTGCATATGAAACAATATTCTAATCATTTTAGAGCTATAGCAATATTTGGTTTATATCTATTTGGTATATTGCAGTAACAACATATTTGTTCTATTAAATTTAAAGATGACTAAACTCTTTTAATTTTATCTTTGAATTACATAAACTGATTTCATGTTAGGAAATCTCTGAATCATCTTTCTGATTTTAGGACTAACAACTTTCTTTTTAGCTTAATTTAGCATGTTCATTTCTATGCTTCACAATAGACTGAAAGGGACTCGAGACAAAATTATCCACCCAGCAGCTGAGACTGTAGAATTTATGGTAAAGTGACTAGAATTTTACTCAAATTATTTAGAAGAAGTTCTATAACTTCATTAAAACTATCAAATTAATTTTGAGATTAGAATGTAAATAAATAATATATATTTGTTTGTACATACCTAATGTTCAATTAAATTGTTAATGTTTGCCATAAAGGCTGCAAACCCTGTGTTTTTTAGGGAAACTTGCAAGATGATAGTCTCTTGATGCTGTTCCTTCAAAGTAGATATTTTATGTAATGATGTAGCTTGGCATAGAGCAGGTTGATACAAAGATTCTTGAAACATTTCTAATCAGTTGTTGCTTTTAAAACTGTTTTTCATTAGCTTTAATGAGGTTTACAGAGTCAGAATTTCTGAAAATTAAGTTTTTCAGGTAAAAATACATAAATATTGATCCTGGAGCCTTACTTGCCAAGGAATGTTTAGAAAATTAATTTAGTAAGGTGGATTCATTATTATACTATCTGTATTCTCAGTATTAAAAGTTCAAGTGTTAGTGTATCAATTCAGTCTTTGAATAGCCTCCCTGTGCCTTCAAAGGTATCTGACAGGTAGAAATGTGTTTAGTGGAAGTGCCCACTATGTCCTGATGAAAAGGGTAAATTAACCCAAGATCAAATAAGAAATAGATTTCTGTGGAACCCATTTGTCCTCATTTAAAACTACACTGTAGTAATTTCATGGCAGTCTGCTATGTAGGTGCACACCAAGTGAAACAAAATGAACAGGAGTTAAATGCAATTTTTTTTTCCTGTTCCTTTTTTCCACAAATTTCAAAGCTAATACCCCTGTAATTAGCATGACCTGATAGATGCTTTCACTATCTTTCCTAAATGGAGCAGAACAAAATTAAAAAGAGTGAAATACCCTGGTGTGTGGCCTTGATTAATCACTTCATACAGATTTTGTTATAATTCATGCTCTTTTTACTGTACTCTCAGCCTCTCTTGAACTAGATCTTTTATTCTAGGATAACATTCTTACATTGTTTCTTATGTGTAAACCAGAAGCCTACTTGATTTCTATGGATGTGTAGAGTTCTCTGGTCAAATAGGTTACAACAATTACTTTACAGAAGCTTTCCTAACTCCATTTCGACAGATTCACAAATTTTAAGGCCAAAAAGGAAAATTATGCACGTCTATTGCAGAACCGTCAGTCATAGATGTTAATAATTATAGCATTATGCCTTTACTTTTGTACTATCTGTGGTTTAATCTATATCTAACCACACAGATAGTGGCTATATTAGATATAACCACTATCTGTGGTTGTATCTAATCTGTGGTTTAAATGTTCACCAGAGTAAATTCTGCAGTATCTCACCTGAGTGAGATGTTCTAGTGTTTAATAAACCTCAAAGTAGAAGAAATTTGTAATTTAGTCATGCTTGACCCTCTTTCAGGGTTAAAATTCACATTTGTTGAAAAAAAAATTAAGTTCTCAGCTATTAGGAATGCATAAACCATAGTTTTTATCAAACTTCTTGACCACATTCCAGGTATTTCCCTAGCTTCCTACTGAGTGCAAGCCTGAGTATTTGCATGTAAAATTGATTGTACTCATATAAACATTTTTATTACCAATTTAGCCTTCCCATTTTTGTTTATCATACTGATTAATGATAAAAAAACCACAGTGAGCTGTATGATAAGAGAAAAGATGTGTAATTTGTGATGTGCGTGTGAAATACCCCAGGTGGAAGCTGAAACTTCTTGCCAAAAGCAGTTCAGTCTAACGACAAAATTGTGCTGGAATGCTGAATTAACAAGAATGTAATCTGTTTAGTGCTGTCACTGCAGAGTAGTAAAACATTAGGCTCCAATTCAGCCTCCTTAGACTTTCATCATGAGACAAATGGTAGATGTAGTGTATTATTTTTAGCACACTTCTCAATTGTTCCACCACTGGTTTAGAAACTGGTGCCACAGATGCTGTCTCAGTTGTGCTGTCCTACTTGAGTTTACACTTCCATGGATTGACTTTCTTTTAAGCCACCGCATCACACTATAAACTCATTTTTGGCTGCTAAGTTGCTGTCTTTTTTTAGGGCTTTGAATAATTCAGGTGTTTTAAAATACAGTTTTCCATTTTATATCCTTTTGGCTTTCTTCTTATTAACAGCTGTTATACTCAGACACTACAGTGTTTTGGATAGAATAAGCAAGAATCCAGGTGTCAGTATAAAGTAAACACTATGGATATAAAATAATGTCTATTACTAATGGAGTTATCACTAATTCAAAATTATCACTGGTTTAAAAATAATGGGTCATGTTTATAGTTTCCTGAGTGTCATCAGAAGAGTTTATAAATGAGTGACAGTGGAATCACTTTGGTTATATTTTTTAAAAAAACCTTTGAAATAAAAAATACTTCAGTTATAAATAATGTCTTTTTGATTTATTAGTGAGTCCAACAAACATTTCAGCCTGCTTCTGATTATGATAGATCAAGAAAAATGAAGGAGTGGTTATTGGATCTTCTACCATATTGATGGTACCTTACTCTAGTAGAGTGCAGAGAAAATTATCATTGAAAGAGAGCCCATAAAATTCACTAGCGAGTAGAGTATTTCACCCAAGGATTGTGGATCTGTGTAGACTGCTAGTATGTCCTCCCTTCAAAGCTTCAATGAAATTTGCTGACAGAGAGAAAAATCATCTATCCACCCTTGTCTTGCTTAACTAACCTGATCTCCTTCTGTATCAAGGTGACCCACTTAGTAGATGAGGGAAAGGCTGTGGATGTGTCTACCTGGAGTTTAGTAAAGCCTTTGACACCATTTTGCGCAGTGTTCTCTGGAACAAAGTGGCTTCTCATGGCTTGGACACATGCACTGTTCATTGTGTAAAAACCTGGCTGGATAACTGGGCCCAGAAATGAGTGGTGAAGGAAGTTACATCCAGCTGGTGGCCGATCACAAGTGGTGTCTCCCAGGGCTCAGTACTAGGGCCAGTCCTGTTTAATGTCTTTATCAATGATCTAGACAAGATTGAGTGCATCCTCAGTCAATTTGTAGATGACACCAAGTTGGGCAGGAGTCTTGGTCTGCTGGAGGACAGGAAGGCTCTTCAAAGGGATTTGGAACAGCTGGATTACTGGACCAAAGCCCATGGTGTGAGGTTCAACAAGGTGAAGTGCTGTGTCCTGCACTTGATCATAATAACCCCCTGCAGCACTACAGGCTGGGGAAGAAGTGGCTGGAAAGCTGCCCATCAAAGGACCTGGGGATGCTGGTAGACAGTGTGTTGGTTTTAGCTGAGATAGAGTTAATTTTCTTCGCAGTGGAACTAGTAATTCTTCTAGTATGGGGCTGTGTTTTGGATTTGGGCTTGTGGAAAACTGAACTGGTTAATGACTCAAACAATCGACCATTTACCCACCCAGGTGCAGAGGGTGAGCCCACTCATCACCTCAGGTTACAGCTGGGTTTTGAATGAGATAAGAAAAGAGGCAAACTGTAATGACTTAGAAATTGTCAAAGACTCAGGAAGTGTCCTGTGATCCACAGTATCACATCATTTAGTGTGAAACTCCCTGCCCCAGGGGACGTACTTGAACCTGAGTGAAAATAACCCAGGGAACTTTAATATTTTGGTGGGGTTTTTTCCACCCCTGATGGGTTGACACAGTGACCAGTTTTGACCAACAGACATCAAAATTGCAACAAATCAAGTCTTGTCGTGGAGATTATATACCTTTCTACTCTTATTCCTTTTTTCTTTTCCCTATTTCTTTCTATCTCTCTCTAACTCACGTTTACTGTTAAATAAAATCCATACTATTAACTATGGTCTTCTTTACACCTTAATTTTGGGCAGAGGTATCTCTAATAATTTTAATAACTGAGTCTTCAAAGGGCTGAAAACAGCATAAATAATAGAGATGCTTTTGTTCTTGGTGAGTAGCATTTGCACAATGTTAAGTCCTTTTCTGCTTTTTATACTGCCACACCGGCAAGAAGGCAGGGAGTGGGTGGGAAGTTGGGTGAGGACATAGCCAAGAAAATAGACCCCAACAGGCCAAAGGGATATTCCAGGTTCTATGACATCATGCCCATTATATAGAGAGAGGGGAATAAGGAAGAAGGTGGGGATGTTTGGAATCATGCATGACAGAAACCTGCCATCCTAGAGCTGGCTGAACACCACGCCAGAGGATGGGAAGTGGTGAATGAAGGCCTTGTTTTGCTTTGCTTGTGTGTGTGTATTTTGCTTTACCTATTAAACTGTCTTTATATTGACCCATGAGTTTTCTAACTTTTACCTGTCCAATTGTCTTGCCCATCCCACTAGGAGGGGGTGAACAAGACTGTCTGGTGCTAGGTTGCTGGCTGGAGTTAAACCACAACAGACAGACAGCTGAACATGAGCCAGCAGTGTGCCTGGGTGGTCAAGAAGGCCAATGGTATCGTGGCATGTATCAGAAAAGAGCATCCAGCAGGAAGTGATTTTCTGCCTGTAACTGGCCCTGGTGAGGCTGCACCTTGAATCCTGTGTTCATTTAGGTCCCTCACTACAAGAAAGACACTAAGGTACTGGAGCATGTCCAGAGAAGGACAGCAAAGCTCATGAAGGGTCTGGAGCACAAGTCTTACAAGGACCTGCTGAGGGAGCTAGGGTTGTTCAGCCTGGAGAAAAGGAGGCTCGGAGGGGACCTTACTGCTCTCCTCAACACTCTGAAAGGAGGATGTAGTCATGTGGGGATTGGGCTCTTCTACCAAGTAGCAATTGACAAGACAAGAAGAAAGTTGCACCAGGGAGGTTTATATTGAATATTAGGAAAAATTTCTTTACTGAAAGGATTGTCAGTCCGTGGAACAAGCTGATCAAGAGAGGGTCGGGTCACCATCCCTGGGGATACTCAGAAGATCTGTAGAAGTGGCAGTTAGGGGTGTGGTTTAGCTGTGGACTTGGCCCTACTGTGTTAATGGCTGGATGCATTGATCTTAAATATCTTTTCCTGTCACTAACCGCTTGACCACCCGGAGGCCAAGCAGGTGACCTGCTTGAAGTGTCCCAGAAGCGGGATAATCTGCAGCTCGGCAGTCATGTGTAGGCTCTAGATAGAGCAGCCTGCTCTAAGCCTCTGCGTGAAGCTGGCAGCAGTCAAGTGCTACAGCTGCAACAGGCGGAAGTAAAGGAGGAGAGAGGGGCTCTTTGTAGCAGCGATCCAAGTCTTTATTCCCTGACCTGGGGCCGGGAGAAGAGGGAGGCAAGGAGAACAAGCAACAAAGAGTGCTAGGTGACAGTTACAAAGCCTTTTATACAGTGGGCAGAAAAGGGGAGGAACAAAGGGATAAACCAATAGGGAAAAGTCATGTGGTAACAAATACCCAATTACAAGATTTATAGGGAGGGTCTTGTTTAAACAAGCCAATGGGAACTACAATGGAGCAGAACTTTCTAGAAATTAATTGGATAGGCAATAGGTAATATGAATAAACATGAGAATGAAGTCCAGTAGACAACTGAATAACAAGGGAGTTTCTAGAACGAGGGAGGAGTCATCATCTGAAGTGATACCCAGGGGAATGTGGTCTACACATTGGTGCCACCCAGAGCACCACCTTCAGACCCGCCCTCAGATTCACTGTCCTGGGTGGGGAAGTCCACCCACTGGATGGCCTGATTGACATGCAGCCCAAAAGTGGGCTGGGCCACTGCAACATTTTCCAATCTAAACTATTCTATGATTCTATGATTATTCCTCTACGTGTGTAACTGCTTTTTTTTTTTTCATCTTAGAATTTCAATTAAATTCACTGGGAGTTAATAAAATAGGCCAAATTAAATAGGTATTTCAGAGGAATATGAAAGTAAGACATGTGAATTTCAGGTCCTAGACACAGAAAAATCATACACTTCAATATCTTAATTACAGCTTCTTATGTTATATATCATATTTGGTGGCACGCACATGTGTATCACAGTGCAGATTGGCATACATATTCATATGTGATAATTCCTACATAGTGCCAGATTTCTTTTCTAAAAGTGTACTTTTTAAAGTATATCCATTCAAATGACATAAGCATTTTCTCTTTCCCAGCTGAGAAACATGAGCATGTTTTTGAGAAATGGAAGGTTTCTTTATATCTATTTCTTGCCAAATCTATTGACAATCTGGATACTCACATTGTCAGACATTCAGATTATGACTTGACTTCAGGATGAAAATACAAGTGTCAGTTTGTATATAAAAAAGATCTGCTGTGCTGAGAAAGTACTAACAACAAAAGATACTAAAATATTATTGTCATATCACTACAAGTTTGTTTGCATTGTAAATAAGCACATCCATAGGTATATGGCATTATATACTAAATAATATTCTGCTTTCTCTTGTTCTTTTCCAGTGTTCTATCAAGATGCCTGGTGGAAAAAAAAAGAGATAGACGTTTAGCAGCAAAAGATGTTAGACCTATTTCAGAAAGAGGTATTTATTTTGTATTTTAAATTAAAACAAGACGGTATCAGGGTAATGAATGTTTACCAAGTGAGTTATAATTGTTACTAAGAAACAAAACAGCAACAGGCAAAAGAAATAACAGTAAATAATTACTAGATACAAAACTGCTAGATCTCATGAACCGCTCCTCCCCCGGGAACAAAGAGAAACTTAAAATGGCAGAGTGACCCCTCCTAAGGTGGCAGCTGCCATGGGCAACTATATGTAGGGAGACAAAGGGAAAATGGCATCAGCCTTCCCCCTTCACTTATCTCTCTGGCAGCAGCAGATCTGTTGGGAAAGGCGGCTGGCACAGTCAGGTGGCTGGTACTCAAGGGGTAGAACTCATGAAGACACTCTGCCTTCTTCTTGGCAGGAGATGGCAAGGCAAGGAAAGGCATGGCAAAGCAGCTGGGCTGGAAAGACTCAGTGCCACCTCTCCTTTCTGGAGAACTGTGGGCACTTGGATATGTAGCAGGCACTCCATTCTTCCAGGCACAGGGCCATGACTTCAAGCAGGCACTCCTGGAATTTGCCTTGAGTCAGTCCGAGATGCAAAGGAGATATAAAAGAAAAAAACCCAAAATACATGAAGTCTCTGCCTTGAGAAAAAGACACCAGGTGAAAGAGAACTTGGCTTGGGTCCTCTGACTTTTGAAAGGGACCAGCAAACCCAGGCCCTAGCAGTTCCATATCCAGCCATAGCACCAGCTCTTAAAGAGACAGTAACAATTTTGGGCACAGGTAGATATGGAATACAGTAACATTTTGGGTTACCTGGGACAGGGACCTTGAAGATCATCTAGTTCCAAACTCCCTGCCATGGGTGGGGGAACCTTCATCTAGACCAGGCCTTGAACACCTCCAAGCATGAGGCATATGCAACTTCCTTGGACAACCTGTTCCAGTGCCTCACCACCCTAACAGTAAGGATTTTTTTCCTAATATCTCATCTAAACCTTTTCTATTTTAATTTAAACTCATTGTAAATGCTCTTGTAAATAGTCTTGCCCCATCTTTCCTGTAAGTGCCCTTCAGGAACTGGAAGGCCACAATTAGGTCACCCTGAACCCCTCTCTTTTCCAGGCTGAACAATCCCAATTCTCTCAGCCTTTCCACATAGGAGAGGTTCTCCATTCCTCTGATCAACTTGGTGGCTCTTCTCCAGATTCGCTCCAACAGACTGATGTCTTTCCTGTGCTGGGGAAACAGGATACAATAGCTGAGGTGTTTTCTAGCATTATATAACACTGTGTCATCTAATTACATCTCACTGCATTTCCCTCTCTTTTGCTTTTATTTCCCCCTGAAATTCAGTGCCTTAAGACTGTATTTAATATTCTCTCTTTTCTTTCCTTCCTGGTAGACTGCTGAAATAATGATATATGAAACAAGACAGTGAGGCATACAATTTGTTTTAAAAGCTATTATGGGATACAGCTTTTAGTTTCTTGTCAATATTATGTGTCACTACTCAAAATCTCCAGTGACATGTAACTTCTGAGAGAATAAACAAGTTCTGGTTGGAGACTAACAGCATAAAAATATGTCAGAGAGCCTTAACTAGTGCAAATAATTGAGCAGATTGTCAGCTTTTTAAATTCTTCAATACATCCGTCGTGACTCCATCTCAAGTATTTGACACTAAAGCACTTAGCTGATTTGAAGCTACCGTAAGAACAACCGGAAAGGAATCCTAACTTTCTGCCTTCCTGTGGTCTCTGTTTAACAGCTGATACAATGTTATGAAAATTATTAGAGAGATGCCTCTGGCCAAATTGAGGTGCAAATGAGACCACATGCCAAAGCCAGTAGTATGGATCACTTAACAATAAATGTGAGATAGAGAGGGAGAGATAGAAATAGCAAAAAGGGGGGAAGGTCTTCCTTTTTTCCCTTTTCAGAAATGGCACTTAGATTTCCCCCTTTCCAGTGAGTGAGAACTTCACTGCCATGTGTTCTCAAATACTATGGATAGTGGTTTAGCCCTCAGGATCCACAGATGCATCTTATCAAGTCCCATGGACTTGTGCACCTTCACGTTCCTTAGATATTCTCAAACTTGATTTTCTCCTGCAGTGGGTTTCTATTCATTTTCCCAGTACCTGCCTTTGCCTTCTGTTATTAAGGCAGTGTGACTACACTTGCCAATGAAGACTGAGGTATAAAAGTCACTGAGTGCTGCAGCCTTCTCCATGTCCAGGTAACCAGGTCTCCTGTTTCCTTCTGTACAGGGCCCATGTTTTCCTTAGTCTTCTGTTTATCACTGAGATACCTACAGAAGTGTTTCTTGTTGCTCATGATGGCCTTGGAAAGGTTTAATTTTATCAGGGCTTTAGCTTTCCTAACTAGACCCCCAGCTGCTCAGGCAACTTTTCTGTATTCCACCCAGGCTGCCTATCCCCGCTTCCACCCTCTGTAGGCTTTTTTTTTTTGTATTTGAGTTTGTCCGGGAACTTCTTGTTCATTCACACAGGCCTCGTGGCATTTTTGCCTGATTTCCTCTTTGTCAGGATGCATTGCTCCTGAACTTGGAACAGGTGATCCTTGAATATCAACCAGCTTTCTGGTTTACTTCTTCCCTCCAGGTGTTTATCTCACAGTACTCTATCAAGCAGATCCCTGAAGAGGTCAAAGTCTGCTCTCCGAAAATACGGGGTAGGGAGCTCACTGTGCATCCTCCTTGCTGCCCTAAGGATTTTGAACTCCACCATTTCATGGTCACTGCAGCCCAGGCAGCCAAATACCTGTGCAAAAAAAGCAAAGCTGAAGAGGAGTGCTGAGTAAATAATGGATTTTTCAGTTCACTGGAGGGTCTCAAAAGAGCAACAAAATGTTTCCAGCAACATTTTAAAGGATTTTTTTTCTCTAAAATTAGGGTGAAAGAGAAAGTAAAAGAAAAATCAGTTAACAAAAGTCCATTTGTTTTATATAAAATGGGTTTTCTTAGACTCTGAATTATTTTAAACTTTTAAAATAGAATGAAAGTTGACCTCTAATCAAATTATTTTTGCATAGTATAAATCTAGTCTCTTCAATATTTTGGTGGAAAGGATTATATTTTGATAAATAAATGGGACACTGTCTAAAATATATATTTACACATACAAGAAATATCATCTAAAGATTTTTCAGAATGATACCAAATAAATACAACAATGATAATTGAGAAATTATTCTGTTCTGCATAAGTTGTCATTATAAATTCATTACTTCATTGTTTGAATGTGCTTCTTATGTTAAAATACGCAATAAAATACATAGCCATATATTAAATAAATGTTATATTCATTTGTTACCATTGCTTTCTGAGCTCTGAGATACAATCCAGACAGTAAAATAACTTTCCAGTGACTGAACTTCCAGCTGTGATTTGTGGTTTTGGTATTAAGTACCAACCATTCCTTTTTGCATCCAGATTCTTCGATACATTGATTCAGGAATAACTTGTTTTATTTTTGTATGTTTAAACTCATCCATTCTTTAACTCTTTGTTCTAAGTTGTATCTTGAGCCTTTCTACTGTGAGATATTCACAAAACCAATTGAGAGAAGAGATACTTCATAGTATCAAGTAGGAACAAAGAACTCTCAAGCTAATTTAGCAGTAGCTCTACTTTCACTGTCTTTCATTTAGTTCTAATGGGATTGGTCCACTGTCATGAGTCAACAATCAACCTAATTCATAAAAACTGAAGATCATGGGCTTGAATAGTGGTACAAAACTAATATATTCCTATTGATTTTCAATTTGCAAGAAGGTCTACCCAAAGTATAAACACTCATATTTCTCAATTTTAAAAAGTATATAAAATAAATTTTAAATTCATATTCTGTAAATTTGTTTCAAGTTCAGATTTTATTTTGAAGAAAAAGAAGTTCTGAAGACAAAAGTACGCTAGATTTCACAAAAGTAGTGTTACGCCTTTCTGTATGCTCATTTATTTTTCATGTCTTGCCTTCTGTTGTAGCCAAGTAGCAACCAGGGAAGCATTTATCTGAATCTTGTAACTTCACCAGCTGTCCAGAGATGACTCACTATTGTTTATTAAGGGAAGAAAAGAAACATAGTGAAAGGTAACTCTAATGGTATGCTTTATCTAAAAATTCAGACTCATTGACATATTTTCTCAAGAGGAAGATTTAGTAACATTGCTATATGCTGAAGTTCCTTTGGTTTAATAATAATTAATTTTTTTCCCATAAAACCCAACTCATCACTGTATCTCTCTTGACCATAAATTGTAACTTGCTGTTCAAATTTCACTGATGCCAGCATGAAGATGACCTACCAGAACCTGGAGAGGAGCACATTAATGTTACAATAAGCTTCTGAGATTTTTCTAGTCTATTTGACCACCTTATACTTTCTCTATAATTTATCCCTCTGAATTCCAAAAGAAAGCCTTACTGTAAACTCACAAGAGACCTTTTGTGGAACAACTGAGCAGGGTTTTTTTAAAATATTAAAGATTTAGTTGCCATGTGTTTCTTCTTATATTGGACTACCCTGAGCTTTACTTTCTAGTATACTCCATTAAAAGTACTGGACCTTACCACAAAACTCCAGAACAATTAAAACTCTGGCTTCTCAAGCATCTGTGCATGAGGACATCAGGAGACATGCTGTCTTAGGGAGAATTATGCTCCCCCTTAACCCATTCTTATGAATATCTCTGAAAAATGCTGCCAGGGCTATGAAGCCCCTTTTGATATGTTCATGAGGGTGATCAGTTTGTAGTATGTTTATGCAACATGCAACATATTTTGTTGATATGAATATGCCTATTCTTTGTCTCTTGGGTCCTATTAACAGAGGATGCTACAAAGAAGCCAGCCAAAATAAGTGATATATTAGTTCCTCACTAATCTTGAGCTTAAATTCTAAGAGCTGCTGGCACTCAATTCAATAACTAATTAAAAGGGCTCCCCTTTCATTGTTGCAGCTTCAGAAAGAACAAAGCAGATCAGAGGAGAAGAACAGATGCACAATAAAATATCTATTGAACTGTAAAAAACTTAGTCAATTTATCATCTGATACTTTACAAATGGATATTTTCTGTGCTTGTGCTAAATTTCTAAAAAAATCCTTTTCCATAAGTTTTATTCTTTTATGTTTTTACAGATATGAAATATATCTGGTTTTGATTTAGTTGGTATGTTTTCTTAGTTGTTCAAACATATTGCCCATTCTGCAAGTGGTGAGGAAGAAGGGAAGACATTCACATGGAAGTTTTTTTTAAAATGAAATTGTGCTTCACTACATAAAGCTTAATTTCTCTTTAATTCCAAGAAGTAAAATAAAGGGAATCTCACAAGCACATCTTACAGACCAAATGCACAAATTCGCTAAGGCTTTTCCATAATTTTGTCCACTGGAATTTAATTTCAGTAATTTCCTTTGTTTTGTCATCTGCATTTCTGAAGTAGTCGAAGTTATGGGTGTCACAAAACTAATTTAACTAGCAAAGCAGAAAGATGATCATTTATTTCTATGGGAAAAAAACCNCACCTCAAACAGCCCAACCCAACCCAACTCAACCCACACTTTTTAGAAAAATTCGGTATTTTCATGCGGGATAAGTTCCTTGAGGCTTTCCACTTCCTAGGTGCTGCTAGATGAAGAAAATGTCCCAATTCTAGATCATCTTCCTTTATATAGCCCTTCCTTATGAGAAATAAGAGACAATTATTTTGGAAAACAATCAATCTCTTTTTAAATGAAAGGATGCAATGTAGAAAGAACCCCCTACAGGTATATACTTACATAAAGTATCAGCCTAAAATTTCAGAGACTAAAGCAGGAAAGATTTTTAAAAGCTCTTTTGCTTCAGAACTTTCAAGGAAGGTTTCAGAATATTAAAAAGAGCTGGTGAATTGATTGTCAGACAGTCAGAATCCTTCTTGCTTTCGTCAGAGAGGAGAGACTGCTTAACACAGAGCTCCCAACACTGAAATTGAGTTCATAAGCCTGGTCAGCTGCCTCTTAGCACTTCAGGGTAGAAAAGCCTTGTGAAAGGAGTAAAGAAAAAAAGGCACATGGTAGCACCATAAATACCCTTTATTAGAAAACTAGAATACTTGTAATGTACAGTACTGCAAAAAAATTCAAATCAGCAGAAATTAGCAGCACTTACTTTATTTTTCATGTTCTCTCAAAAGGTTTAATCTAAATATTTTTTAAAAATGTAAAATGTAAGGTCACTGTCAATATTTATAATTCTATTAACTTATCCTCTATATTTTTAATTTTTTCCTTTTTATCACCAAACCATCAACCACAATTACTATTTCAAGTCTGAGTTTCAGGGAATGTTGGTACCCACTTTTTTTCTGAGAAGTATAAGCCATTTAAAATTTTTACCTATTTTGTGCCTTTTTCTTTATGACAAGCATTTTGCTTTCAACTTCCATGAATACTTGTCACTGGCCAGGAAGGCAGTTATTTTAGATCTGCATTTTTAACCTTGTTTTGTAGATTTGATTGGCTGGCCCCTAGTTATTTCCTTATCCATTAAAATGTAATTTTAGGTTCTGATTTTGCCCTCTTTAAGTGCAAACTCCTAACAATTGATGTAAAATTATGTAAACATTGACTTGGATTACTGATATAACTTGAAGCCTTATAGTACCCTTAATGGATTTGGAATGAGAACTGCATAATTTAGTGCTCTGTGTCTCACAGAGGCTATGAGTGGGTGTCTGCCTTTCAGAAACACCTGCAGTACAATTGATGATATATGCACAGATGCTCATCACTAACCCTTTTTTCCATAACAGTATTTTTCCTTTCCCTTCTTTTCATCCATCAATTACACGACTAGACAGACTTCTTCTGTAGATTCCTTCACTATATCCTGGTTTAAATGTGTACATATGATACTTCACCTTAAAAACATGCTGTACAGGTTTGAAAGCAAACCAGTGAGACTCCAAGTCAGAAATACAATTTAATAGGGAAAAGGTAAAATAAATGCAATAGCACAAAAGTGAACCACTGACAAAGTCAGAATACAACCTGGCACCCTGTCAGTCAGGGTGCTGGTAGCAGTTCAGATGAAGTGGTCCTGTTAAAGCAGTGATCCTGCAGAAAAAGAAGTCTGGTCTCCGTCTGAAAGTCCAGTGGTAGCTCTTGTCCTCTGGAAATCCAGTGGGAAAGGCTGTCTGTGGTGTTTGGAATCCTAGTTTATATTTAGGATGGAATGCTTGGTTTCTCCCTCTGGGTGGAGCTTCTCACAATGGGATGATAAGGCATTGATGGGCCCATTAACAAAAAGATTGTCCAGAGGCAGTTATCTATGAGCCATGGGCAGGGTCCTTGATTGCCCATTAAACAAAGATAGCTCCCAGAGGGAGGAGGCAAGGAAAACACTGCCCCACCTGGATTCAATATTTTATGAAGATGGTAAAAGAATAAATGCTTTTGAGCACGTCCTACACTGCAACCTAGGACACATGCTTACAAAATTAATTCTTGTAAAAACATTTAGTTTAAAGATATGACAGGCCCAGTAGATTGAATGTGTTTCAAGCACATTGAAAGTGATCTGAAATTATGTTTAAAAACACACCAAGCTGTTTTTAAGAGATTAAATTCCCAGTTTATGATAGCATGCACAGAGAGCTCATTAAACAAACATAAGCGCAGCAAGAAAACACAAACAAACCAACAAAAAGCCCAAGAAAAAAAAATCCAAACCCAAAACCCAACAACCTCCCCTCCCCACAAAAAGCTAACCAACCAACCAACCAACAACAAATTAACAAGGTGTATAATTTGCTTTGCTTTAATGTATAATATCCTGGAAGGGAAACATTATCTTGGTGACAGAAAAGAATTTTCCTTTACTCATATTTTTCTGTGTAAATGATTATTTCCTTATACTTTTCTATACTGACTAGTATTTAACTGGACTTTTCATTAGTGCAAAGAATTCTTCTGGTTTTGTCCTCCCACTCAGTGCTTTCTTTGGCTCCTTATTTTATTTTTATTATTACTTCTTATTCTGAGCCTTGGCTGCCCTCACTTTTAGTGTTTTCTGCAGACTCAGTGTTGTCAGAATCTGATAAAGTGGTATTTCTATTTGGAACATATTCCATCTCTTCTCAATCCCTAATCTATCTGCTTGCAACAGTGATTTTTGACAGCTCTGTTGCACTGGTGTTTTTGTCAATATTAGTTAACTATAACAGTTGACTGGACTGTTTCTCTGCTTCACAGCTTTTGTTATTTTATGACTGCTTTAAGAACTTAAAATTGTCATCCCCAACGTGTACAATTTAAAGGGGAATGTGTAATTTGTTTCCTATAACAAAAGCAAATATATTTACACTAATTGATGTTGATGCTGCTTACATTTCAATATTGATGTCCCATAATATGGCACCAATCAACATTAAACCAGAACTCAAATTTCTAAGAGGATAAAACAGAATAAATTCACTGTCATTTCAGTGAGGTTTTAACTACGTAAATTCCTGGAATTTGTTTTCTCCAATTGTTTCGATCTTCAAGTAAGATTTTAACTTGAATTCAGTCCCAGATTTTACTGTTGTACTCATAGTCATACTAAATCTATGGTACTGCATAAAGGAAAATAACTGCATAAGAGAAAACACAGGATTTCTGTCTAAAGACTGGCAACAAACTGGATAACACTGCAAAACTTCTAAAGGACTGATGTATTTTGGCGCCGATACCCAGGCAGCCCGGTGAGCCTGGTAGGCGACATAGCTTCTGTTCTCCCACATGGACACTCGCCTGATAAATTGGGCTGCGGCAACGGAGATGAAAGACGAAGGAGGCGCTCTCTTTGCTTAATCNGTATTTCAGTTAGGGTTCCCTTGAAAAAATGTTTCAAGAGGCAGGAGGACCTTATAGGATTGGACATGGTGGTCATTCTGCTCTCACCTGTTTCCAGATTCTTAAGGAGCCAGATACAGAACAATATGGTGAAATTACTGGTAAGTATTACCTGCTTAATTATTTACAAATCCCTCCACACTGTAATGTATTTGTAAGTTCTAGAGGCTTTTTTCAGCCCTGAAAATGAAAAGATATTTGTCTATTAGAAATTCGTACATTTCCTTTAGAAATAAATGTAATTCTTTCATTTATTCTTGAACAAAAACATGACACTCTTTCTTACTTCTGAATTTTTATCTTTTACTAAACTGCATAATTGTGATTGTTCTGCTTTAGTAAAATGTAATTGTAATCTGTTATTCAGATTAATAAATTGTTTTTCCAGAAACAGAACTACAGACTTTAATCTTGTCTTCCTACCTTTGATTGTCCTCCAAAGCTTTTAGCCTCAATGTAACACCTAGGAAAATAACTTTTACGATTTTATTCGTCTACTGAGTAGTTTGCCCATATTTATTACAGAGATTGATCAGAAGGATTTCTCTAATCCTGTGTCCAGGGATGTCTGGGTCACTGCCAATTTCACCCTTGATGAATTCAGTTATATATTTATTTTGTTTTAAAAATCAACTCTTTAGTTTGTTGCATGAAAATATTTCCTCTGTCTCACCTTTCGTTACAAGTGAAAAAAATGGCAAGTTTCTTTTCTTCCTTCTTGGTCTCTTAAAAAAGCTTTGAGGTGCCTTTTGGATTGTGAGAAAGTTTTGTGTTGCTTTGTTTTCTCAAAGCTACCACACACTTTTCATTGAGGCTAATTTATTGTCTAGAGAAAGAAGTTATAATCTACTTATACTTTTCTGTTCTTGCATTAGTGAGAAAACACAATTATCCACGGGGAAGCTGGAAGACTGGCAGGGCCTGTTTAGAACACAGGTGAAAGAGTTTTTAAAATGTTGAGAAATAATTGGGAAGTATATCCATATTTTGGAGATTTATATTTTGTAATAACCACCCTGTATTAGAAATAGTCCAGACGGGATAGAACATAAATGTAACAGGAACATGAAGATATAGTAGCAGACTTCTTAAATGCAGAAGACTGCAACATTTTAATCATCTTGAAATAGCCCAATTTGAATTCAAACAAAGGAAAACAATTGTTTCAGGAAACTTATGATTGAATTTAGACTTTATATGTGGCATGAAAGAAACTCCCCATAATTTCATGACTATATTTATTTGATTAATCTACTTCAATATTCCTTTAAAGCTGTGCTGACTATTTATATTATATAGTAAATATCAATAGTAGCATAATATATTTTTCAAGCATCCAGATACTCAGTGTTGTTTTGGCTGCAAATGCTATGGTAATAAATAAGTTTGATGCAAAAATATAGGGAAAAAATATTCAACAGCTTTTCACTTTCAGACATTAAAACTTGCTGAAAATGAAATTCAGACTGACGAAGTGTGTTCAGTAACAGGATTCCAGAGAACTACTTGAATACTTCTGTCTGTACCTACCTTAACAATGAGTACCATGCATTAGACCAGTACAAATGAACATGTGGAGTGAAACAGGGGCTGAGGACCAACATCCAAACTCTCTCTCTATATGTATTGTCTGTGTATCTAAAATATGCAGACATATATGTGTATATAAATATGTATACATAGACATAGACATATACATAGGCAGAGCAATTTCTCTGGAGTAGCCTTAGCTCCAATTAAAACTGAAGGTCACCACCATTTGGAACACTTTTCTTGCCCTTTTAGTTTAGTTACAAGTGAAACAAATTCAGCTCTTCTAATCTGAATCAGGACTCTGGAATAGATGTATCCTGTGGAACAATACCCTTCTTTTAACAGACTGCACAGTGCCAGTGTTTCTCCTTAGTAAAATTCTTATTTCAACAACAGTTGCTCTAATTTTCAATTTGATAGCAACAAACACATATTCACCATTTTTCACATTTGTTGAAAACAAAGGAGAATTTTGGGAAAATATTCAGTAGTTAATTTGTACAAAAAAATTATCACAACCTTACAGGAATATACAATTTCTTTAAATATGACCAATTGGGATGGACAAGTTGTGTTTTACATGTTCATTGAAAACCACAGCGTTTTTCTCTGCAAATTTTGCTTGTAGCTTGCAACTTCTTGTTATGGACAAGAATGGAATTGTTAAGAAAGAAACACTCCTCTTATGTTTAGCATCTCTGTGATGTCTGAGCTTTCAGTTTTTGGTGTACTTCAGCCCATTTAATTAGTTCCAAGTTTTTCTTCAGATTACAAAAACAGAGCATAGCAATATGCCCTTCAAGCAGTTTATCTTATATTGTAAATTTTGACAAATTTCTCCTTATGAAGTATATTTTTACTTTCTATGAAAGACAAAAATCTCTTAAAGGAATATAGGGACTTTGAGAATACCAAAGTCAGATGTTTTGAGAATTTACCTCTTCTTCCATCCGAAGATTTACCTTTAAATAGGAGTTGCCAATGTCTGATAATTCTATTTTATTTTTAACTGTGCTTTTTCAGCATTGTTTCCCACATAGTGTAACACCACATGAAATTCTTATGTGGCAACATATTCATTGCTTCCATTACCTTTGCAGAATCAAGTTCATGGAGACGCTTTTAATCACTTTAAATTTCAGCCTTAAAAACCTTGATTACATCATCAGCCTGTTACTTAATGTTTTGTTACTAGTGCCATGTCTTATGACACAGAATTTTCTCACATTATACAGATCTACAGGACTTTCACATTATGGTGTTCTCATCTTTTGTTTCCATTTCAGGTCTCAAATTGTATTCTAAACGGACTATAATTTCTTTGCTTTTTTTTTTTTTTTTCCCCTCTTAGTGTCTGTTGTTTAAAATATTAATATTTTTGTTTCATTAACCATTAATTTTGAAAGTGTTTTTATTCCCCATTAGCTAACTGTTTGTAATATTCTCTGGATAGCTCTTTTTCTGACTAAACTTCCACAAATTATTTAAATATTTTCAGTTCTTGTGAGTTTAATTTCTGTTTTGTTTAGGTTTTCATATGTAATGATAATTTAAAACAAAATTTTGGACAATTCTATATTAGTACATGCCTTTCATATAGAATTAATCTATTTCACATATTGAACTTGGTTGATTTGATCCCTAAGTTAAACAGAAATAAAAAATGTTGTGTCTACATTGGCAATTCCTTTTTTATCCCTCTCTACTGTGTTCTTTTCCTCAATTCTTTAATCATTCACTTCTAATGCTTTCAGAAGCAATTACTTCATTGTACTTATGAAATAAACCAGTTTACCTTTTATCACTTATTCCTATTCCAAAAGTAGTGGATTTACTCCAGTTGCTGAGCATGCAATGAAACTAAAAGTCCTAAGTGTCAACATGTTACATTTATAATGGTGAACAAGCATTGTTTCCCACAAAATGTAACATCACATGAAATTCTTATGTGGCAACATATTCATTGCTTCCATTACCTTTGCAGAATCAAGTTCATGGAGACGCTTTTAATCACTTTAAATTTCAGCCTTAAAAACCTTGATTACATCATCAGCCTAAAAATTACTTTTTTAAAAGTTTTTTTTTTTTTTTAATGAATATAATAATCCATACTTTAGTGATCACGCATAAAATAAACATACAATATCTGAGCTGTTGTGTTGGTTTGAGTTTTTTTCAGGCTACTATATAATAGAGATTTGTAGCAGCTGCACCAGCATGATGATGGGACAAGATTAATTTCTACTGCAGGACTTCTAGTAGCTTTCAAATCCCAGCGTCAGAAATACCTGCCACTGACTTCTTCGTAGCCAACACTGCAAGACAGGCAAAAATTGTAGAAGGGTTTTTCTCATCTCTTCCTGTTATCTTGCTCAAGAAAGATAAGTAATTTGCCCTTCTCTAGCTATAGAAGTGCACAAATATCCCCTTTTATTTTCAGAGAGATAAAAGCACCTGGAGGTCCAACCTGTCTGGTTTTCAGATGGGGCATGTGAGTCAGTTGAAAAGGCAAATATATTCACAAGGATAAAATCCATGGTGTGAGGACCAGAGCATAGATCAGAGAGGGAAGAATTTGGCAGACACAAGATATAACAGAGCTTTGTGTAGAGAAAAGTCAAGCTGAGAAATCAAGGGCTGTGAATTATGGTACCAAATATTACAGGAGTGTCAATGGAGTGGAGCAAGTTCATGAAATTTAGTCTAACACCTTTCATTTGGGGAAACAGCAGGACACCTGTGAGACCCTAGTCTAGATAGGGAGATTCATGGTGGGGATACATCTGAGATTCTTAATCTCAGTGGTGGTAGATGAAGCTATGGGAGCACTTGATAGATTATAAAAAATAAATTCATTTAATTCAGCTTTGCTTTGAAGTTTAAAAATTGACTAGCTGTTCAGTGATTCAGAACTCCCAGTTCTCATTACAAATAATCTGTCACATAAAAGTGGCATGAATTGCATCCCAATGAGCTGTTTCACAAACACTAAAGGAAAATAACAGGAAACATTGAGAGTCTTCATGGTATATTCATCTTCCCAAAATTATGTGTGTTGAAATAATGTTGTAGCATTATATTTTTCTTCATAAAAAAACATTTCCTCATGTAGAGAATGCTAATTCTTTATAAGGATAACTATGGCATAATTTACAGCTATATCCAAGACTGAAAAACACGAACATTCAAAGAAAATTTAAAAAACTGTAAATTATATATTTTTTGAAACCACAACTCCTATAATCTCTTATACAGATATAGTTTGTACAATGCTTTATTATTTACTTCAGTTTCTAATATTATAACAGTGGACATCTACGTATGTGTGGATTTGAGGGTGGGGAGAGTTGGGGTTTTCATTTCATTTGTAAGCAACCTGTACAATTTTCCACATCTGTTCAAAATTTTAGCTCTTCCAGAAATTTTTCAAATTGGGCTTAGTCCTTAAACTCACTATTATTTACATAAATTATGTATGCCTGTCTGTCTGTCTTAAATTTTCTTTTGTAATGATCTGACATGGGGAAAAAAAAAAATCATACATAAAAATAGATTAAAAATTCGGTTTTTTCTGACTTTCCTAACAGCATATTTTGTATTGAAGTATAAGTAAAAGAAACCTTATCCTGGGAAGTAATATGGCAATAGACAGTGAATGAAAAGCATAATATTTACAGCAGAAATTCAAATTTAATGAAGAAATATTCATCTAATGGCTTCAGATTTTATTTTGTATTCTGTTTATTTTGTTTAGATAAAATGTTGTTCCAAAGGTATCTAGAAAACTTTAAAAATCAAAAAGTCATTTCAAACTGCATTTAAAGAAACTATTTTGGCTATGCTGGAAAATATAATACTATTTGTCCTTCAAATAGTTTGGAAGAAAAAATAAACTCAGCTTAAAGCTAAGTAGAATAAAAGTAAATTGGCTTCTTGATTGCTCTAGGTCAATACAGAAAAATTGTTATGGAAATAATATTATATACATTTGACTTTGTGATTTTAAACTCATCTTTAATTATCTACTACACTCTACTTGAATCTGTGGGCTCTCACTTTCGTAAAACAATACCCGAATGATTATCTAATAGTTGTACCTGACTTAATTTCTGATTTTGAACAACCTGACTGATCCTAATGAAACTGGAGGTTCAGATTGCTATTACAAGTTACAATCTTATTGTGCCATAGAAATGTTTGCTTTCCATGCAATTATTAATTAGATAGCAGATTTCCTGAGTCAGAATGCTCCATTGTTTAGAACTTGCTGTGTAATGTATCAGTAATGATGAAGATATTCAATTTGATAGATCATTGTTATTTATGACAACCTAAACCTTCACTTGGGATCTTAGCTGATACATAACTTATCATTAAATAGACGGACCTCGGGAATAAAACATTTTCAATTTAATTTAAATAGGAATAAAATATAATTCTACTGAAAGCTGTGCTCATGAAGAGTTTGACTGTGTTTGGACTGGAACTCCATTATTTTTTAAGATGCACAGATAACAAAGTCACTGTCAGAGGGAAAGCGTACTGATTGTGTTCCAGATGTTTTACATTTGCATAAAAATTACATGAATAAGTAAAAATTATTGAATGCTTCAACATCATGCAGATTCTATGTTGTTAGGCAATGCCTGTCTCTGTGAATGTCCTGCTCCAGCACTTTGAGAAGGCAATAATTTATTTAAATCAAATGATGTTACTGTGTATGGCACCAAAGTTTCAGAGATAAAACTTTTGTGCCATGTTCAGTAACTGCACTTTAGCTTAATTTGTGTAATTTTTGTGATAAAATATGAGCTGAAGGCCTTCAGCTTGTCACTGAAAAGCTTAAATAACATTGTTCACTTGAGAAATCTTTGAGATACTAATCAGCTCAATGAAAGCATTTCAAGGCAATATGTTAAACCACTCATAAAACAGAACTGATCTTCAGTTCATTTGACAGTGTGTTTCAAGCTAAAAATATATCAACGAGTATCATGTTTCTTAGTTTTATTTGAGGATGTAGATATATTAACATATGTATCTCATAATTAAGTCTTAATTTCTGGTGTAAACAGACACTTTGACAAATAAGATTAGCAGCTGAATTGAGACACCAGCAATTAATATATCACACATCCAGAAAGAGGCATCTAGTCTGAAATATAATCTGGAGCAATTGAAGGAAACTTCCAGTGGTTTATAAAGAAAACTCCTTGGACGTATACAGAGAAAATACAGAAAAACATAAAGTTGTGTATATATATGAGGCCCCATATATACATATGAGTTGTGTATATATATGGCATGAACTTTTGGTGCAAATGAGCCTTGGTATACAGTGTTGGCTAGTCTTGGATGTGAGCTAATTGACCTACGGTTTCAGCAGAGTCATTTTGATTCCTTTCTTGTGCACTATTTTTTTTTTTTTAATGACATTCTAACAAAAGACCTAGCTCATTTGAATACAGTAAAGAAGAAAGAGGAATTTGTACTAGATGTATTTCTTTATATATTTCTTTAAAATGCCACATATAAAAAAGAATCTGACCCTTTAAGACACATGCAGATCTTGTTTGGAACACAAAAATTTGTCTATTATTGTAGTCTATTTATCTCCTCTTAAGAACAAATATCTCATACGAAGAATTTCTGTGTCTCTTACCCTAGACTGTGTTCCATCCTTCCATTTCTGTCAAAGGCAAAAGCAGAAGAGTGAGTGAAAAATATTTCTCTACATATATATGCTTATGGATTGGGGTGTGCCCTTTATTTTCAAGCTGGAGAGAAAAATTTTCCATAGTAGGGGAAAGATTATCAAAGCTAGCACAAAAGGAAATGTTTTATCTTCACTTATTATAATTCCTCATATTTTTACACTATGAAAATTGAACATATATTTATGCAGTGACAGCAACAGACATTTATTAAATAAAAGTCAATGCTACCAAAAATATGCACTTGCAATTTGCTTGTTTATAATACGTTTTTGAAAACATTGAGGTAATGAGAATCAGGACAAAGAAAATCACAGAGGAGTCATTAGCTCATATTAGATATTTAAATATAGCAGTTACATTGCTAAAATGCCTGAATGGAAACTTGCAAATAATAACACATAAAAAAAAAAAATTATTGTTAAATATCTTAGGAGAAAAAAAAAGAATTTTTCATTACTTTATAAAAACAAAGTTGTAATAGCTTTGGCTGGGGAAGAGTTAATTTTCTTCACCTTAGCGGGTATGGAGCTGTGTTTTGAATTTGTGCTGAAAACAGTGTTGCTAACATAGGAATGTTTGTGCTATTGCTGAGCAGTGTTTTCACAGAATCCAGGCCTTTTCTTCTTCTTGTACCACCAGTGAGAAGGCTAGGGGTGCACAAGGAGTTGGGAGGAGACACAGCTGGGACAACTGATCCCAAATGATCCAAGGCATCTACTATTCCATATGGTGTCATGCTCAATATATAAAGCTGGGGGAAGAAAGAGGAAGCGGGGGCGGGACATTCAGTTGATGGCGTTTGTCTTGCCAAGTCACCATTACACGTGACGGAGCCCGGCTTTTCTAGGGGTGCCTGAACACCTGCCTGCCCATGGGAAGTGGTGAATTAATTCTTTGTTTCAATTTGCTTGTGTGTGGCTCTTGCTTTACCTATGAAACTGTCTTTATCTCAATCCATGAGTTTTCTCACTTTTACCTTCGAATTCTCTCCCTGACTCCACCTGGGTAGAGAGTGACCGAGTGGCTGTGTTGTACTTAGATGCCATCTGGGATTAAACTGTGACAAAAGAGGATTGGTTTACCATATATTTAAGTAATTGCAAAATCACTGATTTTTTTTTATAATGCTCTTCCCCCAGAAACTTGGGGAACTAATAGCAATATCTCTCTATCATATTCTTCCAAAATTACTTTGTGTTTTCTTTACTTACAATAGTCTACTTTCTATTTTTAGTATTATTAGTATGAAAAGACTTTTTTCCTGAAAGCCCTTTGTTTCATTAATGCACATCTCTGAATTGTTAGCACTGGTTCTATATGAGAACATTTTTATTCATTCAGGAATTAACTGTAATTCCAGGGTAGTTACTCATACGATATTTCTTTTACATACCACCAAAATGGCATTATTCTCAAGATTATTTTGTAGTAGTTGAATACTCATGCAGACACCCTTCCCTAAGAATCTGATTATATGCTGGGAATTTCCAAAACTCTTTCTGATTTACCAATTTGCTGTTAGCAAATTCTCAGTCCCCAGAGACGAGAGAGGTTAGCAGGGATAGCACTGGGGCAGCCTCACCTTGAATATTGTGGGCAGTTTTGGGCACCACAATATAAGAAATATATTAAACTATAAGAGAGCCTACAAAGGAGGGCAACAAAGATGAAGGGCTTTGAGGGGAAGCTGTATGAGGAGTGGCAGTGGTCACTTGGTATCAGCAGACTGAGGGGTGACCTCATTGCAGTCTACAACTTCCTTGCGAGAGGAAACGAAAGACCAGGTACTGATTCTTTCTCTCTGGTGACAAGTGACAGAACCTGTGGGAATGGCTTGAAGATGTGTCAGGGCAGATTTAGTTTAGATNATATTTCTCTACATATATATGCTTATGGATTGGGGTGTGCCCTTTATTTTCAAGCTGGAGAGAAAAATTTTCCATAGTAGGGGAAAGATTATCAAAGCTAGCACAAAAGGAAATGTTTTATCTTCACTTATTATAATTCCTCATATTTTTACACTATGAAAATTGAACATATATTTATGCAGTGACAGCAACAGACATTTATTAAATAAAAGTCAATGCTACCAAAAATATGCACTTGCAATTTGCTTGTTTATAATACGTTTTTGAAAACATTGAGGTAATGAGAATCAGGACAAAGAAAATCACAGAGGAGTCATTAGCTCATATTAGATATTTAAATATAGCAGTTACATTGCTAAAATGCCTGAATGGAAACTTGCAAATAATAACACATAAAAAAAAAAATTATTGTTAAATATCTTAGGAGAAAAAAAAAGAATTTTTCATTACTTTATAAAAACAAAGTTGTAATAGCTTTGGCTGGGGAAGAGTTAATTTTCTTCACCTTAGCGGGTATGGAGCTGTGTTTTGAATTTGTGCTGAAAACAGTGTTGCTAACATAGGAATGTTTGTGCTATTGCTGAGCAGTGTTTTCACAGAATCCAGGCCTTTTCTTCTTCTTGTACCACCAGTGAGAAGGCTAGGGGTGCACAAGGAGTTGGGAGGAGACACAGCTGGGACAACTGATCCCAAATGATCCAAGGCATCTACTATTCCATATGGTGTCATGCTCAATATATAAAGCTGGGGGAAGAAAGAGGAAGCGGGGGCGGGACATTCAGTTGATGGCGTTTGTCTTGCCAAGTCACCATTACACGTGACGGAGCCCGGCTTTTCTAGGGGTGCCTGAACACCTGCCTGCCCATGGGAAGTGGTGAATTAATTCTTTGTTTCAATTTGCTTGTGTGTGGCTCTTGCTTTACCTATGAAACTGTCTTTATCTCAATCCATGAGTTTTCTCACTTTTACCTTCGAATTCTCTCCCTGACTCCACCTGGGTAGAGAGTGACCGAGTGGCTGTGTTGTACTTAGATGCCATCTGGGATTAAACTGTGACAAAAGAGGATTGGTTTACCATATATTTAAGTAATTGCAAAATCACTGATTTTTTTTTATAATGCTCTTCCCCCAGAAACTTGGGGAACTAATAGCAATATCTCTCTATCATATTCTTCCAAAATTACTTTGTGTTTTCTTTACTTACAATAGTCTACTTTCTATTTTTAGTATTATTAGTATGAAAAGACTTTTTTCCTGAAAGCCCTTTGTTTCATTAATGCACATCTCTGAATTGTTAGCACTGGTTCTATATGAGAACATTTTTATTCATTCAGGAATTAACTGTAATTCCAGGGTAGTTACTCATACGATATTTCTTTTACATACCACCAAAATGGCATTATTCTCAAGATTATTTTGTAGTAGTTGAATACTCATGCAGACACCCTTCCCTAAGAATCTGATTATATGCTGGGAATTTCCAAAACTCTTTCTGATTTACCAATTTGCTGTTAGCAAATTCTCAGTCCCCAGAGACGAGAGAGGTTAGCAGGGATAGCACTGGGGCAGCCTCACCTTGAATATTGTGGGCAGTTTTGGGCACCACAATATAAGAAATATATTAAACTATAAGAGAGCCTACAAAGGAGGGCAACAAAGATGAAGGGCTTTGAGGGGAAGCTGTATGAGGAGTGGCAGTGGTCACTTGGTATCAGCAGACTGAGGGGTGACCTCATTGCAGTCTACAACTTCCTTGCGAGAGGAAACGAAAGACCAGGTACTGATTCTTTCTCTCTGGTGACAAGTGACAGAACCTGTGGGAATGGCTTGAAGATGTGTCAGGGCAGATTTAGTTTAGATATTAGAATAAAGTTCTTCACCCAGAGATTGGTCAGGCATAGGAATAAGCTTCCCAGGGAAGCACCAAGTCTGACAGAGTTCAAGAATACTCTCAAGGACATTATGTGACTCTCGGGGCTGTCTTGTGCAAGGACAGGAGTTGGATTCAATGACCCTTATGGTTCTCTTCTAGCTCAGAATATTCTGTGTTTCTGTGAAATCTTTCTGATGCCTTAGTGTGAGATGGAATAAGATTTGGCTCACCGGTGAGACAGAACAATTTTTTCCAAGAAACTAATAAGATTCTTCTTCTAAACATGTAGGATTTTTGACAACAGTGGGACTCTGCATGGAGGAGGCTCTGCATCATCTTTAAGCCATAGTCTGAGCTGTTTTGCTTGCTGTGCTCAAAGCCAGCCCTAGTGCTTCCCTTCTTCTGGGAGATATGAGAAGGTTCATCAGAGACTTCCTCCCCCCTGAATTGTGCTGTAGACTCAAGGGATAGTTTGAACTAATATTTTTAGAAAGCCAGGGAATCTTAAGGATTATCAATTTCGAGAAGAAACTTTTATCTCAGATGAAGATTAGGAATTTCTAAATTATTTTTCTTTCTTCACTGTGCTTGTGAAACCTGATTTCCATCTATGATAGGTTAACTCACCTAGCTGATCTAGGAAAGTCAGTTGATGTAATCTTTTTGGAATTCAGCAAAACTTTTGATACTGGCTCTCACAGTATCCTTCTGGACAAAATGTCACATGTTATAGGATGGGTGAGCAACTGGCTCACAGATTGGGCACAAAGAGTTATGGTGAATGGGATAACATCAGGCTGGCTGGTCACTTGTGGGGTTCCACAAGGCTCCATCCTCAGACCAGTTCTCTTCAACATCTTCATCAACAACCTGGATGCAGGACTTAAAAGAGTACTACGTAAATTTGTTGACAACACTGAATTGGGAGGAGCTGTTGACTCTCTCAAGGACAGAAAGGCCCTGCAAAGAGACCTCGACAAATCAGAGGCCTAGGCAATCACCAGCCCTATGAAGTTTAACAAGGGAAAGTGCTGGATTCTGTACCTGGAATGGGGCAATCCCAGTTGTGTCTATAAACTGGGGAATGAGATGCTGGAGAGCAGTGCTGTGGAAAGTGATCTGGGGGTCCTGGTCGACGGCAAGTTGAACATGAGTCAGCAGTGCCCTGGCAGCCAAGAGGGCCAACCATGCCCTAGGGAGCAGCAGGCACAGCATCACCAGCTGGGCAAGGGAGGGGATTGTCCCACTCTGCTCTGCACTGGGGCAGCCTCATCTTGAGTCTTGTGTGCAGTTTTGGGTGGCCCAATATAAGAAAGAGCAATTACTCCAGCATCAGAGCTGAAGTGAGTCTTTAAAAATGACTTTTAACAAAGCACAGTGTTAATCAAAATAATCTCTCTGATATTTGGTGATGTACAAGTATACCACTCCTTTTTTTCTCTTTTGCTGTGGAGTATTAGAAAAAAATCACTATACTAGAAATCACTGATACTGGATGTAAGACATATAAACCAGATGATTAACTGAGAGCCCTTTAACAATTATCTAATCATCTTTGATTATATTGTGTCATAGAAAATATATGCATTATTTGCATTTCTCCCTATATTCTAAAAATATAATTGCTATATGGCTGGATCCTATGGATGACGGCTAAATGATATCTATGCTCTTCAATATTGACATATTATATGTCTATAAATATTGATCACTCTTAAACTGTTCATCAATCTAGTTAAAAGATGTGTTTTTCTAAGTGACAACAGCACTAGCTTAGAACACATGCTCTAAAAAAACCTTATGGTTGTTTTTTTTTTATTCTGTGTTTCAGTCTCATTCAAATACCTGGGAAGTAGAGTACTTTTTCCTTTGGTTCTATCCGTTGTCTGTGACTATTATAAATTGCAATGGCAACACTGAATATTCACAATAAACTTATAAAATGATCAGCAGCGACAGATAAATGAACTGTCAGACTTCATTTGCAAGGTTATTTGCAATATGCATCTTGTCTCGTTCACCTGAATTCAGCCAGCTGTCAAGACAAAAGAACTCTTTGAAAGATTCTCTTCTGATATAAGGTCCTTCTGTAGATGCTTTACATGAGTGGGTTTTTTTTTTTTTCACGGATACATTTAAACATCTTTTTTATTGATGCTTTGACTTAGAGTTTGACTTAGGGTTTGCCTGCTGCCCTAAGAGTGGACTTGCTTCCATTCATTCCTATTCTTTAAGCTATAGCCTTCTGTTTCTTGGGGAGATAATATAGGATCCTCTTTATCTTGGCCTTTTTTTTCTGGTGGCTGCTCCTGTTTCTGTCTCAGGGCAGGCAGAACATGGTTTCACCAGTCTATCTTTTTCTTAGACTCCCTGCTGCTCCTTAACATTTCTACTTCTCCTATAGCTCTGTCACCAGGCTGATCAGATCATCCACTTGGTCACAACTCATGCAGCTGTTCTCACTCCTGCCATCCATTACTAGTTAAAGGCTATGGCCCACAGAGATCTGGATAGCTGCATATTTTGGTGTGAGCTTCATCTGGGTTGCCATCTATTCTGGTGAGTCCAGAGGACATAACTTTCTGCTGAGTGGATATCTAAGCTCCTGAGAGGGTGATGATCATCAGGTCTCATGGCCAGGCATGGCAGGGGTGCAGGGAGATGGAGGCTGGCCCTGCTGTGGCATCTCTGAGGCAAGACTAATGGATCCCGTGGAGCTGAAGCTGGGTCCTGGGCAGAATGGGAAGGATATCTGAGATGCAGCACCAATAAGTTTCCTTGGTTCAGGTGCCCTGGAACACCATAATTCCTCTTTACTTCTAACTATACATCTCTCTTGAATATCTTTTGCTGTCTGAACATTGCGTTTGCTAAAATTTATTGCACTTAAAGATTATTCACTGTAATGGACCATCCCACTTGACAGATTTAGGGAAAGGTAGCTGGATATACTCTGAGAGGTGCATGCGAGAATCAACAAAGTTCTCAGCAGGTTCAATAACAAACAACTTTTGTTTGCAAACTTTAGAATATCCAGATATAATAATACACTTGGTATGGTTTTGACTAGACTTTTTAGTCAGGATTACAATATATTTCAAGAAGAAGAGTGCAGAAGAAGCGAAATAGAAAGAAAAAGAGAGAGTGGCTTAGGAACCGGTGTGGTTTCAGCAGCTTTCAAATCCAGGGTAGTGGAGTGCACCACACTGCACACATCTTACTGACCTTTTATCAGTTCCAGGCCCCGCAGGCTGGCCTATGCTAATTGCAGTGCCAAAGTCTCATGCCTGCACTTTACACAATGCCAGAATGCTCCTGGCACCACTTTGGGGCTCATGGTGGTCCTACGCAGTTGATCGCGCCCAGTACAGTGTGGGCATGCATCACATTTCACTACCCAACAGAATGTGACAAGGTGCTCCATCCCACCTCTTCCCCCACCCATTTCCCACCTCACTGTCTTGAGCCAGTCAACCATTCCTCTGCTCTCCTACATGCAGACAGCACAGGTAGTGTCTATAAATCAACATCAGAATTTTAAACCATGTATTTTCTTTATTTTCTTCTTCACATTCCTTTAGATGTCACTGTTAAAAAAAAAAAAGCCAGATATAACATGCTGAGCAACCTGTTTATATTGGCTGACTTTCAATAATAAAACATCTCAGTGAAGTAAAGGGTTTTTGTGAGAGTTTTTGTTTCATTATGAAATAAAAAAAAAAAGGAAGAATAACTTTTTGTTTTACTGAACTCTTATTAGTTCTCAAAATTTAATTATTTTGATGTCAAATGCATGTATGTACTTTTCCAAATATTTTTCAGAACAAAACCACATACTGTACTGTAGCGGGCTTGGTTCGATTTCCCTGCCAATGCACCAAATTTGTAGTGGTTTCAGTTCACCTCTTTATCTTTTGTGAGATAGGAGATCTGGAGGAATGCAAAACAGGCTCAAAACTTAAAGAAAATGAAAAGTTTATTAACAGAACTAAAAGAGAAAAGAAAATATTAAGAAATCAAAGTAAANGGGGGGGCAGTCCTCAAAAGCCTCTGCTGGATGGTTGCAGCTACTTGCAGCGATCATAGTTGTTCCTCCGCTGCTGAGCTCTCTGAGGGATCCTCCCACCGGCATGCCGGCACCCCGGGTCCATGCCCCAGCACTGGGGAAGGTGGGGGGAAAGGCTGAGGCCGCTCCGTGAAAAGCGGCTTCAGCCCCATTTCCTCCCCCCTCCCGCAGGAACAGCAAAACCCCCAAGAAAGAGCACTTCCTGTCTCCCCAGGCCTTAAATATGGAAATTCCGAAAAGCGCCACTGGTCAAACGAGCTGTCCATCAGCTCAGGCTCAACCTACCACCTTCCCTGCTAAAAAAATCAGTTCTTCAGCGTTATTCCATGTTTTCTGCATCACGAACAAAGGGCTAGCAGTCCTTTTACAGCCAGCCAATGCCCTGAGTTTACGCAGCATAAACTGCTCACCTGACAATCTGATTAATCACTTAGCTCACTAAAATTATAAATCATATTATACTTGCTACATGTAAAATATTTTAAATAATAATTTACTTTTTAAATATTGTTATGTTGCCACTTTACAAGAATAAATAAATATTACTTCACACTCAGAAAATGCACGTCAGGAAATGTACTCTTTTTCCCTATAGTTCAATGACAACAAAGACTTATATTTTTGCAGCCTTTTGGTGAGATTTTTGATGCTGTTTTCATGTTGCATTATAGTAACTGGGGGTAGTCCTAGTGTTTTCATCTTTAGTTTTCCATTCACCTTCTTGTGCTAATATTGTGATATGTTTCAGTCCTTTCCAAAAATTGTTTCTAAAACTTTTTTAACTTTAAGACTACTATGGTTTAAGTTTGGCAAGTTGGTTGATTTTCTGATATGGAGAAAAACTTTCCTGATGTATTTACAATCCCAAAATAAACAACATATTAATTACTCAGCCCAATAGAAACTTTTAATAGCCACAAAAACTCAATGTATTTAATAAGAACAGTTATTTGCAATTGAAAGTGCTAAGCAAGTATTATAATCCAAAGTTAAAACTATCAAGGTATCATGAGAAAAGAACTTCTGAGTAGAAGTAAAATATATGTGTTTTTTGTTTTCTTTTCTTTTTTTTTCTTCTTTCTGTCCCAGGTGGTAGTTGGTGATTCTGACAAGCTGTGATTCTGTGTGTTTAATAAAACTCCAAGCTTTCAAGACGTTATGCAATAATGGCTTTCCAATAAGAGAAAAAGTTCACATTTTAATGATTCTATATTGAGATTTTGACATCTTGCATATGTGTAGATAAATGACAGATTGAAAATTTTGAGCCATCTTGTTTAAAAGTAGTAAATGTCATATAGTTAAGTGACAGAAGAAAGAAAATAAGATTTCATCGAATTACTGACTGGAAAAGTGCCTTTTATTTTTACACTATATATATACCAATAAAACATATGTCTACCAAAGTAGGCATTATACTGACTGTGGTATAACAGACGTAGATGAGAGTGAAAAGGAAGTATCTACAAATTATTCAATTAATTGGTTTTCATATCTGTAATACACAGTCATTTTAATCTGGGCTTGAAAAAAGTAATTTTAAGTAATTTTACCGCACAATTACTAATTTTACTTTATTGTACATTCATTACTATTCTTCCTAGGCTATTCTGAAATGTTACAAGTGATAGAATTTCTATCATGTCACCAGGGAATATAGATCTCATTGTCGATATTTTTTTGTTAATGTCTTTTTTTCTTAAATCCTTAAAATTACTGCCAGAATATCCCTTCTACATTCTTAAATAGTTTCTTAAATAATTTATAGTTTCTTTAATTTTGTGAGGTCTGAATTGCATTAGTTTGATACTTTGTACTTGATTCTACTTACAAAAAGAATCTGTGGTCATATGTCTAATCTCTCTGGAACTGTTAATTTATCTTTCTTGTAAGTGTTCTGCCTCTTATACCATCACCTATGACTCATATTCAGGCAATGTCCTAAAAATCTTCCAGAATATAAATGAGCAGATTAAATAAGGCTGTGCCTAAGATAAGTTCTCCTTGTTCCTCATCACCACGTACTTGCAAAACAAAAGCAGTAACTTATTATTTTTCATAAGAGTTCCTTTTATTTAAAATTCCTCATCAGGACATTAAAATGTGATATTAATTTCTGAGATCTTTCTTCTAAATTAAACTTCTACATTAAACTTCATTGTATGACCGAAATCTTTGTATACTGCATGTAAGTTCTTGCTTTATTAATTAACATGCAAGTTTAAAAAAATATATTTTTTAGAAGCTCTTCGGTCACAAGTATATTATCTTCTCTAAGAGTCCTATTTCCTTTGATTTCTTTACTTTTTTTTTTTTTTTGACTGCTTATAGTGTAGATTTTGGAGTAAATTGGCATAAATGTTTCGTGTGGAGCTATAAGGACTGAAAGAATACAGCTGCCTGTCTCAAAGCAAGGCCACAGAAGGAACTTGCCATAGGATAAGACACCACACCAGCAACTTAGAATAAACACAGACAGGAGAAATTTATGCCAGGAAGGAGCTTATTTCAGACCTGGTGGAGTTTAAGATCTGGTTAGTACATCCTGGTTAGCGTATCTGGACAAAAATTCCCACTGTGGCAAACTGTGGGAAAGGAGCCAACTGCTAATACACATATCACCAATCAAATAAAGATCACCCAAAACTGTGGGAACTGCATCTGCGACCACCCCACGGACTTCCGGAACATAGAACCCCCAGATGATCGACTCGGGACCCCCACCACTGAGAAGCCCAGAGTGAAGGAGGACCTACGGGATGCCTCTGGATCCACATGTGGGAACTATCTTCTGCTTAATCTCTTCTCTCTCTCTGTGTCTCTCCCCTACCTCACATTTACTGTTAAATAAAATCCATATTATTGACTTTGACGTACGGCCTCATTTGCACCTTGATTTGGGCAGAGGCATCTCTCAATAATCTGATCATAACAGGAGTCAGCTGAGAAAAAAAGGATTTTTTTTGCTAGATTATTATTCAGTATCATCTGTCTAATTTTGAACTGTCTTTTATTTTTAAGGAACAAGTCAGAATAGGTTTGACTTACTTTGAATTCCATTACATACTGATATTTACATAGTAAAGAGATAAAACATATATGCTTTTTTTCTTATTTTAAAAATTATTTCTGATTTAATTTGCAATTCATATTTGATTACTGATTTGAATTAAAATAACTTTCTTAATTAGTTTTTTTTTAAAAAAATTCTGCTAAATTTCAATATGAAAGGTAGGCATAAGATTTCTCTTTAGAATAAGCAACCAATTTAAGCAAAATATTTTGAATTATGATCACTACATTAAACTCCTTTTAAACTTGATCTTCTTCCCGCAATCTTCAATTCTTTTAAGTCTTCTTTTCCTGACTCTGTTTTAATTTTGACTATCATTGCAGGTACTTTTTAAAAAAAAAATTGTCATATTTTTTAGCCATGATATAAAATAATTCATTATAACACTGTATCACAATTTAACCTGATATTGTAGTATTTGCAATTATGTGAATTTTTGGATTTGCTCATCATCATCTTCAAAAGATTTTTGGATTATTTACTCTTTTTGTAAGGGGCCTTTACTGCCATCCCCCTCCAGACTTGCAAATTTTCTTTCCCCATGTCAACTACATTTTTGCCATGCTCATTAATTTTAAATACCTCCAGCTACATATCCATTTCTCCTGGACATTTTTTGAGTAAATTTCTTGGAGAGAAACTTCCTGCTCAACATAAATGTCTATTTGATCAAATTTATTTCCCTTTCTGTCTTTACAGAGCTGACCTGCCTTTCATGATTTCCTGTTTTTCCTTTTAGATCAAAGAGAAAAAGCATTATACATAGAAGCTGTGGTTTCTGAGAGCTTGGAAGAATAATTTGTACTCCAATCTTATTCTGGTTTTGTTCTGTTACCTTTTACAAGTAATTTAAAATTACATTTGTCAGGTTATTTACAAAATTAAAGATCTTTTTCATTTGTAGAGTTCACATTTTTTGTTTTGAAACACTTTTTATTTTTAAGGAACTATCTTATTTCAAATATAATGTCTACAACTGAATCATAGCTTCATCAAAATTAGGATATTTTTCTGTGAATCAGGTGATTAAAACAAGAACCTACGTCCAGTCATTAGACCTGCTTCTCATTTTATAATTTCACTGTTTATGGTAAAAGTTAGATGGTATGTTTTACTTAAGATATAAAGTTATAGATCTGTCTTTTCCACTAAATTTTGTCTCCAAAATAAAAGGCAAGGCCAACACTTGACCCATTAGCATCCCTGAGAGAAGTCACAAGTTGAGAATTTTTGCATCATGTCCCATTGTGGAGTCATAATCAAACTATTCAAAATCGGAAAGGCTTTTCTCAGAGAAGAGCCAAAACCAGATCAGTAAATTTCTTTAAGGTGTTAAACTCTCAGCATTGCTTGCCTTGCCCAATATTTAACTAGGGGGAAAAAAAACTTCATGTTTTATACAGGAACATCAGTGTTTTATTTTGAATTTTCCTGTCTTTGACAAAAATTAACTATTTGAGAAATAATGTATTTTCAGTAGGTATGGATTTTTTAATTTCTCCTTACAACCAACTCCAGGTGAGAAAATGTTCCATTCTACACAAAATACAACAGCATTTTCATGATGTTTTGCATGGGTGAAGAACCTTTTTCTAATACCCAGCCTAGACCTCCCCTGACACAACTTCAGGCCATTCCCTCGGGTCCTGTCACTGGTCACCAGACAGAGAAGAGATCAGTGTCTCCCCTCCTCTTCCCCTCATGAGGAAGTTGTAACTGCAATGAAGTTTCTCCTCAGTCTCGTCTTCTCGAGGCTGAACAGACCAATTGATCTCAGCTGCTCCTCATACGGCTTCCCCTCAAGGCCCTACACCATCTCTGCTGCTTTCCTCTGGATGCTCCCTAATAGTTTAATATCTTTCTTATATTGTAGCACCCAAAACTGCCCCCAGCAATCAAGGTGAGGCTGCCCCAGCGCAGAGCAGAGTGGGACAATCCCCTCCCTTGCCCAGCTGGCAATGCCTGATGCTCCCCACTACACGATTGGCCCTCCTGACTGTCAGGGCACTGCTGACTCATGTTCAGCTTGCCATAGACCAGGATGCCCGAGTCCCTTTCCATGCTGCTGCTCTCAAGCATCTCATTCCCCAGTCTGTCCATACATGCAGGGTTGCTGCACCTCAGATGCAGAATCTGGCACTTTCTCTTGCTAAACTTCATAAAGCTGGTGATTGCCCAGCCCTCTGATTTGTCAAGGTCTCTCTGCAGGGCCTCGCTGTCCTTAAGTGAGTCAACAGCTCCTCCATTTTTGGTGTTATCAATAAACTTACTATTCTTTTGAGTCCTGCATCCAGGTTGTTGATGAAGATGTTGAAGAGAACTGGTCTGAGGTTGCAGCCCTGCAGAGCCCTACTAGTGACAGGTTGCCAATCTGATGTCACCCCATTCACTATAACCCTTTGTGCTCGACCCATGAGCCAGTTGCTCACCCATCACATGATATATTTGTCCAACTGTGTGCTGGACATTTCGTCCAGAAGGAGACTGTGAGAAACAGTACCAAAAGCTTTACTGAAATCCAAAAACATTGCATCAATTGGCTTCCCTTGATCAAATTAGGGGTTATCTTGCCATAAAAGGAAATCAGGTTTGATAAACAGGACTTCTTTCTCATGGTGCCATGCTGGCTGTGACCATTCACTGCATGGTCTTTCAGGTGTTTTTCAATACCTCACAGAATTATCTTCTCCATAAATTTGCCAGGCACTGAAATGAGACTAATAGGCTTGTAGTTTTCATGGTCCTCCTTGTCCTTCTTGAAAATCGGGACATCATTGTCCAGCTTCCAGTCATCTGGGACCTATCTAGATTTTCAGCTTCCTTTTTCTCTCATCTTAGCAGAGTGACTTCTTCCTTAAAGATGTGTGACTTCCTAAAACTCAGAAGTTCCCTAAGTTCATGCTCAAACCTGAATAAGATTGAACCTAATAGTTAACAGTCTTTGATAAAAAGATAGTCTAAAATTCTCTTCTGGTTCTTCCTTACTTCAGTGAAATATCTGTTTGAATCTCTTTCTCCAAATGCTTTTGATACTGGCATGGCATTCATCATTACAGATTAGATATACTAATTTATCTATAAATCCTGTCATTGAGTGTCAGTTTCAGAGTGAGTTAAGTTTGCAAAGTGAAAATATGCATACAGATATGAGAAGTAATTAAATGGCAACTGGAAAAAAATTCATGTTTCAGAACCCATTTAACACATTCTTCTTTCACATGAAATATGTGATGCAACAAGAAAAGAAATTATAACAATGTTGCATTGAAATGCTATTTTAATAAAGAAGCCTTCATTTAAAAAAAAAGGTGCAGAAAAGCAAAATATAATTTGTTCACAACTTCCTATCAGTAAACACATATTAAGCCATCTCCACAAATGCAGGGCTACATGATGCATAACAATTATTTGGCTATCGTAACTGTGAACTTACCCTCCCTTCTGTAACTTTTACCAATATATAACAAAAGTTATTCTTCCAAGCCTTTCATCTTCTCCAATTGTTTTGGAGAGCAACTGTATTATTATGCTTGATAACAGTGTCTTAGGCATAGTGGGTTTTTCCTGCCCACATGGAAAACAAGAAATAAAAAAATTCATTTTGACATACTTTTCTATAGGTGTGTGTGAAGTAGTAAACTTGTGGTATTGAATGCCAAGCTTCTTTAAAGATATTAATATTGAGGCTTTCAAATTTTTGCTAGTTTATACATCTTGTTTTTCATCTGCCCTACATCTGGAAGTTTTAGTGTTGTTTGCAGAATTTTTTCTGTGTTTCTTTCTGTGTTTTCAATTTTTGTAACTTTAGGGAATATCTCATAGTGCTGTTGTTTCTCCTTGGTGCACTAAGGCAGTGTGCATAGAATCCACAGCTAATAAAATTCAACAATAGCTGACATGTTCACTGTCCTGTACAGTGGGCTTATTTCATTTCAGGTAAGATTATTATTTTAGTTTGCATCTATTTTTCTGGTTTGAACTCCTTATACTCAGGTGAACAAGATAGCGCTAGTCCATATGTGGCATCTGAAAGACACCAGAGTATTTGAGACTATATTGGGTTTACCTGGCAGGGGTTTGGTAACAGAGGGGCTACAGAGGGGTTTTCTGTAAGAAGATGACAAAAGCTGCTCCCATGTTGGAAAAAGCTTGTTTCAGTTGACTCCAAGACAGATCCATTGCTGTCCAAAGCTGGAGAAATCAATGGTGTTGTGTTGGTGCCCGGAGTGCGGAGGGAGCCTCTCGGCCTGCTTTGGAGGGTTCTGCCCCCCTGGACGGCGATGTGCTCCACCTTTGTCCATGGAGAAAACTCCCCATGCTGTTGGAAGAATTACAACCGACTGTCGTGTGAATTAGGTGATAGAATATTGTGTGGGACTGTTGCGGGATAAAAGGCTTAGAGTTTTTAGGTTTGTTTACTTAGCAAGTAGATAATAACAAATCCTTCAACATGGAGGATTGCTGTTGTATTGTAAAGCTTCTTCTTTCTTCTTCAGGGAAGCATATTCTGTAGCGAAATTGATTTGAAATTATTGGATGAAAAATACCACAGTTCCTGTAAACCTTGCTGATGCGTTTTTCACACATTGGCAGAAAAGTAAAAATATCTTTCATTTTAAGTTTTAATTGGTTAAGTTGCTTTTAAAAGAGCTCTGTAACAGAGATAAGCTGTTCTTCATGGCTCTCATTCTGTCAGGGCTGCGCCTGCAGTTCTACTCCTCTGATAAGACTGAATAAACATCTATCTTTCGGCAAGAGAGTCTGGAGTTCCCGTCTGTAACTCAAGTGTAAATCAAAAGCTCCCATTGCAGGAGCTGAAGACACGGTAACAGTGTCGCGACAGTGTTGGTAGTGCCTCTGTGATAACTTATTTAAGAAAGGGTAAAAAATACTGCAACATCTGTTGAGAGAGGAGTAAGGATGTATGACACAGCCCTGCAGACATAACTGTCAGTGAAGAAGCGGGGGGAGGAGATACTCCAGATGCCAGAGCAGAGATTGCCCTGCAGCGCATGGAGATATGAGCAGATACTCACCCTGAAGACCGTGAAGAACCCCACACAACAACAGGCATGTATTGCCTATGACCCTGTAGAGAGCCCACCCTGGAGAAGGCCACCCTGGAGAAGAAACTGTTGCCCATGGAAAGTAGTCCATAAACAGCTGGTTTTTGTCAGGAAACCTGTCCCATGGGGGATGCTGGAGCAGTCTGTTCCTGAAGCATTGTACCTTGTGAAAAGGACCCACACTGGAGCAGTTCCTGAAGATCTGTAGGCCATGGGAAGAGCCCATTTTGGAGGTTTGTGAACATCTACATTCAATGGGAAATACACTGGGGGGAGAAGAATGTGAAAAGAATGGAGCAGCAGAGACAAAGTATCTCCATTCTCCATCTCTGTGCACTGCTCAGGTGGGGAGGAGGTAGAAGAGTTAAGAGGGAAGTTGAGAGGAAGGAAGAGTTGATGGGAAGTCTTTTAGGTTTTTTTTATTTCTCACTTTCTTATTTTCTTACAAGTAAATGTCAATAAATTAAATTAGTTTCCCCAAGATGAGATTGTTTTACATGTAGAAGTACTTGGCAAGTAATCTCTCTGTCCTTATTTCAATCCACAAACCTTTCGTCATATTTTCTCCCTCTGTCCTGTTGGTGGAGAGGGACTGATAGTGCAGCTTGATGAGCAACTGGCAGCCAGCATATGTCAACCCACCACAAGCACATACGAAGGCCAAAAATGAAGCATCCAACATAAAATTTTAAAGTAGTTTTTGAATTAGTCAGATATACTGAGTTCAGCAAACAGGGCTGCCAAAAAGGGACTAAGCCCTTAAGAGAGAGTGAGAAAGGGAACAGAGTAGAGGCGGTACCTGAGGCTTGAGGGGACTGATAGGGAGGGCATGACTATGGCAGTCCTGTGTCACAATAGACAGTCCCTGGACTGGCTGCAGCAGCTACTCTGGTCTCAGGCTGTGGGCTGTGTCTAATTCTTCTCCCAGTGAGAAGATTGTGTCACACTNGTTTTTCACACATTGGCAGAAAAGTAAAAATATCTTTCATTTTAAGTTTTAATTGGTTAAGTTGCTTTTAAAAGAGCTCTGTAACAGAGATAAGCTGTTCTTCATGGCTCTCATTCTGTCAGGGCTGCGCCTGCAGTTCTACTCCTCTGATAAGACTGAATAAACATCTATCTTTCGGCAAGAGAGTCTGGAGTTCCCGTCTGTAACTCAAGTGTAAATCAAAAGCTCCCATTGCAGGAGCTGAAGACACGGTAACAGTGTCGCGACAGTGTTGGTAGTGCCTCTGTGATAACTTATTTAAGAAAGGGTAAAAAATACTGCAACATCTGTTGAGAGAGGAGTAAGGATGTATGACACAGCCCTGCAGACATAACTGTCAGTGAAGAAGCGGGGGGAGGAGATACTCCAGATGCCAGAGCAGAGATTGCCCTGCAGCGCATGGAGATATGAGCAGATACTCACCCTGAAGACCGTGAAGAACCCCACACAACAACAGGCATGTATTGCCTATGACCCTGTAGAGAGCCCACCCTGGAGAAGGCCACCCTGGAGAAGAAACTGTTGCCCATGGAAAGTAGTCCATAAACAGCTGGTTTTTGTCAGGAAACCTGTCCCATGGGGGATGCTGGAGCAGTCTGTTCCTGAAGCATTGTACCTTGTGAAAAGGACCCACACTGGAGCAGTTCCTGAAGATCTGTAGGCCATGGGAAGAGCCCATTTTGGAGGTTTGTGAACATCTACATTCAATGGGAAATACACTGGGGGGAGAAGAATGTGAAAAGAATGGAGCAGCAGAGACAAAGTATCTCCATTCTCCATCTCTGTGCACTGCTCAGGTGGGGAGGAGGTAGAAGAGTTAAGAGGGAAGTTGAGAGGAAGGAAGAGTTGATGGGAAGTCTTTTAGGTTTTTTTTATTTCTCACTTTCTTATTTTCTTACAAGTAAATGTCAATAAATTAAATTAGTTTCCCCAAGATGAGATTGTTTTACATGTAGAAGTACTTGGCAAGTAATCTCTCTGTCCTTATTTCAATCCACAAACCTTTCGTCATATTTTCTCCCTCTGTCCTGTTGGTGGAGAGGGACTGATAGTGCAGCTTGATGAGCAACTGGCAGCCAGCATATGTCAACCCACCACAAGCACATACGAAGGCCAAAAATGAAGCATCCAACATAAAATTTTAAAGTAGTTTTTGAATTAGTCAGATATACTGAGTTCAGCAAACAGGGCTGCCAAAAAGGGACTAAGCCCTTAAGAGAGAGTGAGAAAGGGAACAGAGTAGAGGCGGTACCTGAGGCTTGAGGGGACTGATAGGGAGGGCATGACTATGGCAGTCCTGTGTCACAATAGACAGTCCCTGGACTGGCTGCAGCAGCTACTCTGGTCTCAGGCTGTGGGCTGTGTCTAATTCTTCTCCCAGTGAGAAGATTGTGTCACACTGTACAGAAGGATGGACATCTTATGCCTGCACTAAAAAAGTGGAGGATTCAGTCTCCTAAAATGGGCATCATCGAATGTTGTGATTTCTGGCAAAAAGAAATATATTTCTCTCTTCACTTCTTGATGCACACTTTAAAACAGGTACAGGGCTATGATGTTATATAGGGAAGACGTTTCAGAGAAGGCATTTGGACCAGCTCAGCTTGATCCATGTACCGGCACCAAGTGGAAGTAGCAAATGATAATAGGAGACATTCTGCATGTGTCTCCCAACAGATTTTCTGTATTGTGAAGTTTATTGCTTGTCAGGCGCTCAATCTGGGATGTTGAAGAGAAATTTGCTGAGGTTAATCTGAATTCAGTCTTATGTCTTATTGCTCATCTGCATTGATATCAGTGATACTGTCAAGGGAGTTTATAGGCTGCAAAGCGTGCAACTTGGCAGCTCAAGGAACACCTCAATTCCATCAAAGGGGAGGACTTACAAATGAGCCGATGGATCCAGTGAGTCAGTGCCTGGTTGGTTGCATGATATTTCAGACCACTCTTTGGCTTTTCTGACTATAGCTCTCTCTCTGAGGAATTAGGATTTCTGGGGAGAGATAGGATACACCTGATGAACAGAGAAATATTGCATTTGCTAACAGGCTTCTTAACCTCTTGAGAAGGACTTTGAAACAGGGTCACTAGAGGCTTGTGATGGATACACTTGACCCATAGCCATATTTTGAATTGGATTGACTAATGAGCAAAAGGACTCATGCCCTGGAATAAATCTGTGAGCTGGAGAGATCCTGGCTCACATACAAGGAAGTGAAGATGCCTCAGAAAAAGATTTTGAAAGCTGGTTTCAAAGCTGAAAAATGCAAGATAACTAAAGTACAGAATAAGATACAAAAGCTAAAATAAAGGCATCTATCTGTCTATACTATTGTCTAACAGCCAACTCCTTCATTCTATAAATATTACCATCAGGATGAAGCCCTTCTGATCTTAGTATTTATTCATTTGAGCTCTTTCTGAATTACCTCTGGACTGCACACCAGGTATATTTGTCCTCGAGAAGGGATGTCTCTTAAGCTTTGAGATCTCTTACTCGAGGCTATGAGATTCTTCCTAGTGCAAGGCAGAGAGATCCCTTGCTTGTGACAGATCCTTGGTAAGTGACTGATGTCACGCTGAATTAATGAACCATTGCTAATCCATGTAGCTACTCAATATTATTATGAACTTTGTATAGATAATTCCATTCATCATAAACCGTTATCCGAGTTTGAGACTAAGCTTGGACCTTGCTGCATCTATGCTCTATAAGTTTAGAGGGCAAGGGGATGCATTCTCAACCTTGGGACTCAGCGGAAAGGTCCCTGTGCAAATCTTTCTAACTCACACCTAACTTGATTTTCCTTTGTATTATTCTTTGATGCAGTAAGTAATAAGGTGAACCTTGCTACCAAACTTATGGTATCTTGGTAAACTGCTGTTAAACTGTCTTAAATTTCATCAAATGTATTGAACTATATTATTTTCCCCCAATTAAACATGTTGCTGCTTCTCTCTTTTGAGTGAGGTGCATTCCTCATGACTGCTGTAAAAAAACCAAAGATTGATGGGAAGAGCCAGCAGAGATTTACCAAGGACAAATTGTACCTGAAGGACCAGATTGCTTTCTGTAATAACTGATTCTGTGAACAACAGTGGAAGCTGTTTATCCTAAGAAGGTGTTTCACATATATTCTGGTAGCCAAATTGGAAAGGTCTACTGCAATATGGAAGAGTGGCAGGAAGGCTGGCCTGACTGGACTAGGTCAGCTGTGTAAAATCCACCTGAATGCTATCAACAGTGGTACTCCTCAGAGATGAAGACCAGGGCCACTGCTATTCAACATCTTCATTAATGGTCTGTAAGGTGTGTAAGGATACACCTTTAGAAAGTGTTGTTGTTGAGAACAAAGCCTGTAAGAAGAGGACAGGACTGATACAGAAGTACTTGGGCAGGTTTCACAAATGGGCTGAAAGAAGCTATATGAAGTCCAGCAAAGGCAAATGTATGAATAATCCCATACAGCTGGGGACTGAATGGCTGGGAACTGTCTCTGCAGAAAAGGAGCTGGGCTTCCTGTGGACAACAGGGTGAATATGAGTCATCAAGGAGAGCTTTTACCTTGGAAGGCCACTGCATAATAGATTGTATTAACAAGAGTAGAGACAGCAGGTAACCTGCCTTTGACAATTCTAAGAGTAAATTCAGAGTCCTGTGTCAAGTTTTTATTTCCCAGTAGAAAACATACATTAAAAAAACCAACAAAGCAAGATTAGTAGACGGCTGCAAAGCCGATTAGAGGCTTGAAATATGTGATATAGAGAAAGAGAATGAAAAATTTGTTTCCTCAGTTTTTGGAAGGAAAAACTGAGGGAGGATTTTACTGTGGTTTTCAGCAACAGGAAGAGGATAGAAGAAAAGAAATGAAATATAAGGGGGACAAGGTGCAGAAAAAGAAATTTTGATTAGATATTAGGGAAAAGTACTTACAGTGAGTGTGTTTAAACAGGAGAACAGGTCACCCAGAGAACCTGTGGGATTTCTATTCTTGCAGATATTCAAAATGGGACTGTATTTAAGACCAAGCAGTTAAATTTCCTCGTTTTTAACTTGGAAATGGGATCTACTTTTTAGATGGTCCTTCTTTTGAGGGGCTTGAATTAATCCCTTCCAACTCATGACTTTGGGGTTTTTTCTTTTTTTTTTTTTTTTTAAATTCTGTGATTTTAAATGGCTCCTATATCTCAATAACTTTGCTTCTTCAGTGTTCCACTACATTTGAGCTAACTGGTATGTTTCATGGGAGCAAAATTTTATTTAATGAATTGTGTAAGTAGAACTGTTGCTGAAAATGCCTTAAGGATTTTCGTAAGGCATAGTAAACCATTTTCCCTCAAATGTTAATTTGGTATAAATAAATATTGGGGCTTATGTGATATCGCTAACCATTGATAGTGGAGAGGCTTTTGTACCAGGGCATAAATACCATAATGTGTACCATTTTTTTAAAACATAATTTTTTTTACATAAAAAGCCTTCATGTTTCTTGAAATTGTGCTGTGTAGATAATAATAATTTATAGGAATGAATCAATATATTAACAAGTAGACAAATACAGAGCAGATAATTTTTAAACTTAATATCAGAGTATGACCTCAGAAAGACTTTCATATTTTCTTTTCCCATGCTGCCCATGCTGCTAAGAATAAAAGAATACATCAAGACAATTTCAACAAAGGCAGAAAAAACAATTGTTTTGATCTGAGAACATCTACAACAAAGTTGCAAGAAGAGTATTTTACCAATGTAAGTTTCATAACATCTGTGTTCAAAACTAAAACAACACTTAATCAACATCTCCACAAATATTTCCAAATGCTGGTACTTAATTATAATCTTAAATCAAATCTTAATTCAAACTGTATGCCATTACAGGTACTGCTAGCTTGTCCATCAAATGCTGGTTTTTGAGTATTCAAGAAACTGCATAAGAGACTAAGTAGTTTTTATTTTGCTTTGTGGTATTTCCAAAAGGTAAATCTCCGCTAAAGATGGCAAGGTTTTCTTTCATCCTTGGAGGTCAAATACTCATTATTAAATGCATGGTTCATGGGGTACCAGACTTACCATGTAACTCTAATGATCTGAATAAAATACATTTTTTTTTGGCCTTGAGCTGCAGATGAACAGTAGAAACAAATAGAGGTTTTCCTAATTTACATTCTGGGGGCATTTCTGTTATTATTCTCTGGACTTCTTAAAGATCCTCCAGAAATTCACATTCTGTTTCTTCACATATTTTCACTATTAACATAGGATAAAATGTCTTATACAGATACACACACATACACTGTATAAAAGACTAGAAAATGCCAGGTAAAATAAAATTACATCAGTACGTTCTCATGTGTGTAGCACTTTTTCTATTTTCCATTTTTGTTCTACATTTAAAATTTGTCTACCAAATATATATGTGCATTTTAAGAAATTTGGAAATCATCTGAAAATACTGATTATACAGTGTATTTATCATTCTTTAGAGTTTGGTTTCTATATTAAAATCAGAAAGGCATTTAATAATTTTGCAGAAATGGCCTGTGATCATATATTCCAGTCTGTATATGATCAAAAAGTTGTTTTATCTTGTGTCAAGTGCCTCTTGAAAGAATCAGACCCACCAGGTTATGTGAAAGTAGCTAACCATGTAATTAGAACTCCATTTACAAGGTGAGGTAGAGACCTGTGAGACGAAGATATGCCAGATGAACATTAACTCTACTTAGTGTACTGATAGCACACAAGTGACTGTCGGTACATAGTAAGTGTTTCAAAGAAAAGGAAAATGTCTTGATTAATTTTTCAGTGGTGGGAATAGGTTTCAGATCCCAAATGAAACAGATCTCATGTGTGTCTAAGTTATTCTTTGGTTTAAGCACACCAGTAATTTCCTTACGTAAAAGTCTTCTGCTAAATGGGTCATTTTTAAGTATAATATAAAATTGTCATCTTCATAATGTTGCCTACAGGTAAAAATCTGTGTCCCTTCTCTGTCCTGCAGCATTAGATTTGGTTCTGTTGGTGCCACTGAACCCTTAAATATATTCTGCAGCTGACATATATCACTTAAAAATATGATATGCTCTGACATATTCCCCTCCAAAATCCTCTTAACATGCTGGTCATACAGCAGTAAAGATACATTTCTTTGTGGTCAGACATTTCATTGCTTCAGGATGAATAAATAGATTTTTTTTTCTCTGAGAATATCTGTTTTCTGAAGAATAGGCGTATTTTCAAACCCTTTGGAAGAATGAGATTAAATAGTGCTGGACATCTAAAGTAATTGTGATACAGAAGCTTTCTCATTCTGAGAAACACTAAGTTTGTTTTTAGAGGATTGCTTCATATTGCAGGCTAAGTTTAAGTAAAAATTCTTTCCTGTAGAGCCTTACCTATTAGCTCTTGCCTATAAATGGAAGAGATTTTTCAATACTACTCACGTAAGTACCCCTTCCATTTCCTTGGGATATTTCTTATAAAGATATTGATTACTTTGTGCACAGAACTATGAGGAAACATCTAAAATAAAATATTTGGAAAATAGTACATAAATCAGTTGAGAGATATAATTTATTTCTATTGATGCAATAGTGGTGCCTATCTGAGTGTTCTGAGACTCACTCTGATGTCTGGACAGGGTTGGACTACAGCCCTATAGCTAACAATGTATACACTGGCTATGAGGTCAGTCCTTTGGAAGCCTGAGAACTCACAGCACAAGTTATATTAAATGGAAGTGCTGTGACAGAAAATCCCTCAAAATTTACAGACAACTGAGAAAGAGAGTTTCTTACTGATGAATGTATAATCATTTCCTGTTGGTTTTTGCAGAAGGCTTGTGCATGCCAGAGACCATGGAATATATTAGGGTTACCTAATGTTTCATGCAATATTTAACGTGAATTTATTAATGCATACAAAGGCAGAGACACAGCCAGCCAGCTGCCGTAATGGGCAAGAAAATAACTGGCCTTTAAGTTCTCAAGACACCAGACTCCGGACAGGCTGATTAGAATATTTTCCATATATACCTTAGAACTTGAAAAAATGGTAGTTTGGGAGGTGTGTCATGGCTTCCAAGTGTACACTCTATCCTGCTCTCTCCTCAGCTGGACAGGGCAGGAAAAATACATCAAAAGTCTTGTGGATTGAGGTAAGGACAGAGAGAGATCACTCAGCAATTAGCATCATGGCCAAAACAGACCTGTTTTGGGAAAATTAAATGAATTTATTGCCAATCCAATCAGAGTAGGATGACAAGTAAAGTAAAATCTTAAACCCAAATTCCCCCCACCCCTCCTTTATATCTCAAGCTTAACTGTACTCACAATTCTCCCCCCTCATCAGCAGTGCAGGGGGATGGGGAATGGGAGTTATTGTCACTTGATTACACAGTGTCTCTGGTGCTCCTTCCTCATCACAGAGAGGACTCTTCACATTCCTTCTCTGCTCCAGCATGGGGTCCCTTGCATGGGAGACAGTTCTTTATGAACTTTTGCAACTTCCTTCCCACAGGCTGCAGTTCTTCACAAACTGCTCCAGCATGGATCCCTTTCCACAGGGTCCTTCAGGAACAGGCTGCTCCAGCATGGGGCCCCTGGGGCATCACAAGTGCTGCCAGAAAACCTGCTCCAGTGTGGGCTCTTCTCCCCATGACTTCACAGGACCTGCCATGAGCCCGTTCCAGTGCAGGATGCCCATGAGGTCACGACCTCCTTTGGTCATCCATCTGTGTGTGGGGTCCTCCAGGGGCTGCAGGTGGATCTCTTCTCCACCATGGACCTGCCAAGTTCACCACTAAACCATGTCTCTAGGTGCCACATCTACACATCTTTTAAATACTTCATGGATGGTGGCACAACCACTTCCTTGGGTACCCTGTTCCAGTGCTTGACATCCCTTTCTGTGAAGAAATTATTCCTAATATCTAATCTTAACATCCCCTGGAAAAACTTAAGGCCATTTCCTTTGGTCCTATTGTTTGTTAACTGGCAGAAGGGATCACCACCCACCTGGCCACAACCTCCTTTCAGGAAGCTGCAGAGAGTGATATCATAGAATCATAGAATGGCCTGGGTTGGAAGGGACCTTAAACATCATCTTGTTCCAATCCCCTGCCATGGACAAAGACATATTTCACTAAACCAGGTTTCTCAGATTTCCATCCAGCCTCACCTTGAACACTTTCAGGGTTAGGGTATCCTGTAGGGTCTCCCCTGAGCCTCCTTTTCTCCAGACTAAACAACCCCAGTTCCTTCAGACACTCATCATAAAACTTGTGCTCCAGACCCTTCCCCACCTTTTTTTACCCTTGTTTGGACACACTCCAGCACCTCTATGTCCTTCTTGTAGAGAGGGACTCAAAGCTGAACACAGGATTCAAGGTCCAGCCTCACCAATACCCGGTACAGAGGGACAATGGCTTTCCTAGTCCTGCCAGCCACACAATTTTGATAGAGGCCAGAATCCCATCGGCATTCTTGGCCACCTGGATACACTGATGGCTCATGTTCAGCTGCTGTTGACCAACATCCCCAGGTCCTTTACCACAAGGCAGCTTTCCAGACATTAATTCCCTTGCCTGTAGTACTGCATGGAACTGTTGTGACCCAAGTACAGGACCCGGCACTTTGCCATGTTGAGCCTCATACAATTGGCCTTGGCCCATAGATTCAGCCTCCAGATCCTTCTGTAGAGCCTTCCTGATGTTGGACAGATGAACACTTCTGCCCAACTTGGTGTTATTCAAACATAAAAACTGAGTGGATAGCTAAGAATTCCATAAGTTGATGAATATTTATATGTATTCATAAGGCTTGACATCTGCTATGCTGTGCATATTTATGATCTGGTTCTATGTTAGAGATCTTGAGGGAGGTCAGGCAGAATAAGCCCTTATTACTTTGCAGTGTAGCTTTTAATGTTCCTGAATTTGGAATGCATTTGCTTGTCAGGTTAAATGAATTGCCACTGCAGGCCTACTATGAGCAATCTAAATTTCATGAGAAATAATGGAAGTGCATAAAATACAAAAGGACAGCAGTTTCAAAACTTTCCTATGAATTTTCATAAAATCACAGAATCTTTGTGGCTGGGAGGCACCTCTGGAAATCTAACTTCCCTGCTCAAAAAGGATGAATTCAGGTCTTTGTCCAGTCAGGTTTTCAATAACTCCAAAGATGGGGAGTCCACAACTTATTCAGGCACACTGTTTCAGGATTTGACCATCTACACAGTACAAATTTCGGCCTTACCTCTAAGTAAAATTTCTTCTGTTTCAATCTGTTTCAGTGGCCTTTTGTCCTGTCACTGGGCACTGCTGAGAAGATTCTGGTTCACTCTTCTTCATTCCCTCTCATCAGCTATTTATACATACTGATAAAATCCCCCCAAGCCTTGTCCAGGCTAAGCAGTCCTAGCTCAGCCTTTCCTTGAATGTAACTTACTCCAGTCCCTTTGTCATCTTTCTGTCACTTCACTGGACTCGCTTGAGCATATCTTGCTTGTGCTGAGGAGCTCAGTGCTGGACGCAACACTCCAGATATGCCTCACTTGTGCTGCATAGAGAGGAGGAATCACCTCCCTTGACCTGCTAGTAACACTTCTACTGTGGCCCAAGAGGCTGCTGACCTTTGTGTCAAAGGCACATTGCTAGTCTGGCTCATGTTCAGGCCGATTACTGATAAGCTTTTTTCCTGCTTGTTGACACCTAGTCTGTACTGTGCAGGCGCAGGACTTTTCACTTCCTTTGTTGAATTTCATGAGGTTCCTGTTACCCATTTCTCCACTGTTGAGGCTCCTCTGAATAACAAGGCAATTGTCTGGTGTATCAGCCATCAAATTCCCAGGTTTTTATCATCAGCAAATTTTTTGAGTCATTAAGGAAGAAATTAAATAGTAGTGGTCCAAGAATCAGCCCCTGGGGTACACCACTAGTGACTGGTCTCCAGGTTGGCTTCATGCTGCTAGTTAGATTCCTGTAAGCATGCATTTCAGACAGTTTATAATCTATTTTCACCTATTTTTAATTATATGTTTATTTATCAGATTATTTTTCATAATTTTAATCGGTAGAATGCTGTGAAACCCAACGTCAAAAGCCTTGGAAAATTCAAAATAAACAACTTCCTCCACTTCTCTCATTCTCTGAAGCATTCCTTTGAAGAAGGTTGTGAGGTTGGTCAGGCATGATTTCTCTTTATAAATCCGTGCTTAATGCTCCCAGTAACCTTCTTGTCCTTGGTAGGGTTGGACATGATTTCTAGGATTATTAGCTGCATTACTTAATGGATTATGGGATTAAGATGTAACTGACCAGACCTTCCTTCTTGTCTGTCTTGAAGACAAGAATGACATGTGCTTTCTTCCAGCCCTTTGGAACCTCCCATAATCTGTGTGATATTTAAAGAATAACTGAGACTGACCTCACAATGTCAGCCAGCTTCCCCAAGACTTGTGGGTGCATCTCATAGGGCCTCACGGACCTGTGTATGCTCAGGGCCAGGTTGGTGTCCCTGTCCATGACATGTGGTTAGAACTAAATGCTCTTTAAGGCTCCTTGCAACCCAAACCATTCTATGCTTCTATAATTCAATTAGTTTAAATGCTCCCTAACATGATACTCCCCTGACTGACTGCCAGGCAAAGTCCCCCCCAGAGGCAGAGCCTCTCTCCATTTTCTAAAGGGGTTGTCTGCTTTGGTGGTCGCCTCTCCCCTCATGTGCCCTAGCTGCCTCCTTCATGTGGCACATGTTAAGGCTCCCAGCACATGTACAGCCCCTATAGTAATTAAAATCCGTGCAATATTGAGGCATAAATAAAAATTAAATTGGTTCCTCACAATGCCTATATGGAAGAGGAGCAGGGAAGAATAAATACAGGGCTAGACAAGCCTCAGCAACCTCTTCAGAACACCTTGAATCTGAGACTGGACAAGCAACAAACTTCTCTAGGTAACAGTCACATTGACAGGTTGGGGGTTCTATCTCTTGCATCAAGAAATTTCCCACTGCTGTCACTCATCACTTACTCTGGGTGCTGCTGTGGGGCTTAGGCTCAGCTGTCTTGGGTGCCAGGTTGAATACAGCTCCCAGTCTATCACCTATCCTATTAAATTTACAGACTTTCTAGTTGTGCTAGATTTGGCCGGGATAGAGTTCAGTACCTCCTATGGGACTGTGTTTTGGATTTGTACTGAAAGTACTCTTGAGAACTCAGGGGTGTTCTTGTTATTGCTGAGCAGTTTTTTCTGCTTCTCACCCATCCCCGCCAGTGAGGCAGATGTAGGTGCACAAGAAGTTGAGAAGGGACACAGCTGGGACAGCTGACCCCAAACTGACCCAAGGAATATTCCATGCCTTATGTCATTATGCTCAGCATGGGGAGCTTCAGGAAGGAGAAGAAAAGTGTGTGTGGGGGGGGTGCTTTTGGAGTGATGGAGTTTGTCTTCCTAAGTCACCATTACATGTGATGAAGCCGTGATATCCTGGAGATGGCTTTGCTTGCATGTGCAGCTTTTGCTTGCCTATTAAACTGTCCTCTTAATGAACAATTTTTCTCACTTTTGCCCTTCCTATTCTATCTCCATCTCACTGGAAGGAAATGAGTGTTTGTGTGGGGCTTAGTTGGGATTCAGTTAGGATTAGGACAAATACAAGCAAAGAATTTTAGTTACACTTCAAATGTGCCTCAAAATTTTGAACTACCATGTAGTAACAATACAGGTAGTGTAATTAAATCATGGGAAACCTGTCAGCATTATTTCATATAACTGAATTAAACAGGTATCACTGTTTCTGTAAATACTACATACCAATATTTTAGAATGCTAAAAATGTCAATTTATATTAAATATGGTTGGGAAGTCATTAATCCATACATTTATTATTAATCCATAGCAAAGTTCAGTGGGTAACCACACATCATCTTAAAATGATTGCACTCCTTAACTGTATTTTGATAACATTAAAGAACCACAGTTGTGAATCATAAAATTATCACTGTTCTAAGCAGTGTACAGTTGCAGAATGGAAAAATAATCACTGTTGCAAGGAGTTCAGTAAGAGCAAAATTATTTTAAAATATGTTTATAGATTATATTTCCAGCTAGTCACTGCCATCTACATCCAATCCTGGAAATTAAGGAATGTTAGAGAATTTTTCATGCTCACTGGAGCTCAGGTGACACTACTGTAGGGCATTCCTAGGTACTTTGGATTTACAGCAAATATAAAAGTCAAACTATGAGTTTATTAAATGTGATTGCTCTGGTTTCAATATTATGTAAGTAGAAATATAATGGTATCATAAAGTTTGTTTATATTCATTTTTTTAAATATTTCAATGTGTTCTTAGTACAGAAAACCTGTTTAAATGTATGGAAAATGATCATGTAAAGAGTCTAGCTTGAAAACAAGAATTAGTATTTCTAGTATTTTTTACTAAAAGTAGTAATAACAAATCAATACTTATAATGCATGATTTTTAAAGGGGAATTTTCTTTGTTTGCTTCTTTGTCTGTTTTCTCTTTATAACTTCTATACTGCTTTAAGTTCTTCAATCTTTGAATTCCCACCTTTTCCTTGTAACTATATATAAGGCTTCCCCCATTTTTGTTATACCAATATGAAGAAATTGAACAAAGAGAACAAAAATCTTATTGGAACATAGAACTTCTGAAATCAGACTTCCTGCATAACAACACTGGATGTTAGTCTTGAGTCTTGTGATGTTAAAATTTTAAAAAAGGGATACTCCATATCATGTAATGTCACAATCAGAAATAAAAATAGGTGTTTTCCTGGGTAGCTGTTTCCCAGTCACTAGCTGGGCATCAGTTTGCTTGTGGGACACACTGAGTGATTGCTTTTATATAACCTTTTTTCCCCCTTTCATTTATTAAGCTTTTATATCAGCCTACAAGTTTTTCACTGTTACTTTTTCTATTCTCTCTTCTGTCTCACTGCTGACTGTAGTTTTTTAAGGTAGATTCTTATATATACAATAACACTGGGAAATACAGGAAGAGGGAAGTACTCCCACTACCTGACTCCAGCCACAGGAGTTAATCATGTAGGTTGTGTAACTAGTTTCTATGTTCAGGTAGAAACCAAAGGAGCCAAAAAAAAAGTCCTACCCATTTCCCAGCTCTGTATTTACATCAATCTTTTGCAAGCTGAGAAGAAACCCATCTGTGCAGACCAGAGAGGAACAGCATACTGCACTCAGCCCTTGGATCTGGAAATTGAGGGAATCTGAAATCCTGGATTCAGCGAAACACACCTACCCAGAGGTCAACTGCTTGGGGAAGAAATTCACCTGTAGCAATGAAACCACATCACTTTGTTTAAGCCTGAATTAAGCCTAAGTTTATGGCCTGAATAACCTTCCCAAAGTTTCCTCTCTTTACTACTATTACACATATACTATAGGACTGGCCCTCTAATTGCATTTTGAACATTCATTTTAATTACTCTGACTTGGTACTGAACCCCTATTTGGGTGAATTCTGTGCTGAATAGCTCCAGAACAGAGGCCAACCCTTCACCATGCACAGATTGTAAGAGTAAACTGTGATATTATTCTAGATGTCGCATAACTTTTACTTAATATGGTTTAAGATTTAGGACTAAGAACTTGATGTTGAATCAAATGGGACCAGTATGTCTTCAGGATCAAATCAAGATATTGGCAAGTTACCCATCAGTAGATGAGTGAAGAATAAATTAATAGAACTTGCCAGAAAATAGAAACATGCAAAATGTTTCTCTAGATTATATGAAAGTATAGCAATAAAAGAAGTTTTTTCTTTATGGAGTTTTTGAATAAAAAAATCTTTTTTATTTGAGCCCAGTCAGAAGTACTTGGATATTCTCCCAGTTCCAGGGGTTTTTTCTCAGTCATCTTCTTTCTGCCAGGAATTAATTTGTTTCAGTGTAATCCTGTATTTCTAACTCAGAATCATCTTTTTTGTTTCATACAGTTATCTCATCTGTCATAAGAATTGCTGTACTTTTTAAAAATTTGTGTAAGAGTTTATGGCATGTATAATGGTTTTATAAATAGATATTTAGCATTTTGTATTTAGTAAACACCTGGCATAAGTATTGTGTTAGAATTCTTTAGAAAGAGGTATAACAATTCAAAATTAAACTAATTTTTTCTTGACTATTGTTTGATTAGGAAAGTAATGCAATAGAAATTGGCTCCACTCACAGATTTACTCAGTAAAGAAATCACTGTATTTTGCCTTCAAAAATGCGTATTTCTTCACTATGATTAGAAGAAGGATCTGGCAGTCTTTTCTTCCTTGTGCAAGGATGGTTACTACTGTTGCCATGAATACAGAGTTTAGCTGTGCCCCCAGCCATATAGCCACTGATGCTGTTATCACGCACAGCTGATTTTGAGTGAGCAGAAGCTACTGAGACCTTTCGAGAACTCAGGGCACCTGATAGCCTTTAAACCTGATTCTAGGTGTTGCTCTACAACACATTTTTTCATCTGATGTAGGATCAGCTTCTGAGTCTTTTTACTTGAACTGTCCAGACCTACACCTGAATATCTCCATCCTGAATATCTGCATTCTGTCTTTGTTGCTTCCCTTCATACTTTGCTTGGAGTTCAGCTGTATCCATGTGTTATGGCTGAACCACATCGGGCAACTGTGTCCCAATCAACTTGCTTTCTCCCACACGAGTAGGATGGGGAAAAGAATCAGAAGAGTAAAAGAAAACTCATGGATTGAGGCAAAGACAGTTTAACAGGGAAAGCAAAGCAAAATAAGGAATCAATTCACAGTTTCCCACAAGAAGGCAGGTGTTCAGCCATCCCCAGGAGAGCAGGGCTCCTTTACGAGTAACCGTGACTTGGGAAGACAAATGCCATCACTCCAGTTGTGTTCTCCTTCCTTCCTCTTCCTCCACCTTTGCATGCTTAACATGATGACTTATGGTAGGGAATATCCCTTGGGTCAGTTGGAGTCAGCTGGTCCAGCTGTGTCCCTTCCCAGCTACTTGTGCACCCACAGCCTCGTCACTGGTGGGATGGTACAAGAAGCAGAAAATGCCTTGATGCTGTAGAAGCATTGCTTAGAAATATTATATTATCTATATTATCAACACTGTTTCTAGCATAAATCCAAAATATAGCCACATACAAGCTACTGTGAAGAAAATTAACTCTAGCCCAGCCAAAAACAACACACCTTGTCCTGTTGTTTCTCTCTAATAGCCCTGGGTTTTATCTTGTCCCAGCTTCTTTCTCTGATATTCACTCAGTGAACTATATAAACATGTGTAAATCTCTTAGCACCTGACATAATAGATTTTCCAAGTGCTCCATCACTCCTGAAGCTTAAATAGAATCTGACACAAAACATTTTAAATACTTAAGCAATCATGATGACAGTCTTTCAATAAGAACTAATGGTTCTTATAAAGATGATAAGAAAGGTGAAATGGCTTCCATGAATTGAGTCACTGAGTAACCTAGACCTATTCAGCTTGAAGAAGAAATACTTGGAGGGCAACAAACTATGACAAAATAATGAATTGCTGATCAGACAGTGCTCTATGGACTTTGGTTTATTCGGACCATGGACAGGTCATGGTGCTACTGTGCTTATATACAAATATTTTGTGCAGCAACAGGAAATGCTTCTGTGCACTTGTTTTAAAGCAGTTCATAACTGGGGCCATTATCTTTTATGTATTTGGGTATTAGAGGATGAAATTTCTATCAACTGTTAAAACAAGCAAGTCCTCAAGAGATTGTGAATTTAAATTTTGTTGTTCTAATACTTAGAGTGTTGTAAACATTTTGCTAGAAAACTGTCCTCTTGTGGGCCTTCCTTACTGTCCTGCAGTTTTATCAGAGAGACTTCTGAGTCTCTCTGTGATTTTTAATGCATCAAATGAGCTATATTCCCTTTGAGTTGCACAGACTCAACACTGAAAATACAGGAAAAGTGACACCTTCTCGCATAATCTGTGTAAACATACAAATATTTTGATGAAGAGATTAGCACTGAAATGAAGCATTACGAAAAACTTTCTGTGTTGTGATCTACCTCTAAGACATTTTTTTTCTTGGAGTAATTTTATCAAAAGGATAAAGTTTTATTATTGTGATCAACAAAATTTATGTAGCAATTTTCAGGATTTTTGTTTTAAAGATTTTTTGTTTTTCCTTTTCACAATAAAGTTCACTGTTGCAATGGCAGATCACTATTGAAGACAACATCCTGTTCAATTTTGAAAAGTTTTATCTGGCCTCTGGTAGATGTTTTAAAACTCAAGAATTGTTCAGTGGGTCTCTAGTCTTGACACTGCTGGACTCACTTCTAACCCATTCTGCTGCAGCAAAACATGTGAAAGGGAAAGTTTTCAGGAGATTCGAATGCACTTTGGATCAACAGGAAAGGACGTATCTGTAAAGTTAAAAGTAAAAGGTAGACCTTGGAAGGAAAGAGGACCTAGTGAAAAGAGCTAATGATTTTTTTCTTTTCTAAAAAAATAGTAAGGAAGCAGGGAAAAATGTCACAGTAATTTTATGAGTTTACTGTATGGAAAATCCAAGGGGGTTTGTTTTTTGGGATTTTCAGTATATGCCAATGTCACGAATTGGATGTNTTTCTTTATGCACTCGTTATCAGTGGTGGTGGAGGGGGGGTTAGACGTCCTGCCACAGCCAACATGAAACTGCTATAGATGGAAACTAATTTTTGAGAGGACTGTGATCATATCAGGAAAAAAAAAAGTTTATTCATTTCAGAAATTGAATAAATAAATAAAACCATCCTCTGTCTCAAAGTGCAGCATAAAGAGAGGTACTGCACAATCAATGAGAGGGAAATCTGGTAGCAATAAACCTGAAGTAATTATTGGAAAAGTCAAATTTGATGGAAATAGTATATCTTTAATAATTACGTGGTCTCTAATTCTAACAGTACTGGTGTTCCATCAATGATAATTTCAGTATACAGTAGAGTGTGGCTATTTGGCAGGATGGTGGTGGAACACACAGGAATTCTAAGCCTCCTAATTTGTTGACTGGAGGTTATGAGTCAAATTAAAATAATGAATTTGTTTTGTTATTGGTTTTGTTCAAATGAAACCATTTGGTACTATTGTCCATGTTGCATTCTTCCTCTTCCACCAGCCTTTGGAGGAGAGTTTGTCTTCAACACACTGGAAGATTTTTTTTCTTTAATATGCTTTTTTTCTTATTTTATTTTAAATTTAGATGGTTATTTTGAAAGAATATAAGAGTATGATGAAAAAGGTAGAGCATCAGAGAATCACAGCAAGGTTCCTGGGAACAGATGTCCACGGTTCATTTAGTTTAATTTGTAACTTTTGCTAGATGGACATCATTAGAGATACATGATCCATACTTGAATTGTTCAACACTTTTCAGTACTTTACAATCCTACTAATAAGAAGTTAATTTAAAGAGTCAGGGTAATGAATAGAAAATTCATCTTACCATGATTTCTTTCCTAGGTGAGACCTGATTTGATAGTACTCCATTTGAAAGATTTTTGCTTATTGTGAAACTCCAAGAGTTGTCATTATACAATTTGCCTTAAATGTCTTTCAATTCCCAGGAAAAGTATATAGTAAAGAGCTCTATAGAAGGGAAGAAACAATGGCAGCAAAACTAATATTCACTACTAAAGTTCCCTTCTATTTAGAGGAGAAAAAAACCCACATGAATACAAAGTGTCACATAAAGAAAGATATCTGATAGCTGGTCGTAATGTTTAGTGTCTATGAAGTAAGACTAATATATTTCCTGGCTGCTTTATCTTAGCTGTTGAAAGGTGACCACAATAAGATTTGATTAACAAGATAGCCTTGGAACGACATATAATTCAGTCTCAAATGCTGGCTAGGAAACTATATACATTCTTAAATGCTACAATTTTTTCTTTGTCTTTCTGTCAGTCCACAAGGGAATTGTATATTTCAAACATAAAGATCAGCATTGCTGAAATGTACCAGCCACAGAGAATAGGGTGAGGTGTAGCCAAGACAGAGACCCATGACACATATAAATTAGTTATGCAGGATCTAATTGATACTAGATTGTCTTGAAAATAAATATAAGTTTAGAGAAGCACTAAACAAGTACTTTACCAAACAAATAACGGTGCTGGAGTATTGACATTATGAGATTGCTAGCAAAAAGCATTATGACTTTGAGAAGTCATGGCCAGACAAAGTGAGCAATATGGATATTAAGGGAGTAAAGAAAAGATGGACATCCATCTCCTGTATTTAGTAGACATCCAAGTAACAAAAACTGTCCAAAATCAAAAGAATGAAGCACAAGGCAATGAGAGTTGGCAGTGCATCCTACCGAATTTCCTATCAAAACCGAATAATATGGTGAAGAGTGCCAGGAGGAAAGGAGATCTCCTATCACAGCGGGGTGCGGATGATAAAATGCCACGATCTTCCCGAAAGCCCTCCAGGGAAGTTGCTCCGTCCAGACCACCGCACACACACACAGTCACACACGCATATGGATAAATCCTAAAGCAAACTGACAATGAAAGAGTCTGGGAAGGGTCTTTGTGTGCGGTTCCACAGGAGGATTTATTGCAGCCACACTGTGAAGAAATCCAAGGAACAAAGACGAGAACAATGCGGGGGGAACCCAGGATTTTATATGGGGAGGATAGGGGCGGAGAGAGCACCGGGGTCCAATGGTCTGAGGGCACAGGGATGGTACACAGGCAGGGCCAGGGCACGGGAGCCAATGGGGAAGCCTTGAGGGAGGAGCAGAGGAACAAGGGCCAGTGGGAGAGCAGGGAAGGGAGGACTTTCTAGGGTCTGGATAAATAAGGAATAAAGGGGCCGGGAGNTAAATAAGGAATAAAGGGGCAGGGAGGCCTGTGGGGAAACAGAACTGGGGTACATCTACATAAAGAGACAAAGCATCTTGGGAGAAGACTTCTCTGTTGCCCTGACAAGGGGAGCATTTCCTAACTTAGGGCATGTCCCTCCAGGGATTCCCTTGTGCCATGGGCCCACCAGCCAGCACAGTCTCCCACTTGAGTTCCAACTTCTCCAGCTCCTAGGCTTAATGATTTTAGCTTCAGTGGCTAATAACTACCAAGAATGACAGTCACCAGTTCTAAATATATAACATCAACTCCATTAGGTATACTCACAGTTAACTCAAGATTTAGAGGCTAACTGTTCTGTACATACAGTGTGAAAGATCAATTTTTTGCAAGAATTGACCATTCAAAGTGCTTCACTAACAAAAAGTTTGTGTAAAGTTCAGTTTTAAAGAGGCTTGATTTGTCACTATTCTAAACACTCCCACTAAAGTTATCTCTAATTTCATAATTGCTGTTAAGTATATACATATATTCAGTTATAACAGAAGAGTTAACAGATGAAAGCATAAACTGTTAGAAGAACCTCACTGAAACAACAGGGGCTTTTTATTAGTTTTTTAGCTGAGGTGCAGGTGAGAGGGCTTTATTTTAATTTTTAGAGATTCATGGAGAACAAGAAATGTGAAATCATGTATTTTCACAATCTTGCTATAATTCCTGCAGCTACCATGAAGTCAGAATTTAAAAGGGCAGTTTAAAAGGGCAAAATGACACTTCCCATCATGCTCTGATGTACCATAATAAGTACTCCATTATTTCAGGCTTTAATCACCAGAATATTTATTAATGTTGAATTTTTGCAAAGAGGAATGCTGGTAATATGCCACTGAGGTGAGATAAGGAGGTGGCAACAATCAAATTTCTAAGATTTGGAAGAAATCTATTCCTATATTAGTCTTCTCTAATTTAAAGAATTTCTTTTTCTAATCTGCTAAGTATTTATGAGCTTTAAAATTTTTGGATGCAAATAACTATGTATAATAAAAATGCAGAATATATATTATTCAAAAACACAGAATAATATATATGTATAATTAAATATATGCATAATGAATGGATGGAAGACTAGTACATGAGAAATAATGTTTAAAGAATCATAAATCATTAAGGTTAGAAATGTGCTCCTAGATCACTGAGTCCAACTGTTAGCCCAGCACTGGATTACCACTAAGAGATATTCCCAAGTGCCTCATCCACATGCCTGTTGAACACTTCCAGAGATGGTGATTCCACCACTTCCCTGGGCAGGCTATTGCAATACCTGAAACATCTGAGCTCTTCACTGAAGTATTTTTTTTATAATTTAGAAAAAAACATAGAAAGAAAATTACACATACAATATTGTGAGAGTGTACTGTGGGCTAACTTCCATCAGCAGCTTAGCCTGGTCCAGCCACTTGCCTGCAAACACTGTAATAAGATAAACACCGTAATTCTGAGTCCTTCCCTTCTTCCACCTCTCCCCCAGCTTTTATTGCCAAGTACAGTGCATAAGGTATGGAATATTCCTTTGGTCAGTCGGGATCAGCTGTATCAGCTGTGTTCTCTCCCAACTTCTTTTTCACTTTTAGTCTTCTTGCTCATGGGGCAGCAAGAGAAACAAAGCAGGCCTTGATGCTGTGTAAGGACTGTCCAGCAACAGCTAAAATATTTATGTATGGTTGTGACTATTTTGGTCACCAATCCAAAACATAACACCGTATGTGCTGCAATGAAGAAAATTCTGTCCTGGTCACAACTAGTACAAGGTGGTGAGTAGGTGAATGCAGAACTGTTACTCATTAAATCCTGCAATACTAGAACAAAGAAGGCATTTGCTTATGGTAATCTGGGATCAGTTAAAGAATTAAATACAGAAATTCTTTGTAAGCAAATGGAAACTTCTGTAGTTTGCTAGTGCAGAAGGTTGTGGACAGAGATGGTATCAGTAGGTTTTAAAGGTTGGTTAAATTATGGGAGATTGGTCTATAAATAGATGTCAAAAAGAACAAAGAGCAATATATCCTCTAACATCTCCATGGAAGGGAAGAGCAAGTGAATTGAGTATGTAAAGTAGCCAGAATAGGGTGATTTCCTACATGTCTGCATTTTAAAAATATTGCCTATAGCCAAAAAATTAATATTTTAAGCTTCCCAAATTTATTGCTTAATGCTTATTTTATATTTATTGATTAATGAATCATGTTTCTTACTAGTCAGTATCTTATCAAATAGTATAATGGTTTTTATATTTTAATTATAACATTTGTATCATGACAAATGAGAAGAATCAGTTATGTTGTTTTGCACCCTTTTTGCATGTGTATATTTTCTTTTGCATACAGTCAATATACTTCTTGGCATTTTTTTTTTTAATTACCAATCTAAGCTAATAAGAAAAAAAATAGTAACTTAATCATCAAAATATTTGTTTCTCTAGTTTTCTATCATTGTAAACATTATCAATAGTTGATTTGAGAGCAAACATTCTAGCAAACACACTTTTTCATTTAATATGCAAAGCTTTGAAAACCAGAAGGTTTTTGCTTGAAATGATTTTGTGAAACAGACAGAAAATTTTGTTTCAGATGCCTTATGTAATCATGTCTTCAACAAAGACCCTTGTACCTTAAGCAAACCTACACACACAAAAAACCCAATCAACTAAAAAAAATATCCCCAAACAAAAAACAAGTATGTTTTCATAAACTAGACAGTGATATGTTTTAAGATAGCATATCTATATTTACATTCCCTCATTTATTTTAGGAAATTAATATGCTTCCCTTGGTCTTCATATTATCTTTTAACAATTAATGTAACTAATCAAATAAGAATTGGCAGGACTGTTTTTGGCTAGAAAATTAATTACCTCCTCTAGCTTTTCACACATTAAAGGAATGTATTTCTATCTGAACTATGAATAAAGGGTGGAAGGCACCTGTTTGCCATTGTTCCCTTACATACAAATATGATGGCTCAAAAATCATTACCTGAGAGGGAAAGAAATTGGTTGGTACTTGCAATTAAACCAGTTCCTTTGTTCTGTCTGCTTAGAGCCTGGTAAGTATACTCTGAGGTCCTGGATTCCCCAAAGAGATAACTAGACAAATTCTTGACTGTCCCTGTTTGTCTTATTTTCTCCTTCTCGGAAATTAAGTAAGACAACTTCCCATTTTGTACTGCCAAATACTTGAGTCAGTGAAAAACAAATGTCTTTTTTAAGCGGACAGTGAAAATAGTTCTTTCTTAATGGATTCTATAACTTAGCTGTAGATTAGACCAGAAACAGAATGAAAGAACTCTTCATTTTGATTTGTTTCTTAACAAAGCTTTTACAAATAGTAGAATCTTTGGATCTCACACTTTATTTTTTTTCACTACAAAACATATGAGAAATTTAGGTTTGTCAGTTAAATTGCAGCCTTCTCAGGAGATTAATACCTTTAAAATATATTGTTTTCTCTCCTTATCCAGGCAATGAGATCTTTGTTTAAGAGAGGTTATTTTCCTCTGGTGTAGAGACACCTGTATTTCCAGTTACACTGTGACAGAATACATTGAACGTCATTGAAACAGCAGGGAAATGTTAAGGTGGAAAAAGTTAGAGTATGAATCTCCATTCATTTTGTGGGTTTTGAGGGGAATATCGCAGAGGGCTTTAGAATCACTTGACCCTTTCTCTTTAGCATCAGTATGTCCTCTTGTCTAACAAGCCATGGGCAAGGATTGCCTTTTCCTCATTCCCTGCACAATTTAGTTCAAAAGTGTAACTGTCCATTGCCAAGGTTTGCTTAAAGATTTGTAATGCTTCAGAAGTTCAGAAAAATATATTTCATAAAGCTTTTTATGGAAAATAGTACTGTTAGCCACAGTGTGTTTTAGAATGAAACTCTGAAAATTACCTGATCTGTTATTTAAAGTGGAAAAGTGTTTTCATTTACTACACAGAAGTGCTGGAAATTAAACAAAAATCTGTTCCCTCCAGTACTTACTCTAGAATAACCATTAACAGTTTACTTAATGTAGATGGATATATAGGTTGTCCTAACCTATTTGAGTGTCAGAACTTTCTCAGGGGCATAGTAGCTGATCAATATCTGGTATTATTTGTAGAAGAAAATGCTTTTAAATTAAGGTAGAAGATTAGATTTGATGATTAGTACACCACAGAAAAAAGAAGCTATGGAAAATTTTTTCTTTGTTCCTATTTGACCAGACTATAAAACCAACTGGAAGATGTTTGCCATAAAATGCATTATATTTTAACAATATTATAAAAATCTAGATGTTGTAAATGAAGTTTTATAGATGTTTAGTAAACATAATTTCTAAATAGAAATACTATATATTTCATAGAAAAAGAAAAAAAAAGTAAACATTTCACTCATTTGTTTTTTCAAATGTCAGAAATGTAAACCTTTCAAAATGTCATAAATAAAGCTTGTCTTCTCGTATGGTCATATTTGTATATATAGCTATATTAACTGGCATTATGTATCATATAGCTTATGTCTGCTTCCTACTTTAACATCTGTCCTTTTTTTTGCCTCATGCATCTTCATATTTTAAACACGGAAGTATGTATTTTAGAATTTCAACAACAAGAAAAACAATAACAACAAAACATAAAAAATCCCCACCATCAAAAAAACACCTTCAGATTCTTCCTTAGGTTTGTTTTTTTTTTTTAACTCAGATGTTGTGAAGTTGAAATCTTTTGAAGTTTATCTTTCTTCTTTCCTACTTATAGATTTCCCTTTCTCTTCACTTGTTTCAAAGAGAAAGTGAAATAAACAAAGAAGAATACAGAGACTTGGGGAGTTGTCTGAAAATCCAGACACTTGAGTTCAAAGACTCAGAAAGGAATCTTGCTTTTATAAATTGGTGTTTCTTTATAATTCTGTCAATGTTTATTTCCTTTTTTCCAATTTAAGGGAAAATCCAATTGCTGCAGTTACTTCCCTTTTATAAATTCATTTGTTAAGTAAGGAAAGTTGTTAATGAGAGTGCAAAAGAACAAGTAGTTCTTTCCTTTCTTTTCTACTATGAAGTTTCAGAGATTTCTGCAATTCCTGAGAGCAGCAATTTTTGCATCTGATTTTGAAAGACATCTGAAAAGAAGGTTTATGTTATGGCATTGCAAATTCTAAGTCACGCTTACGAATCTGTGCCTACATGAAAATGTTTGAAGGTTGATTGAAGGGGGAACTTTAGTTAATATTATGACAATTTGGGGGAAAATTAGTCTTACTTGTATCCTTCAAACACGTAAATAAATTTCATGGTCCATAACGGAGACATGAACAAAAGAGAGTCCAACAAAGATAATTAGGGGATTGGAGCATCTCTCAAAAAAGGAGGGCTGAGATAGCTGGGACTGTTCAGCTTCAAGTACAGAAGGGTCAGGGGAGTACTCAGCAACGTTTATAAATATCTGAAGAGAGTGCAAAGAAGACATACCCAGGCCATTATCAGTGGTTTTAGTGACAGAAAACAAGACAATGGGCACAAACTGAAACATAGGAGATTCTCTCTGAACATCAGGAAACGCTTTTTTACTATGAGAGTGACCACACACTGGCACAGATTGCTTGCAGGGCTTGTGATGTTTTCTCCTTGGAGGAGGAAAAACTGAAACCAGTCTGGGGTGGTCCTGTGTGACTGGCTCTTAATGGCCCTGCTTTAGCAAGGGGTTGGACAAGATCACTTCCATAGGTCCCTTCCCATGTCAGCTATTGTGTGATTCTGTGATTTCCAGTTTAGGCAATTCAGACAATACCATGGTTTAATCCCAGCCATCAGCTCAGATCCACACAGCCATTCCTTCACTCCCCTCGGTGGGATGGGGAAGAGAATTGGGAGGGAAAAAGTGAGAAAACTTATGGATCGAGATAAAGACAGGTTAATATGTAAAGCAAAACCTGTGCACACAAGCAAAGTAAAACAAGGAATTCATAAGCACGTCACCATGTGGTATGGAATATTAGTGGTATTGGCTGTCCTAGCTGTGCATCCCCAGCCTCCTTGCTAGGGCAGGATGAGAGGCAGAAAAGGTCTTGGCACTTTGGTAAGCACTGCTCAGAAATAACAAAAACCTTTCTATGATATAAATTCAGTTTCCAGCACAAATCCAAAACACAGTCCAATGCAAGATACTATGAATAAAATTAACTCTATCCAAGCCAAAAGCAGCATAAACAATTAGGCTTCCCTTCTCTTAGAAAATTCTTCATTGTTACTATCAAAGATGCTACCCATGACACAAATTTCAGTTATGCACAGCACACAGTGTATTTATTGTATGCTGCTACAATAAGGTTAGGTATGTTTCAGGGGTTTTATACATATATTTTATTGGCTAAATGTAAAAAGGACAATAATAAAAGTAGTTATGAAAATATTAAAAGTTCTCTGTGAGTGTAATTTGTTTTCCTCACACTGAACAGTAGTTTAGGTCAGAAGTTCTACTGATACCAAAAGCCAGAGAGGAACAGTGAAGCGTTTAGGTCTAAAAGCAGTCATTAAAGAGCACAGGCTTTACCCATTCCAACAGTATTGGTCAAAACTTAATGCAAACCCTATAAATTTTTAAGGCTAATGAGTTTTTATTTAATTTTCTATTTATCTGGTCTGGGATAAAAGAAACTGCTGTCTAGACACAGGAGTGCTTAGAAAAAAAATACAGTAACAAGTAACAGCTACCTGTAGTAAAGCAAAACTCATGCAAAAACTGCAGCAAAACATCATTTTTTCGCTATTGATTTGCTTGGATTTAAAAGCTTGTCAAGGTCTTAGAAAATGATGTAGGAGAATTCTTCCTACTAGAAATAACAAGACAAATATGTGATTCTTCTGACTTGGAGAAAGTATCTGATGAATTTATCAGACTGTCTTTGTTTCGTAAAGCCACACAATTTCATCAAATAACAATTAGCTTAAAATGTCTTTTTCTTTGAAGTGAACAAAGCTGGGACATATCAAAGGGAAGCAACAAATGTAGAAGAGACTATAATTTATATGAGAATAAGTTAAAGTACCAAGTGGGAAAAGGCCCCATTTTAAGCTCCTCAAGTGCTTAACTGAAATAAAAAGAAGAGGCAAAATGAGGGAAAATAAATATACTGAATCCTAATGTTATCTGGAAATGAAGAATATAGTTTCACAAAACTTTTTCAGATTTTGATACCTCTAAGTATTTACATGGGAGGGAAGAGATCAAGGTAGGAGGAAGAGAGATCTGTATTTTGCTCAAATATATGAAAAACTGTTATGATTAAAAATTGGTCTGGTTTTGCTTCCAGTTTTTCCTCTGACCAGAGAATATGTCTTGGACTTCTTAGAAAAAAATCCATGATAAAAATTCAATTAACTGGTGATAAAACAAATCTTTTCAACAGTGAACTATGTTGTTGAAAAGTTCCCTATAGATTCTTGATTTCTCATTGAAAGCAAAAGCAATTTGGTCTCGGGAATGTAAATTATAACCCGAAACTTTGTTGAGCTGACCCTAAATAACCCACCTAAAATAATGTAAGAACTATACCACAGAGTCAAGGAATAAGCCAATGTCTCCTGGCTCAGAGGTTGTTTTTTAGTTTGTACAGAACAAGATAAATGGTACTGAACTGCATTTCATAGTGTCACTGAAAAAATGACAGTAGCGGTTAAACCATTTCCTACAATAGTCACAGAGATTGCAACAGTGCAGATTTAATCTGAATTGTTTTATTTGAGTGCAGGCATGTCCTTTGTCCCTTGAAACATCAAGAGTCACCAACTTAGTGGTGACTACAAAGAACTGAATTTTGTTTGATTTTAAGGACTCTTGATTGAATATTCTGAAAATTTTCCAAATTGACATTCTCAAATGAGTAAGTTAGGAAAATATTTCTTTTTAAGTGCGCAATAACAATATAATGGAATTCTGACTGTTTACTGAAAACATATTTCTTCAAAATATGGTGTCAACGAGGCAAAGGGGAGAGGCAGCAGAAAACTATAAACAACAGAATTTCCACCAAAAAATTTGCTTCAGTCTGATTAATCTACACCCTGTAAATAAAATAAAAAAAATCAGCCTGGAAATAAAAAGAAGATTATCTGGGTAATGGGCAGAATTAGATTTCCTAGAAAATATGCCAATTTGTTTTTCATTCCTCAGCATGTACTGTCATGAATTAGACCCCATGCAATGACTAAGGAGAAAAAGTCACTAGGGTGACTAATTGCTGAAACGATGAATACACATACAGAAAAAAAATTGTCTATAATTAAATATTTTTATGAATATTAATGGTATTTGAAAGACCAATCAGGGGAAAAAAAAAAAAAGGAAAGAAACATCCAGCTGGCTGCCCGAAGGATTTATATTTTGATAAACAACAAAAAAGAAAGGAAATAAATCTCATATCCAAGTCAACTGTTTCGATATTCCCAATTAATTTTTGACTACGGGAAAACATTAGACATTCTAGGATTTGAAAGCAAGAGGTATTCCACATCTTTATCAGTCATATCTCTGATATTAGAAGGAATTCTCTATCTTAAACTGAGACAGAAAAGTTTAATCTGACCACTTGTCATTTATTATACACAGTATTTTGAAATTGAATCATCTAGCACTTAGCTAGATACTACTTGCAAAAACGCCCTACTTTGACAACTAACCTAAGAAGTAGAATTTTGGTCCCACTGTCTAAATGATTGAGCTCAGGGACCTCAGCCCCAGCTCATTATCTAATCGTAGCAGATGCTTGTGGTAGCAGTACCCATGTTATACACAGGCAGCTTCTTAGAAAACTTCTTTGCCTGTGTGTCAGAGAGCTTCCTTCTGGAAGAAACCTGCTCTTACATGGTATCTCTTGTCCGCTGCACTGGAGGTAAGGACGGTGGCATCAAAAGAAAGCTTGTAGACATTCATCTCGTGTTCCCTTGTGATGCCTGTAGTTCAACAGGGGCTTGGGCCAAACTCTACAGAAAACATATAGGAAACCTCAATAGAAAAGCAATGCTTACTTGAATTTTCTTATCAACCTTTATGTTAAACACATTTACATTCTATATTTGCAAAATCCTACTTATTTTACCTGTGAGTTATTCATATTATTATTTCCTATTTTTCTCTGTGTGAATTCTCTCTTGTTACTGTGTAGTGTTTCTTACTAGCTACATTTAGTCCTTTCCCACAAAAATTGCCATGAAATAGCCCTTACTGCTATTTCATCCCCTATATCATCCTCTGATAATCAGTCTTTGTTTCTCTTTTAATTTCTTTGGGTTTGTTGGGTTTTGGTTTTTTTTTAGTTTATTTGTTTGTTTGTGGGTTTTTTTGCTGTATTTCATATATATACATATAATGTATGTACATATGTATATGTATTAAATATGTATGTGTGTGTATGTATGTGTATAAAATGACATCTTCTCTAGTTTCCTCCTCACATTTCCCCCAGCTGTCGTGTAGAAATGGTGAATCTGTACACTTTCATAAGCCACTTCGAAAATATAAGTAAGGAAAATTGTTAGGAGATGAAGTACTTCATTTCAGAGAGTATTTCACTTGTCTGTATGAATTCACATAATTACAAAGCAAGGCTTCATAATATAGGGGAGGGGAGAGTGTGAACACAGTAAATGCTTTTTCCAGTTTTTCTGAGGTGTTGGAATTTGGAAGATACCTGAGAATTTTTGTTACTAAGGAAACTGTGTCTTTTAGCTCTATTTTCAGACCTCTTTCTTCTGATTTTATTGCTATTAAATATTTCTTAAGGAAAAAATCCATCTTCTATATACAATACAGTTAACATTCCTACTTGGGTGAAAAGACTGGGAAAATGTATTTGGAGAAACATTTATGAGTATTACAGAAATTGAAAGATACTGAAGAAAATGTATTCTGGCCTGAAAATATTAAAATTGCCATACTTTTTCAGACTGGTCCAGTCCATCAATGTTGCCAATATTAAATGTTTAGAGACAGATGAATTTTCAGAAGGCACACTGAAAGGCCTCACTACAGGATTTTTAGTTTATTTGTTTTTTACTAATCCTGGGAAGCCAGCATCTTTTCTGATAATTAATGATTTGGTTAGTCTCTTCATATTGTTAATATTCTGCTGCACTGCATTCTGTTGCTTATTAGGGCATCCCATGAATAGCTATTCTCAGAAATTAAAATATGTATCCATGTCCTGTTCATTCTTTGTGTTCCTCTCTGCACATGTTATGGAAGAAAAATTAAGAACACTCATTTTGCATTTCAAACCTATTTAGGTTAAATATGAAAGAATTAAATCCTGATCATATTCACTGCTTGGATATAAAGCATTTCCACTTCTATTGCATCTTCTCTGGGATGAGGTGAAAAGGACTGAACTTTGCATTCTAAGAAGTCTAACTTTACCTACCTGCCTTTACCTACCTTTACAACTCTTAGTAGTTTTGAAAACTCATTTATTACTGTAAGTATGGAATTGTTTTACCTGCCAATTGGCTTTATTAGGGGAAAAAAAAAAACTAGGACAATTAACAGGCCAATTTGTAATTTTACTCAAAGATTTCCTATATAACTTGTTTTTTTGGGGTAATTTCTTCAGGCGTATCTCTTGACTTGAAAAAACACTGCACCTAGAAGAACTCTTTGTTCAAAGTTCAGAATAGCTTATTTTGAGTTATAAGTTTCTTGGGGAAACCCGTTGGCCTGGAAAGCAATGCTTTGTATAATATCTGAGTTTGGAAATGTGTACTCAGATAAATTTTCTGTAAATATTCCAGATGTGCTTTGACTTTGACCTTGTGGGACTCCTAAGGTGATGCCTTTTCCATTTTCCTCATTATCCCAGCTCTTCACCAAGATTGCCAGTAATAGTTTGATTTATTGTCTGCTCCAGTTTCTGAATGGAGTGCTTCCTTCTTGGAAAATTTTCAGCTGATAGGGAAGGTGTTAAATATCAGAACAGTTATTTTTCATCAGTATGAAGATAAGAAGAACTATTACGAACAATCTTATATTGCTCCTTTGTTAGAAATAACACTACAAACTTCAGGGGATTTGAAGCAATATTAAAGTGCCTGAGTCTCATGTTTGTAGTGAAAGTTGAAGGGGTTACACCAGTCCTTCAGTCTGTTGTATTATTTGGCTTGAGACACCAGCTATTTGTAAAGCAAATGCAGTAGTGAGGTTTCCTTTTCACCACTGATCTCAGCTCTCAAATTCTGAAAATGCACGTCTTCATTTTTGCCATCCTTGACATATTTTCTTTTCCTATCATATGTTCTTGGACAAAATATTTTTTTTTAATTAATCTCTTACCCTTTGCTTAATATTTTAGATTCAATATCCTACACATTTACGAAATCATTGGCTTAAAAACATAACTCAAAATTTAGGGTTCAAACTTAAGATCTGGCAAGGTTCCAAGGAAGATTATCTTCTGGAAAATCCTAAATTCTTAGGTATTACAATCTCTGTGGAAAAACAAATGGGATTTATGTATAACCAAAGAGAGCTATTTACTGTACAACTGGTAGTCTTTCTCAATGCTAAAGAGATATCAGATTAGTGTATCTAGTGTTTATTTCACTGTTATAGTATTTTTGAGATGTTGTATATAAGAAAATCTGTGGGTCAATAGGAAGTGAGCAGAATGAGATACAGAGCTGAACAAAACTCACATGATAAACTTTTCAAAGTATTGTTTTCTTCACAGACGGTGTAAGTGTCCCCAAACTGGCAACAGTAAAGATGGTCAAGATACCATGTTGTTAGGCTAATGTTGATCAGAACTATTATGGTGTTCCTGAGAAATGACTCTGCTCTGCTAGTCTGTCTCCAGTTAGTCTTTTTCAGTAACAAACACAAGTAAAGGAATAGAGTTGGACTGAGCTGCAAGAAACAGGAGAGGTGGGAAGAAATTTCTCTTTAAGTTTGGATCTAATAGGTAACTTCACCTGCGAATTGCTGTTCAGCACATTGGAACAGCAGAAAATTTACAATGACTTCTAGAAAAATCTTATTTCTCTGTATTGGCTGTGAAGATGAGTCCATTAACGAAAGAAGTTTAGCTGAGCACATTGGCTCAGTTGGATGAATGAGACTTTCTTTTTGAAGATCTACATAAATGTAATGCTTGCAGTTTAAAACCTGTGGGATTATGAACCTGGCCTATTTGACATTTTAAGTTTTAGTTTTTGTATTTCAGAATAATCAAATGATATGTTTAAAATACATTTTAGGATCCTTAAGTTCATTTTGACAGAGCTAATATTTTTATGTAGAAATCTGTTAAAAACTATATATATAGATACAAAATAAATGTTTGCAGATATCAGCAAATACATCAGTTTAAGCCTTTCTACAATCAGTTTCCTTCTGGAATTTTTTGTTTGTTTGTTAGATAATGTAGGTGTAAGAGGCTAAGATTTTATTACTGGACAATTATATTAGCTAATTATTTTGCACCCAAAAGTATACTGACAAACAAAGCAGAGATTTTTTGTCAGTTTACAGATGTTAAAATGTATTGTAATGTATGCATGAAGTATAATGGCTCAGTTACTGAAAGAGTTCTGAGTTTAACCATAAGGCTACTGTATATCACATTCAGGTTCTTGAGCAATTACTTGGTTTTAGACTGATATGCCATTGCTATGGAATTAATAGTAGTAGCAGCAGGTAAAGATGTACACTGGTATATACATAAAACTCATTCTCTTCATTTGTGTTGTAACACGAGAAATATTCAACTGCTTTACGTTTCTGAGAGGAGCTTCCTGGGAACAGCTTAGGAGTCAGACCATTCCAAGGTTCATTCCTGTTAGGCTGCATGCAGCCAGCCCCTGGTGCAGCCCATGCTCTGTGAGCATCAATTCAGGCCATTCAGTGTCAGCCTCAGCAGCTGGGAACATTCCTCAATAAATATAGCTAATGTCAGCATGTTCTTAAGAATCATGCAGTACACTTTTTCTTTTATTCCGTATAAAGCTCTAATGACCTCTTCATATATGGAGACTAATAACATCTGGCTCCTTTTTACAAGAGATATACATATGAAATACTTAAGTGTCACCTCTAAATGCTTTCTGTATATCTGGACACAAGATACAGACTTTGGAAAGCTTATGATATAACAGTGAAAAAGAAAAAGAATAGTAGAAAAACCCTGCAATTTTCCTAATTTATGAAATAGTTCAGTCTCATTGAGAGCTCAGGTGAACCCCCAAATCTGTTAATAAACAGCATACCATCATTTACCAGGATGAAGAGAACAATGGCTAGGAATGGATAGTTTCAAACACTGAAGTTTTGCTTTTGGGAAACTCACCTTCACTCTGTTTTATCCAGCACCAAGTACCAACATCCCTGCTGAGGCTTTCCATTGTAAATCAAACTCACGACAGCCTATATGATGAATTGCTGCAGCAATTTGTTACTAAGGTTGCTGATCCAGGCTAAAGAGTCAGGCTTCAACATTACTGAGGTGCTCTTACTTTAGTAAGTGGTGCCTGTGCTGGATTCAGCTGCTCAGCCATAACTTAAGTTGTTACGCCCATTGGGGTAAGACAGATGGCACCACTATGTCCCTGAACTATGTCTGGGTTAATTAATTAAACAGAACCATGTTTAATTGCTGGGAATACCAATTATTCTTTCTTTACTAATGAATGATCAAAATAGTCCTTGACATTTAGGACTTTGGGACTGTAAATTAGCACTTCCCCAAATGTTTCTCAATCACAGTTTAGGACAGTAACATCCCTAGCTGGTTTTGGAGGCTGAGAGGTCTTACAAAATTATGTGCCCACTTCTCTGGATCCACTGGCCTTTGTGTCTGGGAAAATGCCTCATCATACTTCATTTAGCAGCACAAGTGTAATCATAGGGACCAGTCAGAAGGGAGTGGTGTATCTGCTCCATGTTAAAAAAGGTCTTATCTTTGCCAGTTCGAGTTGAAGGCATTGAACAGTTTGTGCGAGATTCATGTTGTGTCTAAGTAACCTGGTCTAATGAACAGCGTCCTTTCCTCATGGATGGTCTTTATGATGCCTTCCAGCCAGGCTATTATTCTATGATTCTTATTTAACTACTTTTTTTTCTTTTGAATATATAGTTTTTTGCTTAAGTATAAAAAAAAATCAAGGAAAAAAGTCACCATGGAAGTTATTTCCATATAGAGACATATATATTATTTATTTATGTCTCATGAATAAATGCAGGAAATGTAGAAATGTAGAATGTAGGAAGTAGGAAAATAATTTTAGTATATTTATTTACTGCATATAATCAGTTTTTGTCTCCAAATTTCCAAATTATATTTGATGTGAACAGAACGGATTTAAGTCTTGCTTTGGGCAAAAAGAGAAGAAAACAGAGTCTGTCTAACCAGAAACTTTAGAATTGAATAGACAACGTATTTTAGAGTTGTCTTTGCTGAAACAGTATGAAGCCTCAGCCAGTGGACATTAACTTTTAACACTGAGCTTCCCTGGAGTGCATTTCAAAAGAAGCATGTAGACTGTGTTTTAGAAGAAAAGCAGGAGAAAAGGGAGGCAGACACCAGAAGCCATGGAGACTTCCAAAGCCTCCATGAATTTTAAAACGTGATTTGGGTTGGTTTTGGCTCTGAGAATTTTCATTCTGTAATTCCCCAAACAATTAATGATTATTTGGTTTAAGGGAAAAAAACCCTATTTTTAGAAATAATCAGTGATGATCAGCTGAACTTCTCAATTTATTCAGAGTGAATTTAAATCCCTCTAGAACACAGAAAATAAAAAGAGGTATTCTGACTCACAGTCCTACAATTAGAGCCAAAGAAGTCATAAACTTTCATAGTTAGCTTTGAGACTAATTGAAGAAAATATCTAAAAAATAAGAATTCTGAGCTAAATTCAGTTGCATAGTCCAGACAGTGCAGAAATACCTTATTGAAATACAATACTGCACCTTGGAAAATACAGTGAGAAAATCTGGAAACTCTGCTGTCATAGATAGAGTGATCATAATAAAAAAGTGCCTTTCTCTAGACCTGTTTGATATTTTCCATCACTTTGGGGAATATGGAAGTAGAGATGATAATCAAATAATGTTTGTACTTTCCTGTTCCATGCAGATAGATTATACCTCCAAGCTGTAGAAGCAACTATAAAAAGACAATTTTGTTTCCTTGCGACTGTTATTACATTTAAGGAAGTCTCCAAACTCCTTCCAAAAAACTCAATATGAGTAGGAACAATCCACATTTTCTGTATTACAAACCATAGCTTTGGCTTGGAATAGCTGCAATCACCAAGTCATTGAAAGACTTTACCAGGATGTGAATCTGAAACATCAGTTATCTGCCTCCTCACGTACTCCTTAGTATTAAAAGTGCCTTCAGCAATCCACATTCCTCTAGCTAGAATGAAAATTATTCCCAGGTATCAAATATTGTAAAAAAAAAGGTATTTAAGAACAATTTTAGAAAGCATCAAGGAAGTTGCAATTTAGATAATTAATTTTCTGTTCTGGAATATTCTGCCAGGACTGATAACATCTTCTGATATACAAATGAGCATTCATATATGGTTTTGCTTAGTTAGAGAGTCCCATCAAACATAAAAAATTTTTGCTTAATTAGAGATTCCCACTAAGAGTGAGACAGAATTTTTGGGAAATATGAACAAAAATCACTATATGACAGTCAATTTCTTTGTTAGTCAAATAGATTCTGCTTTTAGTTGTAACATTACATTTTCTATTTTAAAGTGACCTGGTGCTTCCTTTTTTTTTTAGTGAGGAAAAGAAATCAAAGTAAAACAGAAAGACAGAAAACTAGACTCTTTTTGGCCTGTTCTGCTACTGCTAAAAATAATCCAACTAAGATCTCATATCAAAGCTACACAATATATCGCATTTACATCTTAACAAATTGTAAAACAATTAAGATTGTAAGACCAAGATAAAGTGGTTGTAAATGCATGTTAGTGTTGGATGAAGGGCCATTAAGCATCTCAGAACAAGAGTATTGTACTGTAGTGTAATATTGAATTCAAAAATCTATTCATATGAAAAACTTCCCTCTAAGAGATACAACAGTTTATCATGAGACAAAGTGAACAATCATCAAAATGATTCATGATTGTCTATTACACCTAAAACCAACTATTAATAACTTTTGTAATCTCCTTTAATATTTTTAATTCTTTTAGGCTTTTAATAGAGCAAAAAAAATTAAAAATCATTGCTTATATACAGAATATATTAGCACAATTATTAGCAAAATCATTAAAAAGAGGCAAATAGCTTCCTATATAGAAATAATATTTTTTAAATCTTGATGACAGACTTTTAATGAAAGGCATAAATCTAATCTTAATATTTGCAAAAAAATTATTTCAAAAACTTCTTAGACACTAAATACTTCAATTTCATGTTGCAAATTAAAATTTCATAACCCAAAAGATGAGAAGATAGCTATCACTATGCTGCTTTTAAAGAGACAGAGAACTGCTACAGAAATACACCTCCTATCTTATCTTTTAGGGGTTTGAATATAGAAAGTGAAATAGGAGAGTTTCAAGAGAATCTATGTGATGAAAATAATAATTTCTAGGCACTAAGAGCAGGCTCATGTTCAAGAAAATTATTACATATGATAATATGGTTACTCTTTGGCTTCATCTATTTTGCTAAAGGCATCTATCTCAAGGAGTAGTCTTTTCCTATGGCTAGTAATTTGAGCAGTACAGAGTGGATAACCCCTTCTGAGATGTCTAGTAACTTCACACCATTCAGCATATCAACAAGAGTCTACTTTGGGTTTCCTCTAATCTTAAATCACACACACACATACAGATACACACACACACACACAGATACAGATACACCCACACACACACAGATACACACACGCACAGACACACAGACACACACAGAGATACAGATACAGATACACACACAGACACACACAGACACACACACAGACACACACACAGATACACACACACACACAGACACACAGACACACACAGAGATACAGATACAGATACACACACAGACACACAGACACACACACAGACACACACACAGATACACACACACACACAGACACACAGACGCACACAGAGATACAGATACAGATACACACACAGACACACAGACACACACACAGACACACACACA